>MCFA01000014.1:0-404262 GCA_002105025.1 Clohesyomyces aquaticus | reverse complement strand
GCCTTTTAAGTAGGTAGCTAACAATATAGTTATAACTATTAACTAATTTAGCAGCGTAACAATTACCTTTAACATAGCATCTCTTATAGAGCTAAACCTTTAACTTTATACTATTATCCTAGGTATATAACAAGTTAGCTCTAAACCTCTATATACGCGACTTCTCTTAATTGCCACAGAGCTAGCTGCCATGCTTCACGCAATAACTAAGCCTCTTAGGCTTTAACTGCTTGCTCCTAAGGTAGATGTTACCCTAGTTAATAGTAAAACAAAGGCTAGCGTTAAGACAATAATTACTAAGGAACTCTCTAGCAACAGCATTAAGGCTAGGCGTACTTTTATAGGAACCTAATAATAGCAACAGTTATAAAGCCTAGGCCTTGCTAAGTTAACAAGAGCTAGCGTGATAGCTAAATAGAGGTAGTTAAGATAGGCTAGCTTATAATAAACTACCCTAAGAGAGCCTCTAGGATAAGCGTTAAACAAATTACAACATGCTTATGCTTATAATAAGGTTAAGGTTAAAGTTAAGGTTAAGGTTAAAGTTAAGGTTTAAGTTTAAGTTTAAGTGCAGGTTTAAGGTATTAAGTGTAATAAAATCTGCTTAATTTTAGCAGGAAAACTAACTTTTTAACATAGGTTTTAATTACTAAGCTCTTACTTTACATCCTTATAAACCTCCTGCCTCGCATCCTCTCTAACCACCTAGGAGGTTAGTATATAACAATTACTAATATACGCGAGATTTCATCTCATATACGAGCTCCTAGGCGATCCCCCTATAGTTCCCCACCAAGTCCGCACTAGCCAAGCAACCTCATACAAAATCTCGACCAATTAAGGAACCTTACTAGCAGTATACGGGCCGTAATTGGCTCTCTACATACCGTAGGGAACTTCTCAGATAGTCGTTTGCTACGTACGTATCACGTGATACGTACATACACCGTACCTACGTAACGTAGTACGGACTGTTGAACACCCTGGCTCTATCAAGAAAGACATAGCGCACAATCAGCAGCTTTCGATCCACCATTTCAGTTGTTCCCCAGCCCAACAGCCACACAATCCCAAGGCAGCTCTACCGCACTAGAGTACTTTAGCATGGTA
This sequence comes from Clohesyomyces aquaticus, assembly GCA_002105025.1. Classification (NCBI taxonomy): domain Eukaryota; kingdom Fungi; phylum Ascomycota; class Dothideomycetes; order Pleosporales; family Lindgomycetaceae; genus Clohesyomyces; species Clohesyomyces aquaticus. Next base: position 403,152 of record MCFA01000014.1, on the reverse strand, counting down.
CCAACGGAAACGGTTCAGCATGGCTACAGTAGTCGCCCAGTCACGGCGGCGTTCTCTGGTGCAACCTGGCCCACTGTAAATAATGGCAGACCCTTCGAAGGCCAGCCTCAACCGCCATTTGGTGGATATTTCGCCGGAGGCATGTCAGCACATCACGCACTCACACCACACCCAGGGCCTGACAGTATACCAGGGGCCACCGTTCCGACTGAGATGGCATTCGTAGAGCAATATCCCGCGACATGGAAAAGCTCTTCATATCAGAACTTTTCGACGCCAAATCGATTCCCCTCCGAGCCCGTGACGGCTCCCCACGAGTTCTATGACATTAACAACGAAGACAAGGAAGGAGGGCAGAGGGGTGTTGAGATCGATGACGCTCAGCCGATTCAGTTGAAAAGGCCTAGGTTTGGGTTTATGAAGGGTCTCGTGAAGCGGTTTCGCTCTGTCCAAGCGTTAGTAATGTAACATCATAGATGACTACGCTCAAAACCATAGTGCCAGGCTTGTAATACGATAGTTCTTCCAGATTATGGATCTGAAAATGCGGGACTTTTATATGAACACAGCAGTAGGATGTGATAGGCTAGAGAAACTTAGATGAGACAGGCGCAAAGGTTGAAATGATGCAAAAGCCGGAATTAGTAGTAGGAATCATCCCTTGTTGCGGACAGAGATTCGCGCAGAGAAGGGGAGGTTCTTTTGGAACGATAGCAAGACGAAGTAAAGTCTCGAAGCAGGATAATAATGTTGTTAGCTGCACGAGCCTCGAACCCTCTGCTTAGTTGCACTACTGAGTTGGTCTGGCAAAGCCCCTGCACTCCCAGGTCGATTATGGATATGATGATAGGGAGGTTGAATTGCCTCGTGAAATCTGCGAAGGTTCTGTGGTGGAACGAAGCGTTATCGATAAGCTAGCTAAGGCCAGAACCGGCAGCCGAGGCACAGCGGCAGCAATGTGTGACTGCTGCTCCGAAGAGACGTCGGGGGCACCATTCGGAGCAGGCGTCTCCTCCCGTCGGATGAAGACCCTCGACTTCTCCGCTGTCATCGCCCGCGACTCGGAACTGATTTCCAACGGCATGGCACCATGATGCTCCCATCTGGCCGCTGCACTAACCCCAATGGCTCCAGTAACTACGGGGCGCAATGCGGGGTTTGAAGCTGGAGAAACAGGATGATGCTAGAGCGTATAAAAGTCCCGAGGTCAATAAAGCAGACGCGTAGACGCTGTCTCTATCTTTGTTCACGATATTGATAATGTCTGATACGCTTAAGAATGCACAGAGCCGGTTGGCCGACGTCGCGTCTACCCTGACCGGCGGCATAATTGGATCCGGTCATCAGTTTCCCGCCTTCGATGATCTGCCAAAAGTACCCGGTGAGCCGCAGGGTTGCATTTGGGGCATGTTCGATAGGAATGGAAAGAAAGACGAAATAGGAAGTACGTAGTTCACCACCCTCTTCTCCTGCTGAGATTCACCCATCCACTTATAGCTCTCAACCTCCTCACCCCCGCCCTCGTCCAAGCTGCCAGTCGCGAAATCCAAAGTGGAGAACACGTCCAACTCGACTGGCCTCTCGAAAATGTCCAATTCCCCGGATTCGGACGCAAGGAATTCCACCAAAAGAAGATTGACTTGAAGCCAAGTCTAGGCTTCTGCGCCATGGACGACGAAGTCTACATCAATACGCAGTCGGGTAGTCAATGGGATAGCCTGAAGCACTTTGCGCATCAGGCCACAGGAAAATACTACAATGGATTGACTCACGATGAGGCCACGCGAACTATCACAAATGGCATTCACAACTGGTGTGAGCGGGGTGGCATTGTGGGAAGAGGGGTGTTGGTTGATTGGTTGCGGTGGTACGAGCATAAGCACGGGAATCCGCCGTCGCCAGTTTCAAGACATGGAATCACGGTGGAGGAACTAGAGGAGACACTGAAGTGGCAGGGGACGTCGACCCGACCTGGCGACATCCTCATCATTCGAAGCGGCTATGTTCGCTGGCATAAGTCAGTGTCTCTCTGTCAAGATGGCGTCTTAAGACTGACAACGATACCCAGTAATGCATCTACTGCTGAGCGCAAGAGCGGCACCCAAGACAATAGTGTCGCCATCGGCATGCAAGGCGACGAAAAATCGGTTCGTTGGCTTTACGACCACCATTTTGCAGCAGTGGCGGGTGATACGGTTGCATTTGAAGCCTGGCCTCCAATCCTAGACGAGGGTTACTGTTTGCATGAGTGGCTCCTCGTACAGTGGGGCACTCCCATTGGAGAAATGTGGAATCTTGAAGAGTTGTCTGAGCTTTGCGCGCAGAAGAATCGGTGGACTTTCTTCCTGACGAGTGCACCTTTGCACGTCAAAGGAGGCATCGGTAGCCCGCCTGGAGCTATCGCTATATTCTAGTAATTTTTCGATCCTTGCTAGGCTATCAAAGATGCGAAAGTCTCGATATTTCAAAAGAATAACTTCTGCAATCGATCCGTATTCGTGTGCCCGAAGTAAATTGAATGTAGTAGTCTAGCTTTGCTGCGGCGCAGTGCGGCACAGCCACCCCCTCTCTCATCGGCCTCGCGAACCTTATCAGCAGGCTCGTATACAATAATTAAACTTCGTGCCGCATTTCCAGAGACTCGTGCAAGATCTTCCACGTTTTGCCTTTGCTACTGTGTCGTACCGCCGATTTCCTATCTGCCTCTTTGCAAGCATCTCATGTTTACAAGCGCCACTACGGCTTTCCCACAACGAAGCCTACACGAATAGTAATCCTGAACACAGAACGTTGTGTTAAAGCTGTCTCCAATACGTTTTGACGATATGGAGATCAAAACCTCCACCGGCAAAATGGAATCCGAGGCTGACGATGATTACTTCGAAGCAAAACGGGCCCAGCTGTACCATGACCATTTTCCGGGAGAAGCTTCCAATGCCAACCTCACTCAACCAGCCCTTAATGTTGTCCAAAAAGGTACACACATTACCACTCTTCAAGAAATAACACACACCGCCGAAGTCGTCAACAACGAACTCCACAGCACTAGTGGCCACGACCGCGGAACTAAATGCCGATGGTGCGCATGGGACAACACCAAGGCGAAGGCTGTTCTCGAAAAGGCCTTGAGGAAAGCAAACACGGCCGTATTCCTGGACAGGAATGTGAATCCTAAGGATGCGAAGGAGCGTTATGAGAGTGCGTGCAAGCTTCTCCGACAAGTGTATATCCACAATTCTTCTCCGGACGACCGGCGCAAATTGAAACGCATTGCAAGTACTCAAGAGCCCATTACGTCGATAATGGGATACTGATCATCTTTAGCGGGCCAGGTATTCCGTTCGAATCGAAGAGCTTGCTGCACTCATACCTGATCAGAGTCTCTCGTCGATAGTCCAATTGGAAGATACGGACCAAATACGGATCAATATAAGCTCGGCGAGTGGGGAGTGATTTTTACATCCTCAACGATTTCGTTACTCGGCCCCAACGGCGGGGCCGAGTAGCATTTATCTTTATTCCCAATAAGCAGTTAATCGTTGTGGGACAATGTTCGTGTTCCCTTCTCCGTGAATGAGTGTTGTTGTCCGTACGCAGAACGGTGCAGCGCCTCTCAGGTCGTTGCCCCTTTTCTAGTCACGTGACCTGGTCACGTGATGCTAGCGGGGAGGCCCGAGCTCGCGCAGGATCGTCGAGCTCAGCTCTCCCTGCCCCTAGCTAGAACAACAACACAAGCAATACAATCGCGTTTTCTGTCTCTTTTTTCCGTTTTCTGTTTCATCTCCTTACCGTACCTATGTACAAACCTACTTCAGCCGCTTTACAAAGCAGTGCACTGTAGAGCCCAACCCACAGTTGTCGTGAATGTGAAGTATACGAAGGCATAAGTGGCCTTTCCCTATACCTCGCTAAGTGATGTACTGTGGTACGAAGGAGCCAGTATTTTTTAAGGAACACTCTTAGCCTTCATCCTTTACCTTTTTAAGTTGTCCTTGTAAATATAGCTATATAAATAGAGTAACTATAAACTATTAAGAGGACTGCTATAATAATATAGGTAGAATTAGGATCGTGCTTGCTGCCTAAAATTACCTATAATCTTAACAATCTAACGATAGTATTGCTTAAGGAATCCGAGCTCCTCCGTACAGTTTGAAAACCTGCAGGAATTATTCCTAGATCTCTAATCCAGCCTCACACATTCTCGCGCTTCGATTCGAGCTCAGCAATACCCTTCTCTCACGGCCCTTCTCTTTGTGATCATAATTTGTATTTTTAATATGATAAATACCCAAGTAATGGAAGCTCGCAACACCAAACGTATAGAATAAGAGCACACCGCCTGCTTCGGCGATGAATAAGGTCTTGATGGAATCGAGACCGAAGCATACAGCTTCTCCAGCGCCAAGAACGCCGCGGAAGACGCCGACGTAGTGAGTCAGTTTTTGGGGCGAATTTGTGATTAGTTACACCAATCCAGTAGTATACGATGTTGTAGCATAATTAGTGATCTCTTTGTTTGCCAACTAGAATTGCTTATAGCATAGATGGAATGGCTTACACATAAATCCCACGTCATCATGAAAAGCACAAATATCTAGCCAAAATCGAGGTTCATCTCAATCAGTGGAATCAGAAGGGAGAGTTTCCAGGATTGTCAGGGGACAGATGATGGAGTTGCGAGGGAGAACTGCGGGGAAGGGTCTAGTGGAGCACTAAGTGCAGTGAGCTAAGGGAGGAAGACGCAAGTTGTAAAGACCGGGGGCAACAATGGTCAATGATTGTCATAGAGAAGCCAAGGTATTGTGCGTGCTGCTCCGTTGAGCTTCAGCGCACGTTCCCACAATTGATAGGGATGCGGCATCCGCTCCGTTATCGTATCGATACAATCGATCGCCTCCAAGATACCACGAGTGCTAGCCCCAAACCTGACGACAGCTAACATTGATTCGCTTTGTCGCCATATAGCCTCTCCACTTCTTGTACGCTCTCTCTTCTTGATAAACTGCCCCGGGGGTTCCTACAGGCCAAGATGCAAGGTGTGGAGGGCAAGTTCCAGGTATTGTACGCGCCATGGCATGCCATGCCCATCGAGCCTCGCCGTCGAGATGCACACAATCGCCACTACGAACCCGAATTGCCACTGTCCTTGGAGCAGTATCCCCTTCACCTTCGTCTTCTCCCCTAGCTAGGATGAATATGCCGTCGCATCCTACACTGAAACTAGCAAGAGCACGTTGGCACTGTTCGCTGACGTCTCGATGGACCGGCATAAAATCCTTGGAGCCGTATATGAGAACAACGCCAGACTCGGGCCGTATGTGAGGAAATATGCCAGTGACCAGCATCGACAGATCCTCCGGAAACGGTGTAGTGTGTTTGGCATAGCTACGCGTAGGCCAATCATACTGTTCACCCAAAGTAAGCCAACGGAGCTTCGAGTGTAGAAATTGTTCGTTGTTGAGTGGCTTTTCCTTCTCCGGGAGCTTTGGCAGAAGTAGATCATCCGTGCCTGCACGATCCCGCATGAAGAAGGATGTGTCAAACCGATGCGAGGTTGCACTGGTATTGTTTCGTGACGGATATGAAATATCATAGTCAGCTTGCAGATTGATCTTGTGTCCAGGATCGGCCAAGTCTCTATGCATCAAGCATGATGTGAAGAGGACTTGCGTTTCGGGTGGCAAGAGACTCGGAATAACGCGCAGTCCGGGGAAGTCTCGGTGCTCGAAGAATGGCACGTCTTTGCCGGGCTTGAGCAGGGGTTGGTTCTGATTGTAAGCCTTACAAGCTGCCTCCACTCGTGATGCCGGAATACATCCAGTAGACATCCACACACGCTTCTGCTCTTCGGTGAAGTCTTGATGTTTGCTCAAGTCGAATACATCCTTGTCTGTCTCAAGCTCAGACCGCTTCATCGTCTGGTATCTCCAATGCTGTTTTTGGATGAACATTGGGGGCTGCGCATGTGTATCATGATGCACCGAGTCTTTCTGAGCTTCGAATCAGCGAGACTCGTCCTGCACGGAGGATTTGACATACGAACATCGGCGCTGGGGGCCGTGGAAATGTCCATGGGGGCTGGGAAAGGCGCAGACCAGGGAAGCGAGTGCCGGAAGCAGTAATTTCGCAGCGCCGACCTTATAGAGAAGCCGATAAATCTGTTCTGAAGCTTCATGAACTTGGCGATAAGTATGGGAACCCCGCCCTCGAGGGTCTGGCCGGTGGTGACTGAAAAACTCGAGGTTCTAGCAGACTTGTGGGTCGATGGATATTCTCTTATCGATAAGAGCTCGACTGTGATTGGTGTCATCATGCCGCTCATTGAAAAGAAATCATTTCTCCCATCAGCGACGCAAATCCCCATCTTCCTTCCCGATTAGGATGGGTGGTGTTCCAACATTGGAAGGTTCTGTGATCATGCACGGGCCATGTCATTGAACTGGTGGGGAAACGAGGGAGACCGCCAATGACATGTTTCCCCGTTTGTGTCTGTTCTAATTCATCTCTGCCTAGAACCTCATGTATCCGTAAATATGAGCCAGAAAGAGGCTTTGAGGATTTTCAATTTAGTGAACTTCGGAACAGCAAAAGTGATGGATCAGGCTGAGAGTTGTGGCCTCCAATACAAAGAAGCTAGTATTTCTTGAGGAAAATGATGACCGGCCAGATTGTCAACATCATGTGCAATTTCAAGCAGAGGTTATGACCCTATTTCTACCTTCATCAATTTAGCAGTCGCCTTCATTGATCAGGGTTGTTCTATTTGTATAGCCATATGCATGAGGAAGGGCTGTAAGTCTTGATGCCAAAGGTCAAAGATATCCCTTAAACAATACTAGCTCCTTTGTAATGCAGCCTGGTACCACCACACCTATGCGCTTCGCCACAAAAGGCTGACATACGAATGCGCCTTGCCAATGACCTGTAATATATCCTCGAGTGATGAACAACTGCCATCAAATCTCCTCTGGACTTCGTCGTCCAAACAGGATGCGAAATTTAACATCTTTGGCAAGAAACACTATCATTTTCAGCTGGGTCTTCACTGGTCTAGCTATGCTGTCCACAGTTGCGGGCATTATCGTTCATCTCAAAATTACGAAACGACGGCTCGGACTACAGTACTATCTGACGATAGCGGCGTTCTTTATCGGCACAGTATTAGTGTGTCAAGTTACTTGGGCCGTTATAGACGAGGGCGAGGGTGAACACCAGCAGAATTTGTCGGCCCATACGGTTGCTTTAGTGGCCAAGGTAAATGATACTATCCAAAAGTCATTAACGCATTCTAATCCATCGAAGTCTTTGATAATGAATGAAGTTCTGTGGAGCCTTTGCAGTACATTATTAAGACTTTCGGCAGCTGTAATTTTTCATAGGCTCTTTGAAGGTTGGGTGAGAACGCGTTGGTGCTGTGATAGTCTTTTCGTTGCACTGAGCGTTCACGGGCTAGTTTCCGTGTTGGAGCTTGCTCTAATATGCCAACCTCTTAGCAGCCAGTGGGATCCTACAGCTGGAGGGGCATGCGGGAATCAAGCCGTCTCTTATACGATATTAGAGAGTTGTGGGCTTTTACTCGACATCTGGCTCTTGGCAATACCGATATATGTCGTCCGATTTTTCGCGATGACGGTAATGCAAAAGCTCAAGATAATTCTGCTCCTAGATCTCGGCGTTATGTAGGTTCTAGGCCGGTCCCTGTTGGGTACCAGGGTTTACTGACTTGTGAAAAAGTATAATTGTCATAACGGCTCTGAGGCTCAAGTCGCTCCACCTGGCGAACTCTCCCGATTTCGTTTATGCGCAAACATACCTGGGCCTTCTCTCTGCCTTGGGAGTCATGCTCAATGTCATACTTTGTTCTGCAATCCCTTTGAATTCGTGGCGCAAGAGAAGGTCCGAGCGACTTAAGATGGATGGAGATGATGTTTCTCATAATTCAGCGACGGATTGGGTGGTACCTGGGGCATCGAGAAGTTCCGCGACAATACGTGATCATAATCAAGAAGTGAATTTGGAGTTGGGTGATTGAGAGTCATTTTGATGTACCATTGATTGGCCGGGAATCTTCCACCCATTCTTCTATTTTGATCCCCGACGAAGACGCTTGCAGTTTTTAAGGAACATGGTAGCCTGATGGTTAATATAATAGATATTTTTAAGTAGAAGGAACATGGTAGCCGGATTGTTAATATCATAGGTATTTTTAAGTAGAAGGCATAATCCTAATTCTATCTATATTATTACAGCAGTCCTCTAAATAGTTTCTAGTTACATGATTTAACTAGCTAGACTAACAAAAACAAGTTATAAGATTAATACCAAAGGCTAAAAGGTATTCCTTAAGAAATACTATCCCCTTCGTACGGAATCCCCATAGAACTTTGTTCATCCCTTAACCTCTCCGAGAACTTTGACTTTCATGTCATCACTCTTCAGATCCTTCATTCCAACAAAGCAGTCGTTCGTAGTAAGAACGTCTCTCGCCTCAACAGTATTGTATATTTCCATCTCCAACGTGCGAAAAAGATAAGCCATGGCGACGTACAGCTCGGATATAGCGAGACTAATGACAGTTAGTCTTAAACATCACTAGCTTCATTCACCCAAAGAGCTCGAAAACCTACTTCATTCCTAAGCACCCCCTCGACCCTCGGCTAAAGGCGAAAAGATACTTTGTGAGTTTGGGATTCTCAATCCAGCACTCTGGTCTGAATGCGAAAGGTTCTGGGGAAATGTCTGGATCCATATGAATTAGGTAAAGTGACTCCATGACGGGCGTTCCACGAGGTATCGTCCATTGCTCGTACTGCAGCTCTTCGTGGGTTGTGATAAGAGGTTGGCGGCTCGAAACACCGTGTGCGACGCGGAGTCCCTCGTTGATAACGGCACTCTGTGTATTTGCATCAGCTCCCAATTTCTAACCAAAAGAATGCGAAGATGCGGTGAAGGTCAAGACTCACTAAGTACAGAAGCGCCTCCCACTGTGGCAACGAAACTGGTAAAGTCCTTTCAGGAAGCCCTTTCCAGAGTTCCTCCTTAAGCTTCTCCCTACCGTCCATGCTTTTGAGTAAGGAGTACGTAGTCACCGATAAAGTTCTTGCCGTCGTCTCTGTTCCTGCGGCGACGAATGTCTGTCCCTCTGTCATCAATCTGTGTGGCTTCTTCTCATGATCCGTAGCTTTGAGCTATGAAGAAGATTATGGAAGATTGTTTTGTTGCTTGTTGCAACTTTATCAGGAGAGGCCTCTTCGTCCCTAATCTTTTCAATTCTCCGCAAGATTCCAAGATGTAATTCGCCCATGATTGCCGCAGCTGGGCTCAGATACACAGCGATCCACGGTGGGAGATCGAGAAGAGTGTTTATCAGCCAGGGGAACTGTCGCCCAATTGGTCGAATCTGGATACCGCCGTGCAACATATCGAGCCACTCTTTCGCGTATTCCGGGTTTTCGAGGTAACCCATTGCTTCGCCAAAACAATATCCTGAGATGACATCCATAGTTAACGCCGCCATCGCGTCGTTTAAGTTGACGATCTTCCCCGTATCATTCTTGAGCCGATCTAATAGCTTAAACACCTTTCCAACAACAGATGGTGCCAGCTCTTGTGCGCTTCTCTTGCTGAAGTAGGATGTTCCTGCCGAGCGCCGCATCTTGTGGAGATCGTGATCCATGGTCTCGAGCATTCCACTACCAAAGCTAGATGCACCCTCATGCATGCACCAAGAGCAACGATTGCGTTTATGTGTACCGGAAGTATATATCGTCTCGAAGTAGTCCGGGTCGTGTATATGAATGTGGATTGGATTGATACAGACGATGGGGCCTAGTTTCATCATCAATAAGCACAAAGAACGAGTAGGATTGGGTGGTAATCAGGACTCACCATACTGTTCGTGGAGTTGTTTGATTTTCCATAAATACTGGAATTGATTTGGGTAAACGTCGTAGTAGAACTCATACCAGAAGGTTAGAGCCGCAAGCTGTGTCGAGATAAATTGTCAACTCATTAATTGCTTGGAGCATTTGGGCATATCTTGGGACCAGGGAATTTGGTCAGAGGATGAAAGTATATGCGGTATACTCCAACTGCAACCCAATATCCCATCCAGATGGCAAGAATGGAGAGAGCGATGTTTTTCACTCCCACATTCCTTCCATTAAGAATTCTATATTCCACGATGCTGGCGCCATGACAACTGTGGTCGCCGATGCGATTCGTCTTCTAGCAGCAAAAAAATAGAGATCAATATGTTTAGACAGATGTACATTGTCCGTGACTTCAGTCATAAGCTTGATTAGGCGGGCCTCTGTGCTTACCGGATGAATGCGACTCCACTGTAAGCTCGGGGTCTCGCGCGAGACCCGCTTCTTGGAGATTCTTCGAGTATCAATCCGGAAGGCACTTCGCAGCGCACGATCCAGAAAGTATTATAGTACCACGAAGCTTTGTCGAGGGTACACTAAGTTGTTCGTCCTTTCCGCCTGGTAGTTTCGTGAGAACGGTGTCGAGGTGCTTGGACCCCCAACTTCTATCTTGAGATTCTACAGTCGTTAAGCTATCCACTTGTTAGGCTGTTTTCGACGATGTATGCATAATATGGTTCAAGTGCAACGTTGGATGGAGGGAGTATGCCTGGGGTGATGGAGGCATTCGATGACCGAGGTCAGTTTCATTCAATTCCAAGGTTGGTTACCGCAGACGAGTTGGAGCTGCGAAGCACCAGTATTCACTTTTCTGTGAGCACGATGGGATCAATCTCGTTGAAGGTTCAAAGGAAGATCGATTTTTATTTGTTTTCGACGGATCTGGATCTAAGGTCGGCAGGAGCATGATGACGTCACGTTCATACTCTCGCCAACCGAGAGGATCGACATTTGCAAGCTTGGAGGTTTATTACTTCCGCTCAAACGCCCCGTTTCCCGGCATACTAATATTCTAGCAGCCAAAGTCATGTTGGGTCCGCGTCTGCCGCATATAATCTTGGGCGGCGACATCGTCTACAACGACAGGGTTTCAGGTGAGGAAACCCTTCTTCGTCCATCGGTGATCCTTCCCATAGAGCATTTCTCCCTATGGAGTCAGCAAAAGAATCTTGGAGTCATCGTTGACTGATCTCTGATTTTTTCCGGACACCGCGGTCCTCGCGCCGAGTCGCTGATTATCTTCACCACGTTGACCTTCTACGCCATACCCGTCGCTACCCAAATAGCGCACTCCATTGACCGGGCGAACGGTTTCCGAGTACCTAGCAATCAAACTTCTAGATCCGTCTCGTCCAGAAGGTCTTGCTGACATGAAATGGATCTGTGGGGTTGAATGTGATCTCGTCACCCCGCATGTCTCGCAATATCAGAACATCTAATATATTAAAGTCCGGGGTACACGAAAAGCTTGTCCACCATTCCCGAAAGAATTTCGACACCCTATCAGCCGGCATTCTAGCCATCGAGCCTGGCACAAGCGCCGTTTCTAATACACGCATCCAATCAGGGCAGGACGGTCCGCCACCAGTATATAAAAACACAGTGTTTTAATGTGCGACTCATTTCGAATCTATCATGGGCGGCTGTATTTGGTCGCGTGAGGGACAGATGAATGGTGTCGTTTCACTGCTGCGTGGCAACGGTTATTACGGAGCAGTATTAGGATTTGCCAAGGAGCACCGTGAGTGATGGTGGCTATATAACAGACAAATCGCCTTGCATTCGCCGGATTCTCTTCTTGTCCCTGTCGCAAAGTCTTCAAGTTCCTGTCAAGATGTTGTTCTCAAGTGCTTTTACTGCTGCTGCTCTTCTTGCCGCTCAGGCGGCCGCTCATGGTGCTGTGACGAGCTACGTTATTGGAGGAACGACCTACCCTGGGTATGCCAGCAGTTGAATCCAACTGAAGTTGACGAAGGTATACTGACTCCAACTAGATACGAAGGGTTCTCTCCATCTTCAGGCCCGAAGACAATACAAAGACAATGGCCAGACTACAACCCCACAACCTCTATCAGCGACAAGAAGGTCATGTGCAACGGAGGTACTTCTGCGGACCTGAACGCCAGTGTCGCAGCAGGATCCAAGGTCCGTGCTGTTTACAAGCAATGGACACATCAGCAAGGACCAGTCATGGTCTGGATGTACAAGTGCAAGGGCGACTTCAAGTCTTGCGACGGCTCCGGAGTAAACTGGTTCAAGATTGATCAGGAGGGCATGACTGCTCCCCCGCTCTCTGGAAACAGCTGGGGAACGGCAAAGGTCTACAAGAATCTGTAAGTCCCGAACAGAATAGCCAGAGTGAAAGAACTCGGCTAACGTTACACAGGTACTGGGAGAGCACTATTCCCAAGAGCCTGGCAGCTGGCAACTATCTCATCCGACATGAACTCCTGGCTCTGCACCAAGCCAATGCACCACAGTTCTACGCCGAGTGTGCTCAGCTCATTGTTACGGGTTCGGGAACAAGTGTCCCGAGTGGAGCGTTTTTGGCGAAGATTCCCGGATATGCTGCGCAGTCGGACCCGGGTGTCACGGTTGATACCTATGGCAGCAAGGCTACTACCTACACATGCCCCGGTCCAGCTGTCTGGACTGGTTAGACGTGATTTTGAGAGTTGGTGTAAGAGTCATGAATGATAACGGGCACCTGAAGGCTGCGATATTTGCATGTGTTAATCCTATACCTGCATTTTGACTTGTTGCAACCCAATATGTGATTGCACCAAATTCGGCTTCCCCAAGACACCAAAGGCGCAGTTTAAAGCCAGTTGAGACTTCTCTTAGTCTTCTTGTAAAGCTCGAAGTATTGGAAGTGCTGGAAAGCAGACTTGGTCGGGTAGATGAAACATATTTGGACCAAGCGTACACGCTGCCGCGATGTGTTCGTACTTTGACGAATGCTCAAAATGGCGCCCTACCTGCGGAAAACAAAGCAGTGGCTGCCAAAGACATTCACTGCCACTGCCCCTCGGGCGACCAATGAGAGTGCGCAAAATCTTGGCATGGACTAAGCTCTGATCGACCTAGCGCGCACACCCGAGCCTGCAAAATTGCCCTGCACATCAATCGATTTTGACACTCAACCTCTCACCTCTTCAATTCCCAGGACACGCACCGGCGCAGGATAACCACTTCTTTGCGCTCTTACGACTCATCAAAATGGTTGCCACAGTACGTACACGGCTTTGCTGTCCGCTGCGCGTCCCCAGATGAGCTCTCACCGTCTGGATGATGCGACAGCATAGAACAGTAGGCTAAGTGCACAATGTAGAAGAAACCCTCCGCTGCCAAGGGCTCGAAGAAGGGACAGAAGATTACGAAGAAGGTATGAAATGCTCCCCTGCGACTCTGGATTCATCGGGGGAGTTGTGCGATGTCTAATAAGTTCTTCTAGTTCATCATCAACTGCTCCCAGCCTGTCAACGACAAGATCTTCGACATCCAAGCCTTCGAGAAGTTCCTCCACGACCGCATCAAGGTTGACGGCCGCACCGGCAACCTCGGCGAGACCATCCAGATCAGCCAGCAGGCCGATGGAAAGATCGAGGTCATTGCCCACCAGGAGTTCTCGGGCCGCTACCTGAAGTACCTCACCAAGAAGTTCCTCAAGAAGCAGCAGCTCCGCGACTGGCTCCGTGTCGTTTCCACCTCCAAGGGCGTGTACGAGCTCAGGTTCTTCAACGTCGTCGACGACGAGGCCGAGGATGATGACGAGTAGAGGACGATACAGATGGGATATGCATACCATGGCAGGGGCGGAGTCTCGGCTCACAAAATGGGGAATTTGGGCTGGGTAGAGAGCATATAGAGCAATGAGAAAACATTGCCGGTTCGTTAACCCGCGGATACACGTTGTGAATGAGGAATGATTGGCATGTGCGACTCGACACGCATCGCAACCTCACATAGCGGCATTCCGACCGCAAGAAGCACCATGTCCCCATCCTTTTCATATCCGTGCATGAACATGATCGACGTGATGTACCGAGGCCCAGTGACCGGATTCAAGACCCAGGCTCCGCGAACCAAAACCCAGATCTAGGAATGCAAACACTCAATGTGGAGTTGTATCATAGGGCGAGATTTTATGCCGAGGTGGTTACCAGGTCGGATCTAGCGATGGAGTCGTTCACTAATAATTGATGTGTAGTGGGATATGGTGCCAAGACTCTAGGGCCTAGGGCACAAAGGCGACACACATGGCTTCGAATTGATACATATGACGATTATCAGCCTAATTGAAGCAGTGAACACTACACAGAGAAGCTTAAACTACGGTGATTTGTTTCCTCGGCTTCGGTAATTGAAGCAAGGGAACGCTGGGGGCGTTTGTAGAAACGTAGAACAATAGCCACAGCCTATACTTCGGAACATATACGGGCCCGACGCATTGATATACCGTCATCAAAATGGCGATCTGAACTCTGAAGAAGGTTTCGGAAGTAGAGGGTCACAATCATGGCCTGTTAGTGGGCAGATATACGCTTTGAGACACCCGCGCCAGTGGGATTGATTGACGATTGCCAGCTGTCGTTTTTCGGAGAGTAGGACAACGAAGTCCAAAATAGAGAAAAGGAAGGAGGATCCAAGTTCTCATGCTTGCTAATTAGTCGACTTTCCTGCTCACATGTTATGAGTATAGTGATTAACTTTGCACCGTTGCCGCGTGAACATTGCCTTATCCACCCCCCGTCACGGAAAGCAAACGATTCGTCAAATAGCTAAGAAACACTCTTCCCGAGGAAGGAGATCATTCATATCCCTCGGCCTGGCTCACGGTCGGTGGTCGGTGGCCGGTGGTCGGTAGGTACCAATGTTTTAGCCCTTATCAAAATGTCAGTGCAACCAGTGCGTACCACCAGTCCACCCTCTCTCCACAATATCGCCAGATCCCCTCCCCATCTAATTTCCCTTCCCCCATCTGTCCTCAAGAAATGCCCCAAAAAATCGGGATCGGAGCGGGAGCCTCGGACGGCGCGATGGCGATGTCGTGTCGTGTTGCGTGGACGCCGAGGCCGCGGAATACGATTGCGACTGCGCCACTTGAAACGCGATGTGTTTGAAACCACATTTCGTTGGCCGCGCGCCACCCCAAGAAGGTCAAATTTGGCCAATGAGGGGAGAGGTAATTCTGGTGACAGAAGAGTTGCGTAAAGAATTCGTGGCTTTTATCCGCGAGTCGTGTTGATGGTGGTGCGTAGTGAGGCGGTTCCTGAGGACAGGGCTGGGCTTGGCGGTGGGGACGAAACCCTGATGGCGATTTTGGGGTGTTTGGTGGATATGTTGAGGATTTTCGGCAGTGCTGATCGGAAGTATTGTGGATCAGGTTAGTGATGGGATCTGTTTGAAGGAATACGGCACGGTGATGAAGGATGTTGGATGGGGCTACTTGGCGGCTAGTTACTGGAGGGTTTGAAAGAAATGGATGATTTGAGGAGGATACTTGTTTGAATATCGTGAGTCTGGTTGTGTTGGAGTGTATTCGGAGGAGGCACAGAGTGTTGGTGTTTTGCATTCGGATTGCGGCGGTTGGGTGGTTGTGTTCTGACCTAACAGGCCATTACAATGGCGACGATGTTTCAAAGGGAAATGGTGATTGTCAGTGCCAGTCCCAGTGGCAGTTGTTTCGGGGACCGTGACAACGTCGTGAATTGTGGCCTTCGCCTATCTGTCCGAATCGAATGGCAACTATTCCCGGCAACGATCGGACAAAAGCCATGGAGAAAACAGGGGCCGTGGTCGACGCGATGTGTCGCCTAAAATTGCAAAGGTACCAAGGACGTCGTGTCTTGAGTGGGGTACTGGGTTTGTGGCAAAAATAATTGGTAAATTATCATCTCGTGATACACTCGTACCCTTTCGCATGCCCCGCGAAGGTAATCATCTTTGAGACATAAACCAGACAATCTCATGACCGCTGAGTGACTTGCCGCAAAACCAAAACGCCGTCATGATACGAACACGTCATAATCGAAGCTTCTCAGTGATATCCGCTGCCATGCTTCGGCTTCTTATGCTTGTCTTCTAGCTTGCTTCCGAGCACGGCTCCTGCAATGGCTCCCATCAAGCCATGTCCGCCCATCTTGTTGCCACCAAAGTAGCCGGCCGCTCCTCCGCCGAGGGCACCCATCAATCCTCGGTCACCCTCTTGCTGGGCGCCGGGGTCTGTGGCACCGTACTGACCGGCGGGTGGCTGACCATAAGGCTGCTGGGGGTGTTGGCCGTGAGGATACTGGTCCTGCGGATATGCGCCTTGCTGCGGGAACTGCTGCGAGGGGGGAGCACCAGGGTATTGCTGGCCGTATTGGCTGATGGTGAAATGTCAGTATGATGTTTCGAAACACCTAGCCGTTTTGAGCGCCTTACCCTTGATTTTGCTGTTGGTAGGGGTCACTGTATGAGGGATTCTGTGCCTGGCCGTGCTGGAATCCGCCTTGAGCGGGCGGGCCGTAGCCACCGGCTTGCTGATACTGTTGCTGGTCGCCGTAGTAGCCTTGGGCTGCAGGAGGCTGCTGTGGCGGATACCCAGGCTGTTGGTATCCACCCTGCTCCTGTGGCGGGTAGTATTGTTGGCCTGGCGCAGGCGACCCGTACTGGGTCGCAGGCGGGGTAGGATATTGCTGGCCGTACGGCTGCTGATTGTATTGGTTGTATGGATCAGACATTATGATTGTAGTTGTGGATTCAGGAAGGAGACGGAGTTGATGGAGTGACGTTCCGGATGCGCGGAGGGGTTGATGAGGGGTACTCGGAGATATATTCGTGTTCAAGGACGCAGAGGATATTATGATAGGTCGACTTGGAATGTGAAAGAGTGATGGCTGAATAGAAGTAGCAGGTAATTACTTATTATACCTGGCGCCAATAGTGTTCCCCACCTGATGACCTGCTGAAGATGCGCACCAAGAGGGGCGGTGCCGCAGAGCCACTGGCGTTGAACTCAGCCCCAACCACAATTCTCGTACGAAGAGAATTCCTCGGAAACGTCAGCCTTTTCAGGCAATCGATTCGCCCAGCTGTTCAGTGGACACAAAGGCCATGATTTCAGCGCTGCGGTCCTCTTCCTTCAAGTTCCTTCAGGGAACTGCACGCAGCCAATGTTTCCTCTTCAAGCACTGGCTGGGAAAGACAGCTTCCGAGGCTCAGGCGAGCAAGGAAACAACGTGTTCCGTTCTGCTTGATGGTTCGGAAACTGCTTGTGCCTCCGTTTGTCCTCTTCTCTCTTGCCCTCGCGCCAAGGCGAGCGGGAGCATCAACCGGAAGTTCGGATAGCAAGTGTACAGTAGCTTGGGAATCCGGCAAATCCGACAGGCGTCACAGGCGTCACGGGCTCCAATGACCTGTCCGTGTGAGATCACGAATAGCGTGAACGCCATCTGGGTCTTGGTCTCAGCTTCTGGCGTTGGTTGCTGCGCCCCGTGTGGCTAGTGGCTCATCGCATGCCCTTACGCAATCAGTCGTCGCGTTAACATGCGAGGGTAGATATTCCATGGCGAGGCTGCGTGCCGTGAAGAGCCCCACACTTCGAGAACAATTCGCTTTGCAACAGCGCGTTCCTGACGAGCGGATGTGGTCACGACAGCTTTCATAAAATCGAGCCATTGGTCCAAGAAGGCCAATGAATGCCTGGCATTGTTGCGGTCTCAGGATTCTCCGTGTGGCGTTTGATCTGCTTCTTGTGCTAGCCAGCCTTACCGCAAACGGGCGCTGAAACTCCACCACCAGAACTCTGAGACGCCTCCAAGACATGTCCTCAGGGGTCGCCTCCAATCCTGTCGTCGGTCGAGCGACCCTCCCAGATGCAGCTTAATTGTGCACAATTAGGTCTCTTAGTATTTCCCATGACGGATAGTTTCAACGCGTATACAGAGTTAATTTCCCCTGTTCGGCGCGTGGGCTCGTCTCCACACCACGCCTCTCCCTTCAAACCGACATGGGACCAGAATCGACTCACTGCTAGCGTTGTTCATGCGCTTCTTCAAATGCTCTTCCCTTTCCTGTCGCATAGCATGTAAGTTCCAAGACCTTGCCCAGCATTCTGCTGCACTCAAGCTCTGCTTACTTCTCACTCCCTCTGTCCTTCTCCGCAGCCGGACTGCCCTTTGCCTAATCCTTCATTCTGTCGTTTTCACGTCCCTCACTTCGATTCTCTCTCTTCTCTGGCAACGGTCCTAGCAGGCTTGGGACTGTGGAACCCCTTCGATTCGACCTCTACCATCTTTCCGCTGGGCGTTCAGATGTTGTTCGTGGACACCAGTGCCCCGCAGGAAGCTTGAGAGGAGACTCTCGTCCGGTCTCCCGACCGAACAATCCGGACAACATGCCTGTGGCAGGGACGCGAGCACGCGAGCATCGGGTGGAACATGTGGTAGTGCGGAGGACCGTCGCGGGTGACAATGGGATCGTGCAAGAGGTGGACCATATGATTGAGTCGCGAGACTCAGCAACCCAAACCGTGGATCAAATACTCAACCTGTCGAACGAGAGAAGGGACGATCGCGACGATCAGGACTATGATTCGCCGCCCCCAGTAGGTCCATGCCTAGGTGCCGCAATGAATTGGGTGCTGATCATGATAGATTCGAGTTACCATGACCATTGATCAACCACAACCTACGGGCACGCGGGCTGCACTTGGAAGCCAGGACCCGAGCGAGACAACTGTCGTCGTAACCATCTCACCCCCACCGAAACCACACAAAGGCGGCATCTCCCAGACGACGGAGCATCTGCTCATTGCTGCTGGATCAATTGGTACGGTGCCAGATCAGGAAATCGCGAATCTGGGCTAATTGAAATAGGTGCTACGATAATTGTTGTCATGGTAATGCTGGCTATCCACACAATGCGAAAGCGTGGCATGTCATTCAAGGAAGCAGTCAAACATGGCAAATACCAAGTCACCCGACGAGGACCTCCACCGCCTCCCAAGAGAGCTCCTGGTTGGAATAAACCAGCATACTCGACCAGCTATGGATCAATGACTGGCACTACGGTTACCGCTCCTCAGGCGACACTTGCACGGACGGGCTCCAATTCTTCATCGAGACCGCTCATGGCATCTCGCAATGGAAGGTACGTCCTTAATTTCAATTCCGCCCCAGAATCTGTAATTCGAAAAGCACAAACCAGCCGCTCTCTGTGTGTGGAGTGCATGTTTCGTTTGCCATCTGCAGCATTGCATAGATGAGACAATGCCTCTGGACTAGCCAATTTGCTTTGGAAATGCAATAGTATAGAATTCCCAATGCTAACTTTAGTCTAGTCTTAGTCGACAAGTCACGCCTCCCGGGAGGATTATGGAAGATGTCGAAGGGCAGAGCTTCCTGCTCGACTCCCCGCCTAGCCGTACCGATTCCCATCGTCGCAATATTAGTGGAACACCCTCATCCCCGGTACTACCACTCCAAAACCAGCGGGGCAGCCAATCCACAAGGAACACGCGCTCAATGACCGAAGGGTCTGAGCTACGATATCCAGAGCCTCCGCAAGAGCGGGCTCTCTCGCCTCTCCCACCACCGCCTACCTTCAAACAGTTCCTTTCAAACCGACGCCCGATATCCGCTCGACCCGCCGCCGGACCAATGATTAGCCGATTCAGCTGGACGAACTCAAATGCCCCGCAAACACCTCACGACCCGAGCCGTGACACCAACAGTCACACACTACAGCGTGACAGCTTCATGACCCAAAGGTCATCCGTGCCTCGCTTCCGAACAATCGACTCATGGGTAAACCAACAAGCCAATCGGCTCGAGGAGCAGAAACTCAAAGACCAATTAAACCGCTTCACGACGTCAACAACCTACTCTGTCGACGACGAGCGTTATGTCCCCGAAGTTCCCATGCTGCCGAAGAACGTCGAAGCTCTGCGAGAATCGTCACGGACACCAAACACCAATACATCGGCATCAACGCCACCCAAATCCCCTCCAAACCCTCCAGCAGGCGGTCTACCTGGCAAGAACATCAAGCACGAGCGTCATGACACCCACACCACCGTCGACACGGCACCCATTTTCCGCCAACACCCTGGTCAGGAAGTGCGCTTCAGTACGCGGAGCTTGGTGCCGTCCGAGATCCTGAACACGAAGATGAAGCCCAGTGTTCTATGATTCAGTACCGACAAACTTGTTCAGTTCAGTTCGTTCAATCGAAACCATCTTATAACTTTCTTTTGTTTCTGTGCACCAGCATTGACTCTTTTTTGATTCCCAATTCTTGCAAACGGCTTGCTGCATGTGATTTTAAGCGAGGTGCATTGGGTGTATCGAGAAAAGTGTGTGAGTTGAGTAAGTCGAGCAGAGGGCTCACCGAGAAGAGAAGACAAGAGTGAAGGGGAATTTACTTTGGCGAGTGGTAATGATGCCGGTTTTACCCCTGTACCTTTGCCATATGCCGACGTATGGAACGCTGGATGTTGTACGGTACGCACGCACGCTTTACGGCTGGTTCGATTCGACGACGAAGAACCTACCTTGTATATTTGGATGGATACGAGGAAATGTTGAGTGTGTATGGATTTAAAGCAGAACATAATATTGATTTTATGGCATGGCCCATTTATCAACTTCTCTCCAGACCCGCTCTATTATTTTCCAGAAATCAGAGCGTCTGTTTCTCGAAGCAATTATCGAGACTTCACCTGCTTGAACGTTGACAAATTCCTCGATCGGGGTTTCCATATTCTCCCCACAGCCTCAGGGCTGGGTGGCGATCGTCACCAAAGCAGCTAACAGCCCTTCTGGACTCCATGCGCTGACAGAAATCTATCAGATCAGACAAGATCAGATTCCAAATTTCGACCCCTGTTTGAACTATTGAATCTATGCAACCGTCACCAAATGCCGGAATCGCATGATCCTCGACTTTAAGAGTTTCAGGGGTTTCACGTACCTGAGGGTACCAAGCCGGTGGGACGGGTGTGGAGATAAGGTGCGCGCGGGAGTGGGATACTACGAATGAGAGGTCCGGCAGGGAAAGAGGAACGGAATGGAAAGAGAGGGTGTTGTGTAGATCTTGCAGAGTTTGAATTTGAGTGTTGGGTGTTGAGCTGGTCCTCAGCCTCCTCATTAAGCTCAGAAATCTTCAAACTGGGGTGTGAAGTTGAACAACAATGTTATATTAAAGAAGGGAAAATGCAGCATCGTAAGATCTACTGAAGACGATGTCTGAATACTTCTCCCCGTCAACAACGAGCACGTTTGGGATTTCCGCTCGATGACATGTAGCCAAGTCGGATGTCTCGCCGCCGGGGCCTCTCAGAAGCTCGAGCAAGGCGTTGAAGGCTTGTCTGAAAATCGCCAGAAGCTTAATCATGTTTTCGTCCTCGCTAGTTATTGCCTCGGCAAAGCACGTCGCTGTGCAAGAATGGTTGCATGTCTCGGCACAAGGTTTAGCGTCTCAAGGCAGCGTTTCGATAATCTTCACTCGAGATACCCGATTCGGTTCTAGTTTGAGCTACGCAGATCTCGGTCGCGAGCGTGATATATCTGACCGAGTCTCTGCAAGACGTATACGAGATGGGTGTGGTTGTGGTCTGATTGAGGCGTTAGATAGAGTCAGCGATCGTTTATGAAGATTTGCTCGAGCAAGTATCCCAAGTCCAACAAAGGCCCCAAATTTACGTATGGTCATGGATCGAATGTGCTTCTCACTCTTAAACAACTGCTACTCAACCTGTAGTCAATAGACCCACCATACAGGAAAATAGCGATATCCGAAACGAACACTGAAAAACGCAATGACAGTGGGAGACTGGCGTAATGTGACCAGGTCTACTTTGTGCCGTACGTGCGCGGTAGTGTTTTGGCGGTTTGTCATGTAGCAGTATGATTTTCAAGAGCGTTTCCATCGCTCTTGGGAGGGGTGGGGGAACTTGGCAATCCAGTCAGTTCCTTGGGCAGCGCCAGGAAACTTTTCCGACTATGTCGATCTCAGAGTGGAGTGGATTCCGGTAGGAAGTTTTTTGAGCCTTGCTAAGCTATACATACCAAATCAGTTCAAGTTCCGACTATGTCAATCTCGAAGTGGAGTAAATTCCAGTTGGATGCTCTATACATTCTACTAAGCTATACATACCAAAATCAGTGTATAGTACCTGCCGGAGCACAATGATACCGACCATAGATATACTGTAAAACCTCCATCTCGTTTCCATCCCAATGCAAAGTCACCGAGAATGACCTCCGAACTCATAACTTCATCTGGAATCTAGGACTCGTCCTAATCCTTTCTCCATACTTCCAGAACACCCACGGCAGTGGACACATAGCCAGAGCCATAAATCCCAACAACGAATTGCCCCACCCAAGGCCTAGCTTTTCATACATCGATCTTCCAGCGAGAGGAACCAAGGCACCGATGAGTGAACGCGTAGCGGTGGAAGCAGCGGTGGCTGAGGCTTCGAAGGAGGGATGGGCGTCTATGAGATATGTAGCAACACACATCTATCACCCAAAAATCAGTATCTTACAAGCACACTTGAGAATAAAAAGTGTGCTTACCATGACCATGTTAACACCAATACCAATGCACACAGTCCCCAGAATTGGGACAATCCAATGCGCGTTCGCCTGCGCCGCCCATCCATACCAGAATAACCCGATCGGGAGGAAGAAACACGACGGTATGAGCGGTGGGAGTCGATATTCGGGTTTCTTTTCTCCGCTTCGCGCAGATAGCTTTGTGAGAAGCCGGTCTGATACCACACCTCCGACTCCGAGCCCGATTAGCGAACCTACACCCATACCGAGATAGGTAAGTCCAATAGTACCCGTGTTGAAGTGGTATCGGTTCTGGAAGACCAAGGGGAAAGTTGTAAATAGGAGGTACAGGTAGCCGTACACGAAACCTTGGTAAAGCGATAAGCTCCCGACGATTGGAGACAGGAAAAGCATGCGCAAGGGCCTGATAATGGATCGCCCAAAAACGTGGGATGCTTTCCGGTCGACATTGAGTGCGGTACGGAGATTTTCGTTCCCAGTCTCCTTCTTCAATCGCCTGACTTTACGCTCCAGGAGGACTGCTGGGTAAGTTTCTTCCTGGCAGATGAATGATGCCACGGCTCCAACGCCTGAGGCGATGGCGAGAATCCAACATATCCAGCGCCATCCAATGCTCTGACCAACGTAGCCTCCGGCAATAGGACCAAGAATCGGGCCCATGAGAGGACCTAAAGACCAGACCGCAATGATTTTACCCCTGTTCTCTGGTTTAATGAGATCTCCAAAAGTTCCCGCGCCGATGGTAATAGGACATCCCCCAAAGGTGCCCGCCAGGAAGCGAAACACAATGAGAGCGGACAGATTCGGCGCGACCGCGCAAGCAATGTTGAAAGCCATGAAGAGGACATTGCAAATCAAGTATACGGGGAGTCTCCCATAGAGTTCCGAGCAAGGACCCAGAAACAGGGGACCGAAGAAATAGCCTAGAACCCAGACAGACACGACGAACGAGGCCAGGAGCGGGTCCCAGGAATGGAAGGTCCCCATTACATCAGCGATTGCTGGAGCGAACATTGTTGAGCCCAAGGGTCTGTGGCCATTTTGTTAGTACCTCTAGTTATAGGGGAAGACGTTCTAAGGGAACGACGAACGTCAGAAATGTCAAATAGCATATCACGACGATATTCTTCGCTTTCCGTGTATTTGGCCAGTTCATTGGCTTCGCCAGATCGTCTGCTCCATCCCAATCTACAAGGTTTCCCGTGGAGCTGTTCGCCACATCATCGAGATCGTTCTCTTCATTCGCTGTAACATCTTGCTTCTCCATGTCGCTCGAGGGCGTCTTATTCCCGCCCGTGTCAATTATCTCCGATGTTGTGGAAGTGGGATCCGCGGTTGGGAGTTCCGAAGCACCCATCGTCAAGTGCGCTATGCCGGGTCAAGGATAGAGTCGTATGTAGTGCGCCGAGGTGGTGTGAGGCCGCTCGAGAGGCCTACATTCTCCGTTCAGTGTCTTGGAAGTTGGGGGTTGTAGGGTCGTGGAGCGCAGTGAGGACACGTAGAGAGATGCGGAATCGCAGCCGTTTATCCATGAGGAAGGTGAGGGGACGAAGGGCGGGATGACGATCCTTGAGCCCTCGCGAACGAACCGAGGTCATGCTCGAGCTCTTTCAAAGGGGCGCTCCGCCCTTCGAGGTTTGCATCAGTACGGAGAGATTTGGAAGCCATTCACGGAAAAATTCCACGTGACATCGAAACCCTCAGCCGGGTGGCTGGCTCCTTCTCTTCTTGTCAAACAGGCTTGGTTCGGTCCATGTGGACCCAAACTTGAAGAAAACCTTAATCCAGCATCGCACAACATAATCGATGAATCCTACCAACCGATTTGTGTATTTCTCGTCGAGTGAAGTCGTCATCGTGGTCCGACACACTGCCCAAACGTCTCTCTTGAAACCGCCATACCTGTCGCTCAAAATACCTGACTCGGAACCCACCAATTGCATGCTTGGAAGGAGCCCTACTGATAATGGACCTGCAGAACCCCAACTACATTTCCCAATCTCCACAGCGCATCTCCTCACCTTTAATAACCAGCACAGTTTTCCTGTGCAATGTTTAGTATCGCGATCTCAGATTGCAAGTGCTATCTTATATTCTCCCTCGGCTCCTTACGTCTTAGGCAAAATTGAGAGCGGAGCGTGGCCACCCAGACATCCCTGACTCGTGGAGGGTCTCGAGCCGAGCCTTGTTCCTCGAACCCCCATATTTTTGCTGCTTCGTCTCCAGATCTGACAAACTTCGGGTTCGCTTTCTTCTTCGCCAAAACCCACCACATGCTCGAACGGCGCGACCAAGAGTATTTTTTATCCCAGCCAACGCTCGCCAGTCCAGCCGCGTCTGCAGAACCGGCTGTCGTCGGTGTCCTATTCGCAGCTATCGCAGCTCGTCAACCGCCAAAGTCGACGTGTGATTGATCCGCTGATCCTCCCACCACACGGCGGGCGCCGAACCTTCAGATGCCCCGTTTAGGACACAAAAAGTAGCTTACTTCCCGAATCCGCCGGCGAGTGTTCGGAGGCTGACTTTGCGTAGGTCCAGAAACGGTTGTCGGCAGTGCAAGGCGAGACATGTGAAGGTAAGCAGCCTGCTCGGTAGCAACCACCATTGTTCTATATCGGATATGTTCCCGTGAACCTGGGTTCGGGTTGGCGTATGCATCATCACATACGAGAGGCTGACGGTGTCCGTCTTGATTCCAGTGCGACGAGCAGAGGCCGTGCTCTAGTTGCGCCAGACATGGCGTTCAGTGCAGCCTCATCACGTGGGATTCCAATTCCCCCGCGCCACCAGTCATCAAGCAAGAGCCCAACGGTAATGGACCCACAATTTTGCGTCGGGTTGCCAAACCTATGTCGAGAAAGGTGAGAATTCGTTCCGCCCTTTTCTGGTTGGTCTGTTGCTGAGGAGAATTACAGAACTCGCAAGCTCCGACTCCAGCATCATTACCCATCGAGTATGTGCTGAATCCATCACCGGCGCCAACATTAGGTACCTCTGATGGCGAATCGCCTCATTCCAAAGCCGATCCATTCCCATACCTAACCAAACTTCTCCAAAAATCAGAGTCTATCCAGCCTAACTACTGGGTCCGCGACTTGGAACTAATGTATGTCTGACTAGTTCATGGCATCGTCTATAAGTCATCGGCCCCCACGATGTGCTAACATATCCCACTTAGGCACCACTGGACCACTGAAGCTCACCTCTCCCTATCAGGGAGACAGGATATCCAGCTCATGTATCAGGTCGTTGCGCCAAAATGCGCAATTACCCACCAATTCCTCATGCACGAGCTTTTGGCCTATTCAGCATTGCACATGGCCTATAGTCGACCCGACCAAAGGAAAGCCTACTACGCTCTTGGCTCGCACCACCAAGATCTTGCAATCAGATGTATGAGGCAGGTGATACCCAACATGTCCGAGCAGAACGCTCCCGCGATGTTCATCACTTCGAGCCTCCTCCCGTTGACAGTGCTGGCAATAAATTCGCTAGATGTCTCGAGGACAAATCTGCAATCCTCACCCATAGATGAACTTCTTGATGTTTTCGCCTTGGTGCAGGGCATGCACAGCATCATCGGATCAACGAGAGATGTCGTCCGAAATTCCCCAATAGGCATCATCATGACCGATCATCCCATGGGAACTCCTGTGGTACCCCTTATCGACGAGGCTTACCACCGGATTACAGACCTCCGCACTCTCATCGAATCACGATTCCCGGAAGAAGACGATGTACGCACAGAGTGTCTGAACGCAATAGCGGCCTTTCGTGAACACACGCAGCAAATTGGAGCGCCTAACATCGATAATCGGGAGCTGCGAATGCTGTTTTTGTGGCCCTGTAAGCTCAGCTCGAATTATCTCAACATGCTGCGCCAGAAAGAACCGGTTGCCATTGCAATCATGGCGTACTATGCCACAATTCTAAGCGCGGCGGAGTCGAAGAACTGGTTCTTGAATGGATGGGCGGAGCGCATCATCGCCACAGTCGAGGCCATTGTGGAGCCAAATTGGAAGCAAGTCATGCAGTGGCCAATCCAGGTCATTGCGGCAAAGGAGCAGCAGAAAAGAGAAAGACAAGGTGGCTCAAGTACGATGAGAGTTGACGTTGAGTTGGTTGGTGATTGTTGAACGATTGAGGGATGTTGGACGGTGTTGCGCGTCGACATCCATGTACATAGCTTCGCACCGTTGAGAGAGGGGATTGAGCGGCGGCTAGCTGCATGCATATACCCTTGGAAAGTGCGGTCGGGTACAGGCATTTTAGGATTTTACACTTACGATTTGACCACTCTTTATTCTTCGATCAACGGTCAACTCTGTGCGTCTTGTGGCTCCATTGCAGCACAGCAGAGCTCGTCTACGCACCACGAGGTGCAGTGCAGGGGTTGGCGTCGTGATCGGATTCGGCGGCACCGGTCTCTTTCGAGTCGTATATTTTCAGTTTTATATTGCGGCGAGGACACAGCTGAGCACAACGCGAACGAATATCGGCTGCATCGTTCCATGGCGCTTCGAGGGTCTTGCGTATGTACACACTTTCTTCCAGATAGCTCTTATTCCGCGGGTAATATCGGCGAAGAAGAAGATATGGTGAGAATTCATGTCTCGGAACACCATGTTGGTAATTAGTTCTCTCTTCGAATTCAACGAACGGTTTCGGGAAGTCGCTGCACGGGATGCGATTGCCCTGCGTGGAAAGCGGCTGTCAAGCAAGGCGAAGGCTTACGTTTTGCGTGAGCATCCAACAACCCACCACCTGTGCAGTCATCCTGCATGTGCCCCGCCGCCTGCCGGTGGATTCGCTGCGCTGGAGCGGAATGCGAAGTGCGACAAGGGACCCGACCCGTAGTGCTGCTGTTAGGCTGACTTGGGGACTCACTTGCGTGACACCCGGCGACTCTCGAGGTCCAAACAACCTTCTCACCTGCTTGCATCGGAAAAGCACTTGGATCATCACTCAGCCCGCTTTTCCCAGCTGTGCCGCATGCAAGTACTTTTCCCGGAGAGTGACTTTGCAGTGCTCCAGCCTCGCCTCGCCATACTCATTATATAGTAGACTGCGCCGGAGCGGAACGGTACCTTGCCGCAACGGCAACGCGCCATGTACGGCGAGCGGAGATCATTGGTACGAGATGGGCGTTGAAAGTGGCAGAGATTGACTGTTACAGCGGCTAGGGCTTGAGATCGACAGTGTCTTGCATGCAGGTGTGCGGCGCGGAATTGGGGAACCTCGAGCTTTGGGGTGGGTGGCGGTAGATCTGTCGTGGCAGGCAGGCGAAAGCGAGCAGGGTCGCGAGAACTGCGCGCCGAGCCCTCGCTGCGTTGGCCGATATAGGGAATGTAGGGATGAAGATGTTTGGACGAGGAAAGTTGGAGAACGCATTAAGGAGGGAGAATAGTCTTTGTATTTCAAGAAGGTGCGAGGGAGAGCGTAGTTAGGAAGGCACGAGGGAGAGGCTGGACATGAGGCGTTCGCGAAAAGAATAGCGAAGCAGTTGAATCAGGTACAAAGAAGCTATGTAGCCGAAGCCTATTACAAGAGTCCGCCCTTGTATACTGTACATTCAATCATCGAGCGAGCGTGTGGGGTATCAATCATTTCCAACCCCGTTCCAAAACTCCTGTCATCTCTAAGAAAGTCCTGGTGTATCTTAACCCAAAATAGCAATGCTAATGCGAATGAGAATACAATCTCCCGATTGACCGACATTTTCCAACAAGATCACTCTATTTGAGCGTCGTCATCGTCTTGTTCATCCAGACAGCGGTCTTCGAGGGCCACTGTCTTGGGCCCAAGCTTCCCTGTCCTCAGCTGTAGGCTCCGACACTGCTGTACTCTCGGTAGGGGCATCACTTGGTCCCCTGATATGTTGGCTTGGACGCCGGGCAATACCATCCGCGTCAGGT
Source organism: Clohesyomyces aquaticus (assembly GCA_002105025.1). NCBI lineage: Eukaryota > Fungi > Ascomycota > Dothideomycetes > Pleosporales > Lindgomycetaceae > Clohesyomyces > Clohesyomyces aquaticus. Next base: position 374,739 of record MCFA01000014.1, on the reverse strand, counting down.
CTCGATACAACGGTATCGATGCCGGTCTGTGCCGTTGCGTCGCTAGGACCGCGGCTGTGGATTGGGCTTATGTCAGGGCTTCGAGCGTCTTCAGATTGCCAGACTACTGGTGCTACTACATCATCACCGGCTGGTAATTCATGAGGTCCTAAATTTTCGGGAATCCCAGGTGTATTCTTGCCTGAAGACTCTCTCGTTGCGCCGCGACGTCGAGGTCCTGCGGCGGCACCGAAGTAGTCCCTCTCGTTCTCCGTATGACCCGAAAGTGATGATGTTATTGGGGGGCTCCATAGTTCGACCGGTGGGCTATCCATCTCATGGGTCTCGTCGAGTGGTGGGAAAGGCACCACGTCTTTCTGATCGTTCCTCCTAGCGTAGTATTCTGGCGAACCCGGAGGTTCCGAATCGAGTTCCGAGACACGTCGGGGTTTGATCTGATCACCAGCGACCACTGTATCGAAGGCGGGGGGTTTGTTTTCTTCTACTGCCTTCTTGTGTTTCTTCTTCCAGAAGAGAAAAGCTACGAGTGCGCCGAGTAAGAAGGCGATAACGATTCCGACAACGATTCCAGCCACAGCGCCAGGCGACAGACCTCCGCCTCCGCCGCCACTACCAATTGGCGTGGAAGAGGAAGACGGTGAAGAAGAAGGCGCGCTTGTTGATAAAATTGGAACAACGTGGGAAGAAGGCATAGGGTCTGAGAACAGAGCCGGGGCAATTGAGAAATTTCCGCGCTCGTAATCTACCGTAAGATAGGCCTCTTGTAAGAATGTTCGGCCGAGAATAAAGACTCCCTTTGGGGCCTGCTTCATTGGAAAAAACTTCCGGCCGGTGTTGTTGTTATAGCCATTTAAGGGAAAGCCAGCCGTCAGGTCGAATGCATCATACGGCAATCTGATGGATGTGAATTGCTGACTCCCAGGCTTCTCCCCGATTCTGATTGAAACTGTAGCGTTGTTCTTCTTGTTTTGGTCATGCGCCGAGTCACTGACCCAGTACATGTTCGCCTTCTCGTCATAGTCTAGTTGGAATTTGTCTTTGAACTCGTTGCATATCGGACCCGGAAGGTAAAAGTATGGTAGAGTGGAGTCAACCACAGCATAGAATCCCGTAGAGCCATTCATCATTGAGAATGCGTTGGAGGTGACCTGTTTATCTGGGGTGTAGGTAATGTCCTGCACGCCGACGAGTAGCGTCTGGTTGTTGGGTAAGCCCATCGATACTCCATTCTCGGTGAAGCGCGATACGTCGCGCCCTCCCAGGATAACACTCCCCTGGACTCCTCCTTTACTATCGTTCCCTGGCTTGAGTCAGCCACGAAGACACGAAAGTTCAGATCAGAAAGCTATCAAGACTTTTAAGCCAATCGACAACAAGAATGAAGTCATCAATCGGTCGTACAAGTCTGCGCCTCGGAGCGGATCAGGGTATATGATGTGCAAAAGGATTGGGACTCACGGTAATGGGCACCTGCGGTGTAACTGTAAGATTTACTGGGAGTATTCTTGTTGTTGTTGTTGAACTGGACGAAGAATGGATCGACCCCTCCATTGCCCGGATTGATAGAAGTTTGCGACAGTCCAAAGATGCCCATGAAAAAGTCTTTGCTATGGACCTGAGCCATGAGCTGCTTTTCCAGTATCGGAGTCGTGGGCGAACTGGGGCCCAATCCGACATTTTCGAACCCCCAAGATGCGTTGAACTTCGGGTCTGGGGACCAATCAATCAGGGGGAAAGCTTCCAATGGTACGTCGTAGGTTCCATATTGTTGCCAGTGGCTCGATGCTGTCGAATCATACCCGAGACTTTGACTTGATCTGAAGAGTTGGACCCCACGAGCCTTTGCGCATTCCTGCTGAGTAGGAACTGTGCACCATTCCGCTCGATCTGGTATTAGGATATAAGGACTCGAGGTTGAAATCATGACCCGAAAGTCCTGGCCTGCAGTGTTCTCGTTGTCATTGCCAAGGTTGATCGTGAACGTGGTCCACTGGCCATCATTGCCGCCAAAGTCGCCTGGTGGGAGAATCACTGGGGCGGGGATCGTGTTATTTTCAGCGCGCCGGTAGAGAGACATGGTTAAGTCTGGAGCATAACGAGCGCGGAAGGAGGGGTGTATGATGAAGACAGAACTGGCGACGAGAATGCGGTGAGGAGGGTGAGACAGAGCCGCTGATGGGATGACAAAGTCTTAGCAGCCTCGTAGAGGCGAGAAAGCTCGAGCTGTGTATAGATTGAAGAGCTCCGGTCAAGCCAGGCTGCGTCAGCTCAACAGTAGTGGAAAGCCATGGTGTCATGCCACGATACGAAGCATAGATCGAAGCGGGACAACAAAGAAGCCCTCAGCGCCATGCGGGTTGCTTTCTTTTGACCATTGCCCGTGCCACATCTGGGCAGCGGGGACAGACAAGGGACGAGCGCAAGGGAAGACATGCATGGACAGACGGCCGCTCAATGGACCGCGACGGCTCAGCCGACAAAGACGGGCTGATTTCATGCCCGATAGTGGGCGCCTGATTGGGGCAGAATGGGAGCAGCTTGGGAGCTCAAGGGTTGCTTCGGTTGCTCCATGTGAGATGCGTCCAGATGGGCGAGGTTGCATGTTGGATGCATGGCGCGGCGCATGGCGCGCGGTTCAACATCCATGGATCTCCCGCCGGCCGCTAGTCTCCAAACTCGGGTACCGCTCCGCCAGCAAAACTCCACCGTCATCCTCTGTCTTCCGCATCGTCACCTTCTCCGGCCTTACTCAGCGCTGCTGGCGCCATTCCAAGCCCCGCTTTCGTAACCACCATTCTGCCCAGCTCACGTGTAATAATCGTGTAAGTTAAGGTTAATCAACCATCCCGGCACCCTCCTCCAACCAGCTCCCCCACCCCGTCCCAGCAGCGTCTCCATGTATTGATTTGTGCCACCATCCTTCCGGCATCGTGGGCTCGCCATCGCGCGCTGGCAAACTAGGGTTCATTGTGCGAGTTTCGGCTTGGCCCGGCCGTTTGACTGGTCTGGAATCCCCACACCTTTGGCCCCCATGGATACGAGAGGATGCAAGAGTGTGCTGTGCCGCCGGCTCATCGTCAACATTGCTCCATCGTCCACATGCCGCCCGTGATGACCGGCTGCATTCACTCGCCTCTTCTTGGTATCCTGCTAGCCAGATGCAGTCCTGCGTCCTGATTACCCATGTCAGCAAGTGCTCCGCGTAGGGCTCAAGACCATTTTCTCGACCTCTCTTCCAGGCACCCCTTGTTCGGCCGGGTCACCGAGCAAGCAAACGAATGCTACGCCGTATCCTGCCCGCTTTTCGAGCCAGTCTTGGAGGCTGCCCTTCTCGCTCTCACGTTATCACACTTGTGGCGTTGACCAGCATTTTCTTCTGCCTGCACCATCTTTTCACTAATTAGGTTTAGTGAGGCTGGAACTTTCCCTCACTCGACGCCTTTGGCGGGCGCACCGGGCAAGAGGCAGCCAGATCGCTCGCTTTGCCTTCTCCGTCCTGGAGAATACCGCTCGGACCATTGATGTTTACTTCTGCCCTGGTAGACAGCAGTATCGGCGAGAGCTTGTCTGAGCCCAGCCCCACCGCTGCAATGAACTACCACCCGGTTCTGCAGCCTGCTCTCCAGCAGCAGATCTTCTTATAATCATGCGTGCCGCCCTTGCGTCCCCTTTGTCTCCCGTCCGTTCAGGTCTGGTCCCCTAGCCCATCGCTTTGTCTGTGGTAAGTCTTTTGCTAGTCGCTCCGAACGCATGTTAGCCTCTGCTTTCAGAGGGTCTGGGGTTGTTACACATCGTCTCCATGGGCTTTCTTTGTATCACGGTATTCGTCCCCTGGCCCGCTTTGTCTGACCCAACACTTTATTCCTTTTGCCCTGCGGACTGGTTCTTAATCCTGACCCCAACGATGCCTCCCATCACGTGCCTGTCTGATACATCGTAGCTTCCAGCTCCTTGGCATTCGTTCATCGGGTGCTGCATTCTCTCGTTCACATAATGCGAGCCCTTTCCTGGCCCCTGTGGGCCCTTGTCGGCTCTGTTGCGGCTCAAAATCTATCTGCTGTGCCAGCCCAACTCAAGACGAACCCGAGTAGCACGAGCAAGAAACCAGATGACCAGCCGACCAAGAAATCGACTTCATCGCCGGCGTACACACCGCCATCATATCCCGTCTCCACTCCCTCCACCTGCGCACCAGTCTACTTCACCATAACTTCGGTCTCAGTATCAACATGTTACGAAACGATCACTAACTGGAATACGACAACACTCTACTTCACAAATACCTATGACCACACCTATGACCACACTGTGACGCATAACGAAACGATAGTGAGTGCTTCTAGTCCCTTGCTATGATATTGAAGCGCTGACACTCTCTAGACTGAGAAGGAAACAATCGTAAGGCTGAATTCTCTAGCCCCAAACGAAATTGAAACTTACCCTCATAGACGTGTACTGTGACCAAGTATATAACGGACCACACAACAGACCATGTTACGGACACCGAGGTATGCTGTCATTGCTTCCCCTCTCCTCTATTTCTCAATTAACATTAACAGTATATTACGGAGAAAACCACAGACTACTATACAGATCACGTTACAGACACCAAGGTAAATTGATGGTTCCTCTCCTCATATTCCGTCAGCATTTTATGTTTTTACCACCAAAGCCTTATCCTGGCTCACGCATCTGCATCATCTCGTGTCCATACGAGCACTACCACCACTCCCGATTTTTTATTTCAATGCTAATATCCTTTAGTATATCACTGACACGACAACTGCGGTTACAACGGAGGTAAGTATCCCTATCCTTTCCCTTCAGGGGTCTCAGGTGCCTCCAGTTCCAGTACCAGAGCAAGCCCCTGCCCCCGCCCCGCCCCCACTAACCCTCCTCCTTATCCTCGCTGCCCCTGCACTCACCCCTCAGGGTTCCCAAGTGCCTCAAGCTGCTGAACCAGAGCAAGCCCCGGCCCAACCCTAACACCCCTCCGCATGGCATATATCACTATAAGCGAATTGCTATTCATCTCTCCAGCATCTAACCTCACCTTAGGTTGACATCTCCACTAAGGACATTACCAAGGATGTGACTTCATGGGCTACCACCGAGATCCGAGTTACCGAAGTCAGCACGTACACGAGCTACATAACTTCAACGGTGAATTATACGATAACAGCGTCGGGGAAGACTACTACAACGACGAAGTACATAATTGTGCCAACCACAATATACTCGACGTACTACAGGACTGTCACCAGGACTAAGCCAAGCCCATACCCAGTTACTTCAATCTATACCAGCCCGGTGACTTCAATTTACACAAGTCCTGTGACTGTGCCAACAACAATTGAGGTGAGAAGCTCCAATGTTGAATAGAGAATTGCGGTCAATCTTTTCTAAAGAAACTTGCTAACTAAATCTCGTAGGTTACCAAAATAAGCACATATGTGACGACATACGTATCATATATCACGCTGACTGAGACCTCGGTAACGACCTGTAAGCTCCAACACATTCCGTTCAAAAAGCCGCCCTGTACGCTGCTAACACTACACAGCGGGTGTAACGATTTATGTTCCTGTGACAATTCTAACGACAATCACGGATACTATAACTACTACTTTCACAACCAGCTACCCGTATCCTACTCCTAGCCCGGTCACAGAAGTCGTAACCCGGACAATCGAAACACCGGGGCCCACTTCAATTTATACGAGTCCTGTGATCATTGAAACGCCTGGGCCTACTTCGATTTTCACCAGCCTTAAGACCATCGAAACCCCGGGACCCACAAGCATCTTTACCCAGATATCAATCCAGCCAGCGTCCACAATCACGGAGACCTTGACTCTGACCCTATCTGGGACTACGACTACAACTACTGTTACCTCCACGATTCCTGCGAGCACAATTACGATTTTGTCGACTTCTGTCTTGACAACGCCTGGCCCAACAAGCGTGCTGACAACTCCGGGGCCTACCCAGACGCAGTTCGTGACTGTGACAACCGTATTTACATCAGTGTCGATTCAGCCTGCTTCCACGGTCACGCAAGTCTCTACATTAACGCTGTCCGGAAGCGTAATTACGACTACTCTAACTTCAACTATCCCGGCAAGCACAATCTCCATCTTCGAGACTTCAGTTTTGACAACGCCGGGCCCAACTCAATTCGTTACACAGACGGTAGTTTCAACAAGCGTGAGCACAATACTTTCAACTATTACACTTCCAGGTATGTTATCACATTTCTCAAGTTGTCGCAATCGACCAAGATCAGAAGTCGGATGGTTGTACGGGAGCTAGTCCTTTTTGGGCTCTGCATCGTGAGATCAAGGAACATTTGGATCGACCAACGGTCTTTTCTTGGCACGTGGCAAATATCCGATTGGATATCACTCCTTTGCATCGATCTGCGATCAGATCTCAACCATTCATCGTTTGGGGCCTCGACTAACTTTTGCATAGGTCAAGTCACCACAACGACAGTGAGCCTACCGGGGACGACCCAGACTGTAACAACAACACTACCGGCCAGCACAGTCGTTTCTACGATCCTGTCCACCATCACTTTTACTACGACTCAACTTGTGCCGACCACAGTTCGACAAACGGTGACAGCAAGCCAGAGCACGCCCTCCTCCTCGGCCTCATGCACCAGCGGCTGTGAAATCAACGTCACAGCGACCCGCCTGGCATATCCAGGAACCGTCATAGTCAGCACCGTGTTCTACCCAGTTACGAGCGTGGACGTCTACACAAATCGTGCCGGCCAAACCGTAAGCGCAAGAACTACCACTCGAACCGTTCCGCCGCCTCAACAGACCCTAACATGGGTGCACTCTGGCGTGACGCTGACCTACCCCACTGTGTACGCCGGATATGAGCTATTCAGCCATTTTGAAGTCCAGCCTGTTGCCACTGGTTGTTCTACCCAAACCCTGCCTTTGGAACTTGGTCCCACGAATCCGGCCTCATTGATTGTAGTCGAGAGCAACATTCCCAATCCTTCGCTTGTGCCTCCTCCAGTTGTCAGTTATCTGAACAGTCTGCCGACCGTGCTCGCTCAGCTAGGAGAGCCAATTGGCGCAGGAGCTTGTGATCCTATCGTCGGTGGATCAACAAACAAAGCAACAACCACGCTCCCGAACACGGTATATCTCTCCACAGTCCCAGCCGTGGACTCGACCCCGACAACCGTCACACATCAAGCAGAATTGGATACAACACCAACAAGTCAAGCTCCCCCGCCACCTCCACCAAGTAGTGCCGCTCCCCCTCCAAGCAGCGCTCCTCCACCACCACCATCCAGCGCCCCACCTGCACCTTCATCAAGTAATGCTCCCCCACCACCAGAAAGTAGTGCACCACCTCCGTCTAGTGCTGCTAACCCCCCCTCCTCAGTCCCTCCAGCACCACCCGTTTCCTCCGCTCCTCCACCTACATCCGGTACGCCTCCTTCCAGTTCTTTCATTCCTCCACCACCGCCAGAGACATCAAGCTTAGTCGCACCTCCAACTACAGGTCCCCCACCGACTACGGTTTCCGCGCCACCACCCAGTCCGGCGAGCAGCTCGAGCTCGCCGGAACAGTTTTCTGGAAATGCGGCGGCGCATTTGAGGGCGAATGTACGGTTTAATGGCGTGGAAGGATGGATTATTGGAGCTGTTGGTATTGGCCTTGGGTGGGTATGATAATCTCTATGGTGTGAGGAATCGGTACAGGGAGCTGGGAGGGGAGTGTTGCAGTGTTGATCTGTACAAAAGCAGACGGTACGTTTGGGATTTCGTTATATTAGTGTTTCGTGTTGCATTACGAGCGAGCAAGCGCAGGGAATGTGCGATATCACATGTTAATGACGGCCGGGATTTGGGATCATGATCGGGAATTAATGGATCTTATGGATGGATAAATGGATTCGGATCGGCACGATACTATGATACCCAACCCACACACTCCTTAAATCGGATATGATATGGGTGTAATGTTAAAAACTTATTGCTTCTCATTCTTTGCGGAACTTTCTGAGGTCCTGTGGGTATCCGTAGTGACGTTCCTATCTTCGTTCTTCACGCATCCCCGCCGCCTCCATCCCTCTTTTCAAAGCTGCATTCAGACCCCAAGATCAAGAAAGAACCCCTCTCTTCAGACTAACTCTCAGCCTCCATCCCCACCTTAACCACGCCTTCTCCCTCCTCCCCAAACCCCCATCCACATCCACATCCCCATCCCAGACCCCAAGACCTCATCTCAGCGTCTCACTAGCACTCTCATCCTCCCGTCTCTTCAATCCAATCTTCCTTCCGTTTCCGTCTCATAATCGAAGGCCCCGAATCAAATTCCAGAGTAGCAGTTCTGGTCACTTAACCCGTCCCGTCCCGCGGCGAACTCAAAACACACACCGGGCGCAGAGTGAATGGCAAACCCGCAATCAGGCATGGTTAAGGGGGCACACACATGTTGCTATTTGCTACCCTGACAAGCTGAGTTGGATTTGACCGATTGAGGAGATGAAAAGGTGTAAGCAAGCGGGCGGGGCTGAATAAGGTAAAGGAAAGACGGGGGAAGGATGTGTGGGATGGTATGCCCGGTGAATGTGAGAGGGGAAAGAGAGGTGGGAAGAGGAGCGGCTTTCAAGGACGAATTCTTGGCCGGAACGTCCTCCGGCTGGATGATGTGTGTGGGATGGAGGAGGGAGCTAGTCGGCTTATGCATTGAAATGGAGTGTTCTTCCGCTTTCCTTCTAGTTGCCATCTCTGATCTGTGACGGCGAAAAATTGTCTTGGACATGAAGCTTATTTCTATAGAGCATGTGAAACCCTGCAGTAAAACGAACGTGGTTGTCCGGACTTTTACACCCACGGCCCTGTAGTCCGTGTGAACGCGCATACTATAGCACTACCACATCCCACTAGCTGTTATAAGAGAACAAAGAGGATTAATTACGTAGATAAAGCTAACCTATATATAGCACGTGGAATTTAGCAGTAAAACAGACGGGGTCGTTAAAACTCTTCGAACTAGCCACCTCGAAATCCATGTGAAAGCTCCTACCATACCACTAACAGGTATCGGAAGCTGCAATAAAAGAATAGCCAAAGCCGCGCACAAGCACAGTTTCACGACCCCTCCCTAAATCGCCCATACTGTCCCTGCCCCAGACCTAGACCCTGCTGTCCTGGTCCATACCCCTCATAGCTCACCTGTCTCGAATTCGAATTCACCGAGGATCTTCCCGCACCGCCCTGCTGTGCACCCGCAAACTCCGTCTGCGCACTCACCGGGCTTGGATCCGCGCCATTCCAGCTCCTAGGCGTGACGGGCGTCGGCATCACGCCGCTCGTGACCGTTTGCCCAGACAGACTCCTCCCATGTCCATACCCCGCTTCATAGCTACCTCCAGAGTACTGTCGTGAATGTTGCGGAGAGTGATGAGGCGAAGAATGCATCGCCACGGGTGCGGGGTATATAGCATCGGTGCCGACGTTCTGCGGTTGTGGGGAGCGGATCGCTGACATTTCTGTCGGAGGGGGAGACGTGTGGGTTTGCGGTGGGGGGAAGTAGCCTGGTTGCGGGGACGTGGAATGGGAGTGTGATGGCGAGAAGCCGCCAAAGCCTGGTTGGAGTTGGTTTGGGGCGTTTCGGCTTTCTCGTCCGTCGTGGTAGTATGGTTGTGGGATTGGGGGACTGCCTGGAGCGGGAGGTGGCGGTGAGCCTGTGACTACGTGGTCTTTGTACATGTCTGGTGATTGGGGCGGAGGATATGTGTATCCGGCGGTTTCTTGCGGGAGCTCGGCGACGGGGGTTGTTGGGGTTTGGCCGTAGAAGGGTTTCGAGGGGACAATTTCTTGTACGGGCGGCTGGGGGCTGTTGTCGGCGTAGTTTCCTTCTGTGTTGGCGAGTTCGGCGGGTTGGGCTGGGTTGCGAGAGGCTTTGCGTTTCTTGACGCAGCAGAACCATAGTCCGGCGCCGAGACAGATGAGGAGGAATACGCCCCCGCCTGCTGCTGCTCCTGCAATGGTGCCTGTTTTATCCTTTTTGGGGCTCGAAGTGGGAGAGTGCGTGGGTGTGCTCGTTGGAATCGATCTCGTTGGTGCTCTAGGAGGGGGTGTATACGCTTTTTGGAAATATGTGGGCAGAAGTTGATTGTCCCAGGTCTTTGGTGCAAGAACAGTGGCGCCACCACTTGCCTGGCCTCCGACCTTACCAATAATCTCGTCGGGCACCTGGTATTCCGTTACGTTTGCGAGGTATTGATACCACTTTGCGCCGTCTGGGTCCTGCTTGCCGAGATTTAGGTTGTGTTGGCCTTGTACGATAGGGACATCGCAATGGATTGTATCATTTGGGAATGTGCCTCCCATGACGATCATTTGTGAGCCGCGGACGACGTTACAAGAGAGCGAGTGGTGTGGAGAGCCGGGCCCTGGTTTTTCAGGGTACCACTTGAGCCAGGTGAAACTTGGGAGCGAGAGTATGTAGACGTCGTCGAAGCCAATGGTATTGGGTGGCATAGATGCCCCACCGTAAAGGTAGATGTTATAAGAACTCCGATCTTTGGCCCAAGTCGCCCCGGCGCAGAACCTGCGGCGCGCCTCTGGAACATCCCCGGTTGCGGTTTCTGGCCGGTTAGTCTATGTTTCGGAGAGAGAGGTGGAGATACACATACGGGAATACCACTTATTATCTCCTATATCGTAAACTTTGATGTCGGACATATTCATCTACCACTCGAATCAGTCTTTTAACACCGACCGATGTCACCGGCCGAGCTTACCCCAACGCCAGTGTTGTTTCCTGGCCCGCCTGGAAATTGCAACCCTCCAAAGTAAATGAGCATGCCCGCTGCTGATGCGGGAATATACAACATGACGCCCTCTGCTCGTGGAATTGAATCGGGTCCAGTGGTATTTGTCCAAGAATCCTTCACCATGTCATATATGATCAAATTCGCGGTCGGCATCCTCCTGGCAAACGCAGGAACCTGTAAAGTTCAGCAAAACGCTCATGTCAACACTGTAACGTGCCATACAGATGCGTTTGATAGCCATCCTCCATAATAGTAGCCCTTGCCATCTTCTTCAGCCGTAGCTCCCGCACCATAAGATGCGCGCTGAATCTGGAAATTCGAAACGCCCGTCGACTGCCATTTGTTGTTTAGGATATCGTAGCTCCACAACGAAAACGCGTCGGGGTTTGAGTCGTGATATTCACCGCCATATAGATGAAGCCATTTATTGACGGGGTCGGCCCACAACGTTCCGCCTTCGACCAATGGGACCTCCGCGGGTTTCGAAAGGTTGGCATGTTGCAGGGGCATTCCTTCTGAAGTTTCTTTGAGATCGGCGTATACGAAGTATTTGTCTGGTTGGCTTTTTAGAAAATGAGCAGCAGAATCTGACAAGTACCTTACTAGAGTAGTTGAGCGCGTTCTGATCCAGAGGACTCCAGTTCACGAGACCTCCATCAATGTAAAGTTTGCTGTCGACAATGGCTGTCTGATGTCCGAACTTTCGACAAAAGTCCTTCAATGGGTCCTTCGATTGTTGCGACCGTACCCCAATGGCCCAGCCCACGACCAAGACAAATAGAACCCATGAAGGCATGCTTTTCTGTAGAGCTCAATAGTTGTTATTTCGGTTCATGGAGGGGCGTCGCATATGCTACGGGAGCAGAATGAGACTGGATGCGCGGTGTGAAGGCGTGGAAGACTCGAAGTGCTGGATTCACATTGACGGACGGCTGAGCACAAAGGCTGGGATGTCGTGAGGTGCGCAGTAAATACCTACATCGTGCCACGCAAGAGGCGTAAGATCAGAACGAAGACTTGGTCAGAGCATGCAGGTGGGCTGAAATGCTGTGCCGCAGTGGTGCCCTGTCGCTTGATTCAGACACAGAATGTCACAGACGCGAAAAATGCCCCAGAGGGCTATTGGCTGGAGCCAACGCCTTTCTTGTGGAAGGCCTCACATGTCGGCCCACCCTGCAATTGACATGCAGTGGCAAAGCCACGCTATACTATCCACGCCTTCAGTCGAGGCGGCAGCGCGCCTGTAAGGCTGCGAGTGGATATAATTCCAACGATAATGAGGAAATTCGAAGTTCATGCGCATACCCATGAACAATGAAACTCATTCCGAAGCTCAGGAGCAAAGTTACGGTCCTCTTGATCGGTGACGACCAGGGTCGGAAGTCGAAGTTGGGATGGTTTGTCTCCTCATGGAGAATGCGTTGGCTTGCCAAGCCTGCACGCCACCGTGCTACTTCTGCACCTCTTCATCGAGCTGAGCGACCCACGATCTTGTCAAGACTTGTAAGGGAATAAGAGACGAAACTAGCGTAGGAATGTGTCAATCAGGATAGATCATTTGATCCAACCCTGCGGGACTTGCCATGTCTAAAAATGCCTCGAGGAGGCGAATGTGCATTGAACGCGTCCTCTGCTTCCACATGGAATATCTACGGAAGGCCGGGCTGCAAAAGCAATGTGAAGCCGGAATCTGGCTGTTGAACGCCTCCAACGAACAGGCGGACAGTTTGAAGGGGGAGGCACGCCTGGCACGGCATCGACGCTTGCAACGTGGAATACTGCAGCACATGGTCCTACAACTCCCGACGACTGAAGGCCCGGTACGATTTCCAGGGGAGCCGCCAGTCATACTTGCGGAGCGACGGGTGGAAGATGTCGAAGTCGACTTTTTGAAGGCGATCGAGCCAAGACTGTGTGGCTATGCTTGGCATGAAGACTCCAAATGCTCTCTCGACTTCGGCGAGCCGCTCCTCTGAACTTGCATTGAGCTGCTGAGCGTCGTACCAATACCCCTCTTCGTCTTGGTGTTCAAAATCATGGCCAAGGTCTCCCTCTGACCGCAACTTGGTGAGCATTTCTCGAGCAGTGATGAGATGGTCATTGGCTCGTGTCGCAACGGCGAAAACAGCATCACGTAAGCCGGGAGCTGCGCCGCCCAGTCGGAACACATCCTCTTCCTTGAGGTTCGCCTCGGCCATTACGTCCAACGGAAGGAGCACAGCACCTTGGGGCCGGCCGGAAGACGTGGTAGTATTGCTGGCCCCGAAAGGCTGAGGCGGGGGAAAAGCAAGCAGCGGAACACCCCGCAGTACCGCAGCGATGCCCGCCGCCTTGCCTATGTGCGATGCGATATGGTCCGTGGTGATAGATGCCTGCGGCAAGGTCGACAGTGTGAGGTACATGAGCGTCGAGTAAGTGTTTTCGGCGTAGGACTCGAGAGCAGAAAGAGTCGGGTAGGGCGGGTTCCCAAGATGCCGCTCCCTGGTGTTGATGATGCGAAGGAGCCAGTTCTTGCTCAGTTTCGCCTCCCCATCTGATCGAAAATGGAGATCCTGAGCAGCACGTGCGAGCAATATGGCGACGGGGTTCTTGGGGGGCGTTCCAGCGAGGGACTTGTTCACTACATCGCGCCAGAACTGCATGCGCATCATGCCAATTGTGGGAGTGCTCGTCTCGTCGGCAACACGGGCGACTTCCACGTTGAAGGCCCGTATAGCAACGTAGGCATCGCGGGCGGCGACGGGGATGAAGGTGGCCAGGAGACGCGATGGTGCGTCGTAGGTTCTAGTTTGGGTCAGGTATGTCGTGGATTGGGAAGGAAGCATCGCGCATACCCAAGGAGGTTGAAGCACATGGCCCGCGATTGCCAGACGGCTTCGCCGGAGGGGGCTGCGGGATTCTCATCGTCCAAGAGGCGTCGAGAGGAGTGGAATTGCCGCGTGGAATGGCATGCTATGAGTTTGTGTCTGCATCGCGCGACGGTCGCTGGTAGCGTCGCGGTCGCTTTTGTGGACATTGAAGAAATTTTGAAGGGGCGGAGCGTCTAGACAAGCGTGACAAGGCAGCAGAACGGCATCATTTGTCGGCGCACTCGCATTGGTAATTACTTGAAGCAATTGGCAAAGACAAGCGAGTATCTCGGTATCTCGGTATCTCGGTATATCCAAGAGGACATGAGATGGCAGCATGCAGTGAGGTGCCTCTGAGAGCAGTGACTGCTGGTGAATTGAAGATTCAAGATTCGCTAGCCCATGACGCTATGATGCAGCCCTGTGGAGGATAACGTTAGTTAAATGCTCGGCAGGCACGACCGTGTAAGCGTGTTTGACGGGGGACGCGCCGCAATTAAACAAATACACCCCCTCGCCCAGCACGACACCACAACGCCCCAACAAGGCGCTACCGACGCAATGGACGCCCACGAGCTCGACGAGAGGCCGCTGAAGAAGCGCCGCTTTTTCGCAGAGGACCCATCCCCCATCGCAGTGCGACCAGCTCGTCCCATCTCGCCGCCTAGCGACCATGCACCCAAGTCCGCGTCACCGGAGCCGACACGGTGTGGTCATGTTGGGAATCCGATGGAGATTTCTGCTGAAGGCGAGGCCGGGTATGTTGGATCCGCCGCGGATGGCTTCGACTTTGGACTGCTCCAGGCTGTTGTTGGAGAACTGCCGCCCTCGACCTTGGACACGCTGAAGAGCATGAGCGGAGATGACGTCCAGCGAGGTATGCACCACTGACACTGGCAACGAACTGTGTTGACCCGAAATAGCTATAAACTTCTATCTCGACGGCTCCTGGAAAACGGCGCCTCCCCGCGCCCCGCCCGCAATCCCACCCACCCGCCAGTCCTCGCTGCAGATGACCCTCCCCAGCGCCCTCGGCAGACAAGACTCGGAAGTCTCCAACGTGTCCACTCCCGACTCCTCTGGTGCTTCAACGCCCCTACCATCTCTGAAGGCGATGCCGCCCAAGCGATACATTGGCTCTTTTGGCGTGGTCGGCTGGTCGACGAGGAGCGGCAAGGACTTGATCAAGCACGAAGAAAAGATCCACATCGAGCGCGCAAAAATACAAGCACCAACTGGCAAGCTAGCCCGGGGCCGTGCCATGATGAACAAGAAGCAGGACGTTATTGTTAGATTTACCAACGAGAGAAGTGAAGAGGTGGGCAGGCTGGAGAATGAATCGGCAGCGTGGATCTCGTCTTTGATCGACCAGAAAGTCTGCTCGTTCGAGGGCTCGTGTGTATATGCCCCGGAGAAGATACGAACTGGCGACACGATATACCTGCAGCTCAGATGCTATGTGCTGCGGAGTGCGTTCGACAAGCGGAAGAACTTCAAGATGGATAGCAACCGCGAGACGTCCTTTTTTGAGACCAAGGAAAGCGAGGCCGAACGCGACCTACGACAAAGACAGGTTGCACTGGTGAAGATGTTTGACGCAATCAACCTGCAACCGTCCCGCATCAACTCGACTACCGAGAAGCACAAACGGCAAGGACTGCTACAAGCGGCTGAGATTGCGGAGCAGTACGAGCAAAAGGCGAAGCCGAAAAACGGCACTGAACCAGGCTCTTCTCCGCCCTCGGAAGATGCCGAGGAGGGGAAGGAACTTGAGCAGGACCAGCTCGATTCTCTGTACAAAAAGGCCCAGTCGTTCGACTTCAACACTCCCGAGGCGGATCCCGCCGAGACTTTTGCGATGAGTTTGCGCAAATACCAAAGGCAAGCGCTGTATTGGATGATGAGCAAAGAAAAGGACGAAGAGGCCGAACACAAGGAGGCATCCATGCATCCTTTGTGGGAAGAGTACGCGTGGCCGACGCAGGACGCAGACAACATACCCCTGCCAACCGTGGATGAGCAGATGATGTTTTATGTGAACCCATACTCGGGAGAGCTTTCTCTAGAATTCCCGAGACAGGAACAGAACTGTCTGGGCGGCATACTCGCTGACGGTAAGTACTTTCGGCGTATTTTCATTTTGGAAAATGCTGACGCACAGTGTCAGAAATGGGCTTGGGCAAAACTATTGAAATGCTCAGCCTTATCCATTCGCATCGGACAGAGCTTACTGCAGGGGTACATGACTCGACTTCTGTCAACAGCTTGCCCCGGCTTTCGAAAGATAGCAGCGCAGTCGAACGTGCGCCTTATACTACTTTAGTAGTGGCGCCCATGTCACTTCTCGCACAGTGGCAAAGCGAAGCCGAAAAGGCCTCCAAGGCCGGTACTTTGAAGGCCATGGTTTACTATGGGCCTGAGAAGTCCGTAAACCTGCAGAAGCTTTGTTGCGAAGCGAATGCAGCCAATGCGCCGAATGTCATCATCACCAGCTATGGGGTAATTTTGTCAGAATTCAACCAGGTCGCCGCCATGGAGGGCAACCGAGGCTCACATGGGGGCCTCTTTTCTCTGGAGTATTTCAGGATCATCCTAGACGAGGCCCATTTTATCAAAAACAGGCAGTCGAAGACGGCGAAGGCTTGCTACGAGCTCAGAGCTAAACATCGTTGGGTTCTCACAGGCACGCCTATTGTTAACAGGCTGGAAGACTTGTTTAGTCTGGTCAGGTTTCTCAAGGTCGAACCATGGAGCAACTTTTCCTTTTGGAAGACGTTCATCACAGTTCCGTTTGAATCGAAAGACTTTATTCGGGCTCTGGATGTGGTGCAAACTGTTCTTGAGCCATTGGTTCTGCGCAGGACCAAGGACATGAAGACTCCCGACGGTGAAGCACTGGTACCCCTCCCACCGCGGACGATTGTGATCGACAAGATACAGCTCTCTCAAGATGAAAGAGATGTGTACGATCACATCTTTCTTCGGGCGAAGAAAGTGCTCAACGCCAACGCTGAAGCTGGGACGTTGTTGAAATCATACACGACCATCTTTGCACAGATTCTCCGCCTCCGTCAGTCCTGCTGCCATCCGGTCCTCACCCGACATAAGGGCATCGTTGCCGATGAAGAGGACGCGGCACTAGCATCTGACCTTGCGAATGGACTGGCAGACGACATGGACCTGCAGTCACTAATCGAAAGATTTACCTCTGACGGCGACCAAGACGTCAACAAGTTCGGTGCCCACGTCCTGAAGCAAATCCAAGATGAAGCCGACGGCGAGTGTCCCATCTGCTCAGAAGAGCCCATGGTCGACCAAGCCGTAACCGGCTGCTGGCACAGCGCATGTAAAGACTGCCTCCTGAACTACATCAACCACCAGCGCGACAAAAACATCATCCCTCGCTGCTTCAACTGCCGCGAGCCCATTAATGCACGTGACGTCTTCGAAGTCATCCGCCACGACCATTTCCTCGACGACGCAAGCAACCTCCGCAGTGATTCTCGAGAGTCCCCGCCGCCTGCCACCCAAACTCCGCGCGTCTCGTTACGCCGCATCGGCATCACAGGCTCAGCAAAAACGCAGGCGCTGTTGACGCATCTGAAGGCGAACCGCAAAGAAGACAAGAACACCAAATCCGTCGTCTTCAGCCAATTCACGTCTTTCCTCGACTTGATCGAACCCGCCCTGCGCCGCGACCACATCCCCTTCCTTCGCTTCGACGGCACAATATCCCAGAAACAACGCGCAACTATCCTGACCGAGTTCGCGGAGTCTCCGAAACCGTATGTGTTGTTACTGAGTCTGCGAGCCGGAGGCGTGGGGCTCAATTTGACGTGTGCGAAGCGCGTGTTTATGATGGATCCGTGGTGGAGTTTTGCGGTCGAGGCGCAGGCGATTGATCGCGTGCATCGGATGGGGCAGGAGAGTGAGGTTAGGGTTGTGAGGTTTGTGGTTGAGGGGAGTATTGAGGAGAAGATGCTGAGAATTCAGGAGAGAAAGAAGTTTATGTGAGTTGAGAACAATTTCCGGGTCCTGGGAGAGAGAGTGTGAGATGCTAATTTGTGGGTTCTAGTGCGAGTTCGCTTGGAATGATGAGCGATGAGGAGAAGAGAGTGCAGAGAATTGAGGATATCAAGGAGTTGCTTAGTTAGGGGGTATGGCTTGTGGTATTGGTCTTTGGTGGGAAATAATTTTCCATTATCGGTCATGGAAGTGACGGGATTGGATGTGTTGAATTTAGGATGCAGCCTGTGGTACTTGGTAGTGGTACAATAAGTGCACTCACACGGATCACAAGGTGGCTGGTTTGAAGAGCCTCTCCCATCTTGTCCGTTCTACTGCCAATTTACACATGGTGTATACTTGTTGTACATCTGGTTGGACCTAGGTTCGAAAGTAGGATGCATTCTTGGTTCAGGTCGCATTTGCAGAGCATAGATACAGATATTGGCGTTGTATGGCAAGTCTAGTATCGGTATCACATCCTCAGCATTCAGACGCTGCGAAAATAATTGTTACACTATTAGATGTCTGCTGCTACATCTATAGGTTACAGCATGTAGTACACAGTAGTGTTATAGTGGGCACACTTATTCGGATTATATAGTAGCTGATTTAAAGCGTCTTAACAGTTCTCTCTGATCTACTACTGAATTCACATGCTATAGTAAAGGAATTTGTAAGTAGAATAGATAAGAAAAATAGCTAGCGTGGCCGTAGCAGCACCCACTTCATATCAACAAAATAGTCAGATTCACGAGTCCAAGCCCAGGAAATTCGACATGTATCTAAACCAAAAAGGTCTACAAAATGGCAAAAAAGATAATGGTCATTACGAGGGTCGAACTCGCGACCTTGGCGTTATTAGCACCACGCTCTAACCAACTCTGTTTGGTGTAAGTAACTTGTTTCGAAGGAGGAGGAAGGGATCACGAACGAGCTAAACGACCTCCTTGATTGATATGTGAACAATTGCAAATTAAAAGTTATATATACTCTGTTGTAAAAGCCGCAAAGCAAACCGAACATGGTTGGCCGAGGCAAGATCAAGGGTGAAATTTTTGAAAGTGGCGGCTTGGCACATATGCCCCGCTACTGACCCCACCCCACCCCGTTCTCTACTGCCAATGGGATGTCGTATCGACCGATTCCATTTGCAGGGTTCCCCACCGACGAAATCCAATCATTATCCCAGGTTCCGCTCTAATTAAAGTTGAAGCTCGAGCATAGATTCGTAGATGCTTAAGGGTGTTGGGTCCTTGAGCAGCTAGTTACACGGCCTAGCGCTCCTATCACGCTCATATGCTAAAGCCTTGGTCGAAGCGTATAAAGTTGCCCTAGCCCAGATCCAGGGTCGAATTTGTGATTTTCGTGAATGACGAAGAGGCCCAGAAGGTCATTGTCGAGGGAAAGAAGGCTGCGAAAAATATCAACGCTGGAGTTGAGTGCGCACTCAAGATCAAGGTGGATGTCTTGATGCTCTACAGCACATTGAAAATTGCTGATCTTCCTACGAAAGGTTTCACACTACCGTGGAAGCTGTTCAGCAAGAACTCGACTCCTGTTTTGTCCTCCTATCGCTTCGTTTCGAATCATTAGCCATGGAATTTCATGGCAAAGACAAATCTCAATTCGTCAGCTCCAGATATGAGATAAGGGCGACAGCGAGGATGACATATGCTTAGGTAGTGAAAATGATGGCGGCAGTCGATGTGATGGCAGTCAGATCTTGGCCGATTCATCATTGACCATCAAGTTTCAAATCAAATAGTGGTCTTCGGTGACAGAATTGCTGGATCCTTGACCCTCGGCGGGAACTTGAGATATCATTGGCGTCCACACTGCGAGTTAACAATAGGCGAGAAGGCATATTCCATAATCTAGGTCCCAGTTGTCGTGAGCCCTTTATTTCCTATCTATTGGGGGTCTTCGGTTAGCGCGTTACTTCTTGAGCAGTTAACGTGTTCCTATTGTGCTGAACACATTCTTATCACATCCCACGCTTATCTCAACAACTTCTTGGTCTATTGTTGCTCGCTATCACACTTCTTGTCCACAGGATTCGCTCGGGTATTTGTAGCGGCCGCTCTTGAATATCCCCTTAAATCTAGGATTCCGAGAAAAATTTAAAGAATAGTCGGCACCGCAGCTTCGCTCGTAGGAGGCCGGACCGATGTTGCTCATGTAGGTCAGGCTGAGAATGAAACACTGGTAATGCATGAATGGAACTTTTGTTGATCTGAAAACTTCCTATCTTGATTCAGGCTCTTCAATTAGAATACAGCCAACTGTCCTGGAGAATAGCCAGCATTAAGGGAGTAGAAAGATATGGACAGCTCGTCCGTTTCACTACAGAAGAATGGGTTCATTCGCTTCGCCGAAGGTAGAGTTTTGTGTATCACCGATGATACTTAAATCTTCAATCGTGTTCTGGGACGCACTTCTCCCTGTCGGTGACGGCTCCACTTTAGGACACCACGGTTATTTGGCTTGTTTTAAGTATCAGCAAAAGTATTCATTTCTTCTAATGAACCTGTACCCAGAATTTTGCGGTCTGCTACTCGTGTCAGGCTATCTGTTATTGCTGACATTGGACCCGACGCTCATTTGGCGAATATCTTGTCAATTAGCAGATCTGGACGCGTATTCCTGTCGAGCAATTTGATTGAGATGGATGCTCTTCCTCGCTTGGCATGCTGGATCAGATGCTGGAGTATGTATGTTACCTCATGGCGTGTCTGTTTACTTGTGGCAGGTAGTCTTGGATATTCCCTTCTGAAAAATGGAATATCCAAACATCAGAGGGAGAGAATGGGCACGAGGTGCAACAAACCAGAAATATAAGACCAATTTCGCCAAAAGAAAGATGCATCAGGCTAGACAGAGTGAGGCATACACTCACATCTTGGTTTTCGTAAGGACATCAAGCCTGAGGCTCAGCATTCCTTTTCGACGCGCTCTGGTCTTGGTAATCCAGATGGCCTCGAATCGAGTCAATGTCCACGCAAGCACCTTACATGCAATATACCTTTTGATCGCGCGCAGACGCCTAGTGAATTAACATGCGCATTTCCTCAACACTCCGCCCAGCCGATTCTGTGTCAGGCATAATTGTCCCTCCAGACCGCCTTGGCAAGCACGAATGCACGTGCAGCAAGACACTGCAGGTGGCGCGACGTACCACCCCGACACCACTACAATCTCCAACGCCCCTCCATTTCCCCAATCGTCCATCCCACTCTCGGGGTTGCCTAATCTCCAACTCTCCATACCCAAAAGCACTTTCGGAACCCTCCACCCCATGTCCGCCAATAAATCCCATCATGCACAAAATTATCCTAGACTCAGGGGCGAGAAACTTTCCTGGGCATGTAAAGTAGGGCATCGGAAAACCAATTTCCGGGTGTTTGGGCCTTGGGTACCCGAGAGATATTGTTTGGATGCGAGATAATCGCGCGGTTAATATATCTGCATGAGGCGGATGTGAGATAGATTACATGGCTAGACCTTGTCCTCCCGTGAGTGGACCGGGTTTATGCTGATCCTGTTGGAACTGTTGGGAGGAATTGTTGGGAGTGGTTTTTTGTATAAAGTGTGGGCCTTTTGTTGAGGAAAGTGACTTTGCGAAGTTTTGCGTGGTATGGTGTGGTGATCCAGATGTGCTGGGATGTTAGTGAGCCTAGTGCTTCGAGACTTTTAAAAGCCAACGTAGAATTGAGTATCGAACACTCCTGAATTCATTCAAAGGTAAATTGCATGGAAGCCTGAAGTATTTTATTGAGAAGAGTGTGCGTGGTGTAGTGAGGGTTGGGTATGAGCGACTTCGTCGGCACACTCAACGGGAGCCGAGCCTAGAGGTGCATGGTAAAGACACATACCCTG
This sequence comes from Clohesyomyces aquaticus, assembly GCA_002105025.1. Lineage (NCBI taxonomy): Eukaryota > Fungi > Ascomycota > Dothideomycetes > Pleosporales > Lindgomycetaceae > Clohesyomyces > Clohesyomyces aquaticus. Next base: position 353,190 of record MCFA01000014.1, on the reverse strand, counting down.
CGGAGGAAACCAAGCTACAAGCCTCTCGAAAATACTGGGCAGAGGTGCAGCCGATTCCTTTCTGTACCACGTACGTCGAAGTCTCCTGTGATGGAGAGCCAACCAACGGGATCTGAATATCACGCCGTTCAATGGTATACGGCAGCAATGGACAGGATTCAGAACCGCCAGTATTGTTGCTGAGCACTGAATCGCTGGTGTGATGCAATAAGCTTGCCTAAGCTCGTGGCAAGATGCTGATGTTCGGAATCTTCCCAGCTAGCCCAGAAGCAGCGAAGCCTCGTCTTCTCCCGTGAGCTGCGCGTTAGTGTGGAACCCCCGCAGGTGGCAGACGTTGTTAGGCATGCCACCGAAATAATGTGGCTGAAAGAAGGACCGTGAAACGTAACCGGTGGCTCGAAGCCAAGCATACTTGATAATAAATCGCCTCGCATCGGTGGTTTCTAAGGTTGAGCGCGGTCGAACGTTGGATCGCTGCTCTTCGTAGGCTTCTACCCCTCCTTCCATGGTTTCAATGAATGTTAGCTTCGGAGGTGCATATGCGTAGGAGAACGAGATTGGAAGAATGATAAGAGAAACAGGAAAATGGTAAGAGGCCTCCGATTACCGCTTATTTTTGGACACATCGGCCACGGGACCGTCCAAGCGGCACTAGCCCTATGAAAGCTAGTGTGGCCTCCGAGACGCTCATTAATATGCAAGCCTCAGGCCAGGCTTGCCCTGCGATTGAGTCGAAAAGATTTGAAGGGGTTGGCAAGGTGGTGCGAGCAAATGAAGTTATTACGAGCATCTGTATTCACTAATCCAGTCCGCCCTATCTTGAACTTTAATTGACACAAGAACGAATGTACGCCATGTGAAGAAGGCGATCGCTCTACTTCCCCACGCTTCCCCACCGACCCACAATTCTGTGAACCTCGATCCACTTAGACCTTGGCAGCTTCGACGTGGACATTGCCCTGCTTCTCGTACCCGCTGGTCATCACGTCACTCTCCATTCCGACCTTCTCAAGGTCGATGTGGGCAACCTCAGCCTCATCACCATCGAAGATCTTGGCCAGCTCTTCGAGAGTTGGGCCACGAGTCTCGACGTAGAAGAAGCAGACGAACAGGAGTTCAAGGAAGATCCAGACCTATGCGACCATGAGCTTGTGTAACTAATTGAGTGTGGATGAGGGTAACTTACGGAGTAGATGGTGTAGAACTTCCAGGTAGGATGAAGATGATCGAACCCCAACGGGTTGACGTATTGATTGATGGTAAGAGCAACTTGAATGAAGAAGTTCATCAACATGAGACCCTTGGCACGAATCTTGAAGGGCAGAATTTCGACGGTGTAGGCGACGAGGAGACCAGACCAAGCCAGAGCGTAAGCAACTGAGAAGATCCAGATGAAGGCAATGACAGCACGACCAGCGGCCTCGCTCTTCTTGCTCTCCTGTTGCGAAGCGGCAATTGTCCAGAGAATGAAGGTGAGACACATGGATGCGGTAGCGGCAATGAACAACGGGCGACGGCCAACGCGGTCCGCGAGCAAAGCACAGGAAACGGAGACGATGAGCGAAAGAATGGTAAGACCACCGTTGATGCCGAGCTGAGTGTCCGCGTCGGTGATTCCGATACTCTTGTAGACATCAGTCGCGTAGTAGGAAACCAAGCCGTTGCCAGACCATTGGGAGAATAGACCCAAGGAGCAGAGGAGCATAAGCCTGTACCTATTTCCCTTGGTCTTGAAGAAGTCAAGATAGCTGCTGGTCTTCTGGTACATGAATTCCAGGCGAAGGGTTTCCTTGATCTCATGGTACTCGAATTGCACGGTGGGGTTGTTGGTGTCGCCGTTGGCGTGATATTTCCCAAGGATTTGGAGAGCCTCCTCATTGCGCTCCTTGGCGATGAGCCAACGTGGAGATTCGGGGATCCAGTAGATGAACGCGAGCTGGATAACGGATGGGAACGCCTGGGTAAGAGCAGGAATACGCCACGACCAGTCGCTCTCAATACGCTTGGTACCGAAGGTAAGCCATGTGCAGATAATAGCACCGACGTTCCACAGACAGTTGTAAATAGCAGTGACTCGGCCACGATGTTGAGGATGGCACAGTTCGGTAAGCAGGAGGGGTGAAGACAGCTGAGCCAGAGAATTGCCGAAACCCATGAAGAATCGACCGGCCATAAAGTAGCTGAGGTTCTTGGCAGCGCACTGGACGACGGCTCCGACGATCATGATAACGCAACCAACAACGATGGCCCATTTTCGGCCAAAGTGATCGGCAATGAAAGGAGCGACTGGGAGCGAAGCAATGGAGCCGATGGAATAGAGAGCGGTCAATATACCCAGGAGAGAGCCCGTTGGGTCACCAAAGTAGTCCGTCCAGGTTTTGAGGATACGGAGGTTGTTAAGCATAGAACTTAGGAGTTGTTAGCCGACGAACTTCAGATGTTGATAGTAAGGAGTACATACCCATCATAACCAGTAGTCGCCGAAGCGATACAGATGACGAAGGCCCAGGTATACAGACGTCGTAGTCCGGGGTCAGATCTCCAATGCACCTTCTCGAGATGAGGTGCCTCTGCCTGGACAATGCCAACGTCCATGGCAGGCTTGGGCTTGAGTGCAGCTTTCACCATAGTGAACGACTCGAATCAAGGAGCGATTGAAACAAGTTGGAGAAGAATTGGAACGAGTTCCAAGATGGTCTACCAGGTGCAAGGTAAATATAGTCCCTCGAAGCTTGAGATGCTCGATGGGTGACCGGGACAGATGTTCAAAATCGAAGCAGAATCTCGTGCCTCATATACATGAAGTCCGAGATAGTTTACTTACCCGGTTGGGAGTAGAATCTACAGGCATGGGGCTAGGAGGAGCACAGACAGACATCAGGCGGTCCAGCGGACCGGGTAAATGTGAGCAACAGTGAGGTCGAATCATAAGGCTGGGAGAGAGGTGTACGCGGGAAACCGGCCGTAAAGGGTAGAGTGGCGCGGCTGAATACCCAGAAAGACGATGCTGAAAGAGCACAGAGATCTTCGCGTGGCCGCTGTCAGTGTGAGACAGCGGCTAGCGACTGCAATCGCATGGCGAAATCCTCTGGTCGGAGTCCGGCGCGGCCAGCCGGCGAACTCTTTCACCAACACACGCGTAGAGAGTATCTCGCGTAAAGGGTATTGTTGATTGAAGCACAGGGAAGCGAAAGGCCCGCCAACCCGGTTCGCATGCCTCAATTGTGAAGTGATAAAGATTTCGAGCTGGCGAGATGACTTGGCCCTTCTAGAAGCCATCGTGACCTGCAGAGAAGGGACGAGATCTCGGGAATCTCCCAGGAAGACCAGGAAAAAAGCGAGGGTTCCCTGAACATGGTTGAATTCGTGGGTAAATAGAGATTAAGGAGGCTCTTGGAGAGAACTTGGCGAGGCTTCGCCGTAGGAAGAACGTTGGAGGGATCACGCGGTTGGGAGATGAGACGGGAGGTGGTTGGTGGATCTTACTCGCCGCTGGCCAGCTCTTCTCCAGGCTAACCCCAGATTGTTGCCCAGATCTCGACCCAGTGGTGACGCTAACGGTAGCGCAGAAGCTTCGACCAGCCACCAACATTCAAGAGAGGAACACCAAGCCCAGGTGACTGTCGACTTCAACCAACAAATTTGCCTTCGAGCTCCACCTCCACACGGCATCTCCAGACTTCTCCAGCCGCGCTGTCGGGTCTAGAGGCACAGGAACGCAACCGAACTCCAATCTGGGCCTTGATTCCAATGCCACGCACCGGCTATTATTAGTCGCCCCCGAGATCCCCACTCAGAGCACCTCTCCACGCTGCGGGCGGTAACCTTTGATTCGGAAGTGTGGCGGTATCCAGCTTGATTCCGTCCCGCGGCTTATCGACGCCACATGCTGAGCAAGCCGTGTGTGATGTTCATTGATACGGGCCTGCCTAACGGAGCTTCCAATCTACCGGGCTATGTGCAGACAACTAGGTAGAAATGTCAATTCTGGGGAATTGGTATCGTGCCATGGGGCCATCTTTAGGATTGCCCTTGACCCATAGAATGATTTCTTGGGTTTGTTGGTGGGCGTTTATTTGACTGCCATGTGCAAATCCTTCGCGGGGACTTGACAGAGTGGCGTAGATCTGGCGCACAGAACAGCCGGCATCAGGGCCGTCTACGCGTCAACGAGTTAGAGTCTACTCGTGTTGCATGTCCCATTGTTCTCTTGACATCTCACGCGTGATACAAGTCACGCTGCCATGTGCTAAAGGCTTTAGCCAGAGCTCCATTCCCGGAAGGCATCCTCTTCTGCTCAACCACATTCTCTTCCGATGCCTGTGGTCATATCTTGTTCCAGAATCTGGAGAGTATTTTGTGTTCTTCATTGAATTCCCCTTGGCTTGTGCTGAATGCATTCACTGTCTCCAGCGTTCGTCTAGACCATTCATTCAGACCTTTCGAGGGCATGTCCACATACTCTGGCCACTCAGGGAATTTCCTTTCCTCCACCGCTTCAAACCCTCATTATTCTCTTTCTCGAAAAGCGGCGAGCACAGTAGTGGTGGCTGCGTTTGGCTTTCGCTGCACAGGACAATTTGAACGATAACCCGCGACGAGGCCAACTTCGATGAGGCAGCAGCAACATGATCGAGAAGACCTCGTTATTTGGCTGACCGATAGGAATCAATGCGAGTCAGACAATATGCTACCTGCCCTATCACCACCGACCGTCTTCGCGTGTGCTCCCAAGGTACTTTCTTCCGTTGGGCAGGCCACTGCATCGACTGGGCGCGACATCGTTTTCAGGAGAGACGAGTACGATAGGAATGCTTGAGCCGCGACCCCATTCTGATAGGGCACTGAATATTCCTCGATTGCATAGCTCTCTCAGCCAGATGTCGGTCGGGCTTCACAGAGAAGAATTTCTCCTGGAGGTTTCCCTCGAACGCCCGAGATCTAGGATCACTAAAGAGGAACATCATCGCACACTTCATCGCAATAAAGCCCCTCAGATACTAGCATGGAGTATAAGCGCTACATCCATCGAAACATTTTTCCGCATCAAGTACTAGTACCGACTCTGGCAGAGGCTCATGACACATTCGTCAGTGAGGGGTTGAGGTTGGTGTCAGAGTCGCATTTCTGAGTGAGGTCTCGAAGCATCAGCTAACACCAGAGAAATAAGTCGTTTCGCAGGCGATTGTTGGGCGCCTCGTCTTCGGTGCTGTCTGCAATATAATGTGTAAGCAGCCAGAGCTCCGTCACATGACTACGGTCCTATGACTAAGCTCGATCAACTACTACAAGAGCCTCTGATTTGTACACTACACACACACATGATGGACACATACATGAGCTACACACAATACACACGAGAACCCTCAATTCACCCACCATATCTTCTCTCTATCTCCAGTGACACCTGGCCCCCACCTGCTTACATAATGCGATCTTTGATCTCAAACTTTTTTGCCATATTTAGGCCCCCGACGACGCCGAGTCCATTTCGATGTCGTGTTCGATCCTCCAAATCTCTACACACGGGTCTTAAGTCTTTCCCACATTCCGGAACTTTCTATATTTTGTTGTAGGGGAAATGTGGATTGCATTTCCCCTACCGGTGAAGAGACATCTTCTCGAGGATGCGGCCTCAAAGTGTCGTCATAGTTGCTGCAAGGACATCCAGCCCCTGTAGCAGGTGTCCGGCTCTATCTTAGTAGACTACACAGCCGTCCTTGACTAGGCCTCTCGTTCATTTGTACAGCATCCACGTGGAATCCGGTATTGGAACGGACAGGCTTGTCAAGACTCATCAAACCAGCCACTATATGAATTGTGTGAATGTTGATCGGAATCCGTTAGTCGACTGTATAGTAGCAGAGCTTGCTAGGCAGACGAAGGTCGGTCGCGTACGGTATACATAGCGTACTAAAAGGAAAGGACAATGGGTGGTACAAATGGTTCTGGTTTCTTGGGTTGTTGTTCTAGCTAGGGGCTGGGAGGATGGAACGCGACGACTCTGTTCGAGCTCGAGCCTCCCAGCTTGCATCACGTGATCAGATCACGTGACTAGAAAAGGGGCAGCGACCTAGAAGGCGCTGCACTATATTATGTACGGACAGTGAATGCGTTTACCGTAGCACTACCAAGTACCACGTATTGTACTTCCATACATGTGAAAATGTTCCCACACCCTTCTCGAAGCAAGTTCTCAGCCCAAAGGTGGTTAATTTACTGGTAGAAAGTATTAGGCGGTGAGGGGCATAACGTTTACACTCCCTTTGGGACATCTGATGGGTAGCTTCTGCTCGATCAACCAACATCCTTAGGCACAGAAGAATTTCTGCGCCACCGCTCGTCCTGTAGCGTTAGTGTCACTGCTTTCCTCTGAATTCAATCTTAATCAAAGGGAACCTGGGGTTGATTGTAGGATTTACTACGCAGAAATTTTCCGTCGGTGGTGAAAGGTACAATTGTACGGGTAATTTGTTGATCCGACACGCCATTGGCAAGGGAACGGGGTGGGGTCCAAAGGCGGGGCATGTGTGCCAAGCCGCTACTTCAATTTTTCACACTCGATCTCGCCTTGGTCGACCAGGTCAGCTTCAATAGTAGAGTATATATCATTACTGGAACTCAAATATTCACAAATCAATTAAACAGGTCGTTTAGCTCGTTCGTAATCCCTTACTCTTCTTTCGAAACAACTAACTAATACCAAACAGAGTTGGTTAGAGCGTGGTGCTAATAACGCCAAGGTCGCGAGTTCGACCCTCGTAATGACCATTTTTCTTTTTGCTTTTCTGCGCACCTTTCAGTTGAAGCACATGTCATATGTTGGTTAGAGCCTGGTGCTAATAACGCCTAGGTCGCGAGTTCGACCATCGTATTGGCCAAATGTTCTTTTTGTCGTTTGCAGCTTTGCACGATGGATACTTTGCACAGCGATGCAAAAGTTTTTTTGCTACTATTTTGGTAGCGCTGCGCTGCGTGCACAGGAGAGATCAATCATAGGTCCACGCGCATGACTGTGAAGAAATGTTGGCGGTTGCTACAGACCATTTTGACTTTAATTTTTTGGGGTCGGAATAATCATGACCATGGTACCCAAGTACATCTGACTTGGTACAGATGCACAGAGAGTTGCGTTTAATGCCCGCAATCGCCAAGACGTTAGAAGATTAGTAAGGCTTGTTCAAAGAGGAGCATGGCCACTGCTGGCAGTTGTGGACACTATCTGCATGAACTAGCCTGATTCACACGGCACGAACGCAAACAAAGAGACACTGCATACTAAAAGCGCTTAGCAAATTATGTTCAGCGTGAACCTGTTTGTTAGGAACCCAATCTACCTAGAAGTGCCTGTTGTTCCACGGGGTAAATAGCTAGAAATCTCAAAGATGAGTTGCAACGTGCGAATTTCAAGCTGAGAGCAACATAGCACTAGAAACCCTTGCTATATGTGTTGTCCACACTCAGTGAAACTTCTTGAAATGCCTCTCTTGTCTAAACCAACGTCGGACTCCTATTTGAGAAAACCTGCATTCTTGCCTTCAGCAATCACCTTACAACTTGTCCTAGTCAATATAGCTATACAAATCAAACAACTGTAAATCGATAGAGAGAATTGCTGATATACTTTAGACAAAATTAGGATCTGGCCGACTGTACCTTTTTCTAAATTCCACTAACAATATCGAAACAACCATCTCCAACAAACAGGCAAATTGCCACAGAATACTGCTTTGCTTTCACACTTACCGCACAGCCGTTACAAAAGCACGATCTTAAAGTCCATCACTCCGGGCCGGTAGCTCATCCGTCAGCCAAAATAAGCCTTCCCGCGCGCCTTCCACGACTGCTCAAGCGAACAGGGCGAAAAAGCAGCACAGTGGCGGAAAAAAGCAAATCAATGTTTCCTGATCGAGTATCTAAATCGCAAAGAGTGTGGATTCTAGCGGTGTCCGATCGGAGACCGAGACCGAGATTCAGACCGAGACCAAGACCGAGATATCCGGTGACGTGGGATTGCGATTCGGAAGCGATTGGAGGTTATTCTGGATTGGGAATTATGGTCGGACGTCAAAATGCATTGCGTTGTTTGTTGTTTGAGGGGCGGGGTGAGTGAGATAGGAGGGATTTTGTGGTTTGTTTGTGGCGAAGTCTTTTCAGAGAGTCCGGTCTGAGTGAGATAGGTGCCGCGAACAATCTCAAATACTGTCATGGGGGGCTACATTAATGTCTCTGAACGATGAACATGAAGTACTGGACGAGAAAGTGGAAACGGAAAGGATGTGCGATATTTGAAATGCAGTGAAATGAGCGCGTGAGCCATTGCTAAGGAGGCAAGTTGCCACTGCGCAGGATGAGCACCCATTATATTAACCGAGGATCCTTCCGTGAGAGTATTCACTAGCCGTTCCTCATATAGACCACCAGAGTAGCGTTTCCACAAAGTTTCCTTTCCCTATAGTGGTACGGTCAGCGGCGCCGACTTACTCATTCTTTTGCTTTCTTGAACCCATCCATGACAAGTTCCAAGATCTTCTTCTGTCTTGTAAACAGTTGGTCCTCTGTTTCGTTCGGCAACAATACCGAATATTGGTTCTGAATGATGACTTTGATATCGTTCGGTTCGAGATCCTTGACATTAACCGACGAGATCACTAGCGATGTGACAAGACAATCCTCCGTCACAGCCGTCAAGGACTTCGAGGTATACTTGTAGTAGAACATGTAGAAGTCGATGCGATCTAAGGGAACGGGGACATGTGATTAGCAGAAGCTTGACTTAAAAATAATTGACAGGCTTACTGAGTCCTCCCAAACCACCCACAGTGATTGCATAACTTGTGAATTCACTCCTGTTGCCGGACACATTTCCCATCAACGTATCAAGGGCTTGGGAGGCAATAGCGACGAGGCCGTCAACCTGAGTACGCGTAAGTCCACATCCTTGTTGTGTATTCGGTTGCTTACAATCTGCCCTTTGACAAAGTTCTTGATTGAGCCCTCGATGTTCTGCTTCAGACCAGTGGCGTCCTTTGACACACCACAGTTGATTTGCTGCATCTTCGTGATGACTTTGTGGACGGGCACCAATTTGGCATCCAGGGCATCGTTGATGACGCTTTGGTAGTGGATATGCGCTTTGTCCTCTGCCATGACCACTAGAGCGTTGAGAGCATCCTGGGCCTCCTTCTTTTTCTCCTCCTGGCCGTCTAAATCGCTGATGATTTTCCCGATAGCATTACCCATTGCGGACGATGCTGTGATGAAAGGCCGGTGTGAATGATGTTAGATTCGAATCAAAGCCGAAGGAACGAACGAATGTGTTCGTAAGGGAGACGGAACCTAGAAAAGAAAGACTTCTTCATATATTCCACAGCCATAACTTCCCAGGTGAGCTTGGCTTAGCTGAGAAAGTTGATATGGCGTATATCTGCGGTTCGAAGCGAGCACCAGCAGGCGCATCTTCCTTACGAAAAGTTGACAGCGCAAGCCTCTTCAGCAAATTCTACCATGTGGACTTTAATGATTGCACCGCAACCTTTGACTGCAGACGCAACATGCATACGCCTTCGGTAGTTCGTCTGATACCCCACTTCGATGCGTCGAAGACGACTAATCAGAGTCTGGAATAAAGCGCTGATCTCCGCGGTTTTTCAGAAACCAAAAGTAAACGTATTCATGTACTCCTCAATGGAGCGGGAGTGGCCAGCTCTCAGCACAAAATGTCTCGCTATCAGCTTTGCTATGAAATCTGACCCGTAAGTGACTTGTTCATTCTTTTAGGAGGCCACCAATTTATCCAGAACAGTAAAGGGCCCAACCACCCTTGATTTTTCTTGAAAACAGATAAAGAACATATTACGTCTCGAGCGGCTACGGAGGAGTAACATGTCTTCAGCTGTAATGTGATGCACATATCTCAGCTGCATATGCATAAACGCTGCGGGAGGCTGCGGGACGGGCCAGTGACGAGCTGAAAAAGTGTTGATCAAGCGAGAAACATACCAAGGACGTTGTTTGAGTGGGCGACTAAAAGCAACTGCAGCGAAAGCAATGTGTGGCTGATGCACTCCATCTGCCGTCGTCGCAATTTAGATCAAGCCTTTTGCGATTCGTCAATATATTCCAGGAAAGAAAAATGCTGTTGGGACGATTGACCATTATCTCTTCAAGCAGGGCGTGTACAGGTCTCGTGGCGTTACTCTCACAGCTGGGAGGAGCACCACGACAGTATGAGGGTCTTTCAGCTGCAAGTCGATGATATTTATCGTACAGTTGCTAGGTGCATCTGAACCCCGCTTTCCTCGGTGCTATCGTGCGTAATCGTGCGGTTTCGAACTTCTCTTCATCGTCGCACTCTTGCTTGTTCTCTAGATGTTAAAAATACGTCTAAGCGACAACCAGCTCTGACAGCTCTGCCCTCACAGTTGAACCACGAGACAAACTTTATCCTTCTTCACGATGATTACTCTTTGGTCCGACTCTGACTACTCTGGAACCAAACGGCCGGACGATTGGATGCAGGAACCGATCGTAGTGATACAGCACAAAAGAGAGAGCATTCCATCGTACTCGAAGACGACCGTCAAGAATTGGAACGATGGACAGCCAGGCATAATATTGAACCATCACGTACGATACCTTTTGTGTCAGAAAAGTGAGGCGTCATATAACGAATAATAGGTTCCTTACAACCGAATCGCTCGCCATCTCATTGCCCGCACCGATACGAGGACATTTGCACAAGTGCACAAGGACTTCAAAGCGCTTCTAAAAGTGTTTGGGAATAAAAAGATGCCCTTCTTTGAGCCGACTCAGAGCCGATACGACTTCAACGAATGGTACACGTATGCATGGGAAACCATTGTGAGTATCTTAACATTGAAGTCTCGGAAATCTTTTTGACAAATAACTCACTCAGTGTGATTGGCCAAACAATTTGTTTATGGGCCCGTCATTTGGAGACGAAGGCGGAAGAGTCATTGATGTTCCTGTAAGTGTGTTCGAGACCTCAGGCTTATTCAAACTCATCGATCGGGTAGAAGAACCCCAGTGCGAAGCTGGAACAGCGCCTCTATGAGGCAAGGCTGGAATATCATCATGCGCTAGGAGTGCACGTTGACCTGGGTCAGAATGGCCCAGATGGGGGAGATTTGATCAACGACTGGACCCCTTCCCATGACTATTAGGACACCTGACAGAACCGCACAATTCAATGATCTGATGTCCAGGCTTCAATTTTATGGACGAGCAATTTGATTTGAGAGAGCAGGACACTGTTTTCAGATACATTTTTTGCGAGATAATTTTAAGTAAAGCACTAGGACATTCGAGACAGAGGCAAAAAAGAGAAGTTGGCTTTTGTTGAATAGCAGTGGGGTGATTGGGGAGTGGGCGTGCAAGAGATAAAATCTTCGATGAACCAACACCGGAAAATTGATACCATGAAAGACTATTCCAATCTAAAAACCAAGGAAATGCTGTTGAGAGCTTCCCAATGTTACCATGCGTTGAGGCTTGTTGAAGATGTCAGGGTCCTTGCGGAAGTGGGTAGATAGGGACGGAATCTGTTGCTCTGGTCAGTAGGTCGATAAGAATTTGAAGGTTGAGAAACGTACCAGAATGATCGATCCTCTTTCCTTTCCAATTCGATGGGCATGTACTTATCAAAGGAAGGGTGGGCGCTCATTTCAGGCCAAAGTTTCAGGATGTCAAGGAGCAATGGTTCACTGACTCCGATGGGCGAGGCAATGTGCACGCAATGGCCAGAGCAAGTAGGTCCGTAGTTCTTGCTGACGAACGGCCAGTTCCTGGAGACCAAAATTCAGCCACCGGCTCACTTTTTCCCGGGAACCTTACATGCCAACGTACAAGGTCAAGTAGGTAAATTTTGGATCCAGTGCCTAAAATTGTGTGGCTAGATATGAAGTGGTGCTGGAATGCCTCATGATTGGCACTGTGTTGATGGCATATCGGGCAAATGATGTTGAAGTTGAAGGCATCGTAACCCCCGTGACGAATGGCTTCAAGACTCTCCCGTCGTTCCATTGTGCTGTGACTCTGGAGATGCTTTTGCATTTCGGATAACTTGACACAGTCGTTGCATTTGTGAACAGGACAAAGCCTCTCGTCGTATGGAAGCTTAGACAGAATCTCCAGGACAGGGAGCGCCTCCCTTTTGAGGGTGTTGCGAGCAGAAAATTTGACTAGACCCAATGGTAGACTTTCGGGGCACCCCCACAGAGAATGCGGGGGTTCGGTCAACTCGTCCTCATGGTGTCCTTTCTTGATGTGTGCTTGGAATTTGTCGTCTCTGGATGTTGTGTACTCGCAGTTCAAGACCGGACAGGGGTATTTCCTTGGTTGCGTATGGAGTTTCATATGTCTCTTGAGTTCATAAGCCCTTTTGAACGTGCCCTTGTATTTACAGCCCGCATGACTGCAACGCAGGGCCTTGGAAACGCTCTGTGAGCTATCGCGAATCACGGGTCAGCACTAACTTAAAGTCAACACCACGGTTGTTCGTACCTTGTCGTCGTGAGAAGCTCTGGATTCTTCTTCGGCAATATTGCTCTGTGTCTGTCTTGGGTCCTCTCAACTGGCTCACCGTGCGAGGCATGGGAGGAATACGGTTCAAGGTAAGGAAATACTTCTGGCTTCGGGACAACCTGGTTGGAATCTAATTGGAGGTACTGTTGAAAGGTTGCTGGACCAGAAGGTGGTCCAGTGGGACCCATCCATGGAACAGCCTCTAAGACGGGGTTCATAGACCCATTCACTTGTACGCCACCAGGTTGAGTCCAGGAAGAATAATCCTCCGAACTGAAAGGCCCTGTAAAATCAGGCACCCTCAGGGTCGAAGAATGAGTGTCGTCCCAACGAATCAAGGGCCCGTTGTCTTCCAACGGCTGTGCCAGACTCGCAGCTGCAGTTTGCTCGAAAATTGGGACGTCCTCAAAAGTGGAGCCTCTCCAATCAGGAGCGCCGGGGAAGCTGGAAGTGTCGCCCTTCGTCAGCCTGGGACTTTTTTTTTACTCACCCGAGCGGGGCGTCCGGATTCGTGTCTCCCGTGTCGCCCTGCCAGGGTTCCATCCCGAAGAGTTGCAGATCCAAGCCATCAAAATGAGAACTGAAGTTCTGTGATTGGTTCATGGGAAAGGATGCAGGAAGTGGCGCTTGTGAGGACGAAGAGCGGTGACTCGAGAGGAGGCTGAGAAATGCCAAGAAAAGACGAAAACTGCGTGCTGATTGGCGCGAGGCGGGAGAAGACAGTGAAGTTCTGGCCGTGGGAGCGTCGAGGATTTAACATCCTGAGTGCAGGACGTACGTGCAGGAAGGAAGGACACAGGGCGACCAAAAGCGTCAGGGGGTCTGGAGGGCAGCTCGCCTGTTTGGAAAACCACCCACACCGCAGATGATGATTGACATATTCCACGTGCTCGTATTCTAACAACCCCAGTCCTAAAATGTGCCCTAAGAACTAGCTGTACTTCTTATAGAGTGGTAGGATTCTGCAGACTAGGAAATCAAAATAGTTAATTTACCCTCCGTCACAGGTTAGAAGTAAGCGGAAGGGAAACAGGATGCTATTTTCTGCTTTGTTCTGGGTGCACGTGGTCCGATGTCGTTCCTGACTAGTGACTGACCCAAGCAGAGATGGTGATGGAGATGGATGCGAAGCTTCGAGACACTGTCGAAACTCAACAACTAGTGCGCGCCTCCCTCAGTGAACGAGACGTCGTCAATGAGGCACCGGTCTACCAATCAATCCGCCAAACGCGCCGTCTATGACGTACCTGGCCGGCCTGGAGACAACATTGTCTAGGGCAACGAGAACAATAAGAATTTAGATGACAACTATAATTGAGATGGTTGGAATATAAAGGGCAAGACACCATGGCACGAAGGGGCTAGTATTTTCTAACGAATCTGCTTATTTCTACAACACTTGCCTTATAGCTTCTCCTTATATATATAGCTAACTATATAAACAAGACTACTATAATTAATTTAGATGTTAACTATAATCACATAGCTAGAACTGGGATTATGCTTGCTGCTTGAAATTACCTCTGCTCTTAACAATCTGATCATGATATTCCTGGGGGAATTTGAGCTCCTTTGTACATGGAGCATTCCGGCCAACAAGATCGTCAAACGTGGAGTTCTGACAACAGGGAAGGAGGAGTGATGCTCATGGCTGCTCTTCGACCGAGGAGCGACCAGGTTGCTTTCAAAAGGAGGAGTAGTAGAACTGATATCGGGAGAGACAGTATCAATCTGGTATGCAGATGGAATTGAATTCCCGAGTTTAACATAGATAGCTTTCTTTACGGTCTGAGGCATACTTCCCCACAATTTCGCATAACCAATCCGTAATACCGATAGCCACAGATTCGACAAGTCTCTGTCCCTTCTGTCAAGCCGACGAGGTGGGCCTTGTCGCCGCCACTTGCCCTGGTTGGGAAGCTGTGTTTCGTCGTCTCGAGCTGGAAGACAAACACTCGACTAGAGTTAAGACACCAATCAACAGTCCAATACCTTCGTCGTGATAGTGAGGCCGACGGGCGAGCAGCGAGATCCCTATTAGCAGCTGGGAAACGAACCTCATGCACGATTTCAGGCCATCAACCACGAACGCGGCAGGTAAGAGTAATTTGAAATGTATATTCATTATCTCAGAGCCATGACCTAATTCCCAGCCACCATATCCTACACCATCCCATCATCCTGTCATTCACCCCCTCATCCAAGAGTCAACCGCGACCCATCCATAAACGCCAGCCCAAACAGCAGTAGGTATCAACCCCAAAGATGACGGTTCGTACCGTTACAAATAAATGATCAAGATGCTAGGCGTGCCTGACTCCGGCATGCATGCAATGCAGTTCTTAGAAGCAGAGAGAATATAATCCAAGGGCGGAGGGGAGGTAAACGCCGGACCGAAAACAAAAATCACAAAAGACCAAGAACTAGAAGACGAGACGAACGCATCTAAAAGTCTTCGTCAAAAGCAAAATCTCCAACGGTACCTGCCGCCTCCTTCTCCGGCGTACTTGACCCGTCCTCGTTCTTCTCATGCTTCTTGGTGCTCGCCATGACACCGGCCTTCTGGTAATCACCGACCCTCTTCTCGAAGAAGTTTGTCTTACCGGCCAGCGAGATGTTCTCCATGAAGTCGAAGGGGTTGGTGGCGTTGTAGAACTTTTGGTTGCCGAGAGCCAAGAGCAGGCGGTCGGCGACGAACTCGATGTACTGGCACATGAGCTTGGAGTTCATGCCGAGAAGAGCACACGGTAGAGCTTCTGTGAGGAACTCTTGCTCGATGGTGACAGCTTCGGTGATGATGGCCTCGACTTCCTTTTGCGACGGACGTGTGTTGAGGAGAGAGAAGAGTAGGCACGCGAAGTCGGTGTGCATGCCCTCGTCACGAGATATGAGTTCGTTGGAGAAGGTGAGGCCG
Source organism: Clohesyomyces aquaticus (assembly GCA_002105025.1). NCBI lineage: Eukaryota > Fungi > Ascomycota > Dothideomycetes > Pleosporales > Lindgomycetaceae > Clohesyomyces > Clohesyomyces aquaticus. The sequence goes on along the minus strand of MCFA01000014.1, from coordinate 337,730 downwards.
GGCATGAGGCCGCGCTTCTTCAACCAGAAGATGGACGCGAAGGAACCGGAGAAGAAGATGCCTTCTACGGCGGCGAAGGCAACGAGGCGGTTCGCAAAGGTCGAGTTTTTGTCTGAGATCCACCGGAGAGCCCAGTCGGCCTTGCGGCGGATACAGGGAACTAGAAGAGACGCGTTAGACGCGTTCAGACGCGATGAGGGGTAAGAAAGACTCACTGTTGTCAATGGCGTTGAAGAGGTAGGTGCGCTGCTTGGGCTCGCTGATGTAGGTATCGATCAAGAGCGAGTATGTTTCCGAGTGGATGTTCTCCATCATGATCTGGAAGCCGTAGAAGCATCGCGCCTCGGGCACTTGCACCTCTCCGCTAAAGCGCTCGACCAGGTTCTCGTTGACGATGCCGTCGGAGGCGGCGAAGAAGGCGAGGACGTGGGAGATGAAGAAGCGCTCGTCGTCGTTCAATCGCTTGTTCCAGTCGTGGAGGTCTTTGGAGAGATCGATCTCTTCGGCGGTCCAAAAAGAGGCTTCGGCCTTCTTGTACATTTGCCAGATCTATTGTGGAAGAGTATTGTTAGCCATGGCGCTGTAGCGGAACCACTTTACGCGTGGGTGTAGTGGGGAGACGCGTTGGTCGCAACATACATCATGGTACTTGATGGGGAAGAGGACGAAGCGCTGAGGGTTCTCCTGGAGCAGCGGCTCATGTGCTTCTTCTGGTCTGATCGTAGGAGCGGTGGTAGGCTTCTTGGACGCGTCCGTCTCCTCTGGGAGGTCGGGAATGCCGACGATGGGCTTGTAAACGTTTTCCTTGTCCGCCGACGCGAAGTTGAGCTTCTTCGCGGGTGAGTCGGACATCTTTAGGGTCTCAATGGCAGAGGCAGCCTGCATACACGTTAGTATAACGCGCATTCGTGATAGTGATAGTACCAAAGCCTGGAGCTGTGGCGACGCACCTTCTTGGAGGGGGTAATCTGAAGAGCGGACATTGTGGTAAATGATAGTGGCAGCACAGACAACAATCAATGGCTTGCAGGCGAAGCACAAGATGCAAAGGATATGCGGCTGTGAAGAATTGTGGTGGATGTTGGTGAGAGTGAAGAATGAAAGCGCGGTCGCGTCTTTTAAGATCAAGATCACGGTCACGTGAACAGGCGGCAGGCGGCTGGGCTCGGTGCTGCAAGGAGCTATGACGTTTAGTGGCCGTGTCTCCGTCTGCACATTTCGCGGCCAGCCATGCTCCCAAAATCCTACCTTCACGTGGTGATGGAGTCCCGCGCAAGTCGCGCACTTGATAGACACCCATAACATCAATCTTTTCTAGCTGAATTGCCCTCAAAAACCTATCTTGAAGATACGCATCGCGGCTACCAGCCCCCTCAACGCGAAACCAAACATGATCCGTGCGGGCACTTCCAGCGCGTCCTCGGCCCACTCTGAAGCAAAACGCGCCATGATTCGACCACAGACCATCACAACAATACCGTGCACCCCACGCATGGGCTGACGACCAGCTTGGTCAAAGGTCCACATTGCTTGGAAATGGCTGCAAATGGCGTCCGATTGCGCAATTGGTGCGGCTGGCGGATTTGCTTTCACGGGCAGATCCCAATCCGTCTCCACCGCCAGAATCTGATCTGAGAATCTGATCTGATTAGATATTTTCTTCACTGCACCTGTCATAGACTCATCTGCCCCACTGCATTTGTCACAGGATGATGCCGAAACGATTATGGTAGGGGGTTTTTCATGGCTCTATTGAACTATCTTGTCCAAAGGCACGTCCCAAGACGCGTCGTGAGTGCTTGGTAGCAGGTCTGAAACGCCAGCAGATGCTCATGATGATATCGCCGCCAATGCTAAACACCTTTTCCATGCAGACCATCAGACGACAGTTTCCTTCCCCAAATGAAAAAGTAAAGTTGGTCGGGTTTCAATCCCTTCATTACCCCTCTCCAATTTTCAGTACAGTCCAACGAGAAATCGCATACTTCGCCAGACTAGCCAATATGTCCATCCCAATCCGGAGTGACAACGAACTTGCCCTTGACGCGTCCGAATGAGCGAGCTTTTCCTCCATCATCTGGACTCACACGATCTGCCTCGGGGGTAATGTCCAGCGAAATCACCTCTTGGAGGAACCTCGCCTTCAGACCGGGCATCACCACAAACGGACTACCTCCCCAATCCAAGGTAGTCTTTCCTGATTTATGGACGCGCATCTTTCCGACATATCCACCGGTGCTGGGGAACCTGGGGACTTTGGTAGACTGTTCTGGAGCTTCATCTTCCAGCTTGATCTCCACTTGCGGCTTGAGTACGTTGTGATCGGTACCGCTTGGCGCAGGGGGGGCGGGCTCGCTGGCGTCAGATGCTTCTGCGGCTTTGGTCTTCGGGGAGAGCAGTGCTGGCATATCCGGCGGGAGTTGGAAGATATAGACGTTATTATGCCTCACGTCCTTCACCTCGTCTGGATTATTTTCTTCAACCTCCCTGACTGGTTGTGGCTCTGGGCTTCCCAGCTCGAGTCGCATGAAACGAAGCTTGGCTTGATAACGCTCCCACTCGGCTCGATCCTCGTCGGTTTGCAACGCGGGCGCTATGCCGGCGTAGCCACCTTTGACCGGGGGCTTCTTCTCAGTTGCTGGTGATTCGACCGATCGCTTTTCTGCCGCTTTTGCCGTGGTATCTGCGCGAACATCAACCGCCTCAGAACTGTTCTCCTCGTCACTGATGACCTCGATTTTGATAGAAGATCCCTGTGGTTCATCAGCATCCTGCCACATGCCCTTGTATGGTTTTCGCACGTCTGTGATCTCAACGTCTTTCATCTTGCCCTTACGTGTGGCCGATTCAGCTGCGATAGCCTTCAGCGAATCCTTAGACTCTTCGGCCTGTTCGGGCGACTTCGTTGGCACAGACGAGCTAGACTCCGTTTTACCAAGAACGCGATCATGGTGATCTTTTCGGCTGACGCGAACAGGCATGAGAGAATGCGCAGTTGAACTCTTTCCCCTTTTCGGTTTTTGTTTCGAAGGAGCTCGCTCTTGCTCGTCCGATGAGACCTCAATAAAGTCGATGTTCCTTCTCGGAAATTTGATGTCATCGTCGTCTTCGGAAGAGATGTAGCCGCCGTCTTCCTTTTTGATCGAAATTCCCAGAGACTTGTAGTCTCCATCCTCGCCCGGTTCGTTCTTGATCCGCACCCCTCCGGAGCCCGACGAAAAGTGGGAGTGCTCTCGTTTTTCTGGACACGCCTTATTAGCATCTTGTTAGAAAGCGCGTCTTGGGAAGACTCGTACGTTTCTTCGGTGCACCCCAAGAGAACGGGCCATTTGGATCCGCAGCTGAGAAGCCCCCGCGACCGAGCCGGGTGGCATTCTGGCGACCTTTCTTGTCCTTCTCACCCCCAAACCCGCTCCGTTGCTTCCGTTCTTCGGCACGCCTCTCTTCCAGTCTCTGCTTGTCTCGATCCCGTTGTTCTTGCTCCAGCTTCTCCCGCTCTTCTCTGTTTCGCCGTCCCCTAAAAGTCGGCTGAGGAACTGCCTTTTTCCCTCGTGCAGATGCTCCCCCGCGGGCCCCACGCGTGGATGCAGCACCACGGGCGGATGGGCCGCCGCGACGTGCAGCCGGTGTTCCAGAGTGCGCAGATTCAGGGGTCTTCAGGGTTTCGAGCCGTGAGACGGGTGGTATAGCAGGAGTAGCTTCATTGGCCTGGTCCTGCGGAGTTTTGGCACTCCCATCTTTCTCTCCACCGTTCGTGTCTTTCTCTCCACCACTCGCATCCTTCTCTCCAACTCTCGCATTTCTCTCTCCACCACCTGCATCTTTCTCTCCACCAGGGGCGACGGACGGTGGCGGCTGGGAAGCGGAACCGGTCCTCGCCTTCGAATCGGAAGCATCGGCCTTCGTACCAGAATCCTGCGCGTCTAACACAAAGTCAGTCAATCCAATTCACATCACATCACAAACCATCCTAGCTCATAGCTCAATTAATTCCCCTCCATGACGTACCTTTCGAAGCTCCATCTCCAGCTCCACCTTCTACATTCTGTTGTTGTTGCTCGCCTGCAACCTCAGAATTAGCATTGTGCGCGCTCGGTGTGCGATCAACAACGTTCGCGCGGCCGCTTCGCTTCATGGCTGTGCTGTAGTGGATGTGGTTTGGCTGACCTTGGAACCTTAGCTGTTCGAGGTCAACAGGAGAGGTTTTTCGTTTGCGACTCATGGCCGATAAATGTTTGGCGGGGCCCTTTGCGGGAGATCGACGGCACGTGACGATAAGGTAGATAAGCGACCTCCGTGAGGCGTTGCTAGTAGGAACGGATTTGTCTTAATATGCAAGTTTTGGTGGAATTGGTTCAAGATGCGACAAAAGAGTAGGAAGAGGGATAAGAGCTGTGGAAAGAGAGTTTGATGGTTTCTCTGCTTAGATGGGGAGGCTGGGAATTGCCTCCGCCGTGAGTGTCCACCTTCACCTATTATACTTATTGAGTTTTATTCACAATAGCGACGAACAATAGCGGCAGTAGCGGGGCCGTGCAAAAATTCCCATAGTATTGTACCGCATTCTATTTTGACTGGAAGGATACCCAAGGGCGCGCCATTCGTACCCGACTCATCGTCAACAATCCAAGTCCAGGATTACAATTTCCTAGCTCTGTTCCTAACGGTGATGAAAACGTGGTATGCCGCAAAAAGAAAAGACCTGCTCCACCCATGCTCGCTAGAGATAATGATATAGCTGGCCCTGCTCCCAATAACGCCAGGTCGCCGAGAACAGCGGTACATTAACATGACCAAAGCATTACAAAAACAAGGATTGAAAGTGTATAAAGGCGGAGGAGTGATGGAGAAATCAATGAACTCGAACCGGTATTACGAGATATATCCAAAGCTTTCATCCTTCGACGAGCGTCTTCTGCTCTGGATTCTTGCCCAGAATCTCAAGGCATCGGCGGGCAAGATTGACAACCTCGCCTTCGCCGTCCTCGTTGTCCTCGTCGTCTGATTCGATGTTGCGCTCGGCAATATCTGCAACCATGCTGACAATTTCACTCGACTTTGCGATGCGCTCCAGCAGCCTCGGGTCCTCAGACTCGAGAAGTTGTAAAAGAGTCCAGATAGCGATGTGCTGGAAAGTGGGGTCGCCGCTCGCGAGGAATCGGCGGAGATATCCGTGGATTCCGCCCGCAGGTTCTGTCCAGTTCCGGATGAAAATGGTGTAGTCCCCAACTATGGCTTGTTAGCAGAGGCATTTAGAATAGTCTATCATAGGGCGTACCTTTTGAGGAGAGATTTCCAAGAGCTGCGGCGCTGTTCCCTTGGACCTCAATGCTGTCCGATTCGGTGAGCGGGATGAGGACATCGAAAACGCCCAGATTAAGGAGATGAGGCTTGAGGTCATCGCTAAGAGCAAGGACTGCAATTGCTGCGGTCATCTCGGATTGGACCGGGAGACGGACATTAAGCACGAGCTGTTTACATTTTTGAACGGCGCCAGCTTCCAGGACGAGTTGCTTGTTCTTATCCGAGCTTGCCGCAAGGTTGCGAAGCGTAGAAATAGCATGGCATTGGATCTCATCGTTTTCTGTAGAGCCAAGCAAATCCACCAGGGGGCGGAGGAAGCCGGCATCGATGATTGGGGATTCGTTTGCGGGGTGGATGGAGATGTTTCGTATACATGCAACGGCAGAGAGAATAAGTGGGAGGTAAGAAGACTGTAGCAGACGGAGAAGCGAAGGCAAGCCCCGAGCGCGGACTATGTCGAGCTGATATCTTTCGTCTGATGCTAGGTTCCGCAAGGCCAATGCCGCTTGGCACTGCACTTTTGGCGAAGACGACTCCATGAGGTGGACCAGTGACTGGACCAGACGGCCCTCTGTCTGTGCAAGCTTCGCCCTGTTGCTGGCGTCCACCGCAATATTGCTCAGGGCGGTCGTGCAGTAGTACTGCACGTCGACGTCGGAGGAGGTGAGCAGTTGTACGAGGACGGGGATTGCTCCGGCGTTGACCAACTGCTGGCGATTGTCATCTAGAAGACACATCAGTAAGGTTCACTCGGGTGAAACGCCGGGTGTCCTGGGTGTCTGTCGTACCAGAGTGTGTCATGTTGAGCAGGGCTCCCGTTGCGTTCCTCTGCACCCTCATGTCTTTGGACTTTGCCAGCCGTGTGAGGGGATGCAGGGCGCCTGAGCGTGCTATTTTTGCCTTATTGTCCTCGTGGGTTGCGAGGTTGGTAATGCAACCGACGGCATTACATTGTACTTCGACGTTTGGCGAGTTCATCTGCTTGATGAGCGGGGAGAGCCCGCCCAGGGCGACGATGGCGACTTTGTTCTCCGCTACAGCCGGTCAGCATATACCGGTCTCAGCCATCGAGCTACACCGTCCACCTACTATTTACGGCCAGGTTACCTAGCGCCGCGCTCGCCGCCCGCTGTACTTCAATGTCGGGGTTCTGGAGGAGGAAGAGGATCGGCTCCAGTGTGTCCCGGTCGACTTCTCGGACATCTGGGGCACCCGTAGTTAGCGTAGGCCATGGAGTGGAGCTGTAGAGACGTCGTACCTCGCTCGGTAATCTCAGCGAACGTCAAGCTCGCTGACCGCTGCAAATCGATGTTGTCGGAATATACAAGTGTACTCAATGCTCGGAGGGGCTCGCCGGAGAAGAAGTCGGTTTCGGCACGCTGTGGGGTGTGGTTAGCTCGAGTCCACGAGCGACGGGCGGGGGGAGCTTGGGTACATTTTCCAGGAAGCCCAGGAGGTCGGCGACGGCCTCCCGTTCGCTGTCGGCCAGCACAGGGTCGTAAATGCTGTCCTTGGAGCGGCCTATTGGATGCAGAGTGAGCAGGCGGCGGACACGAGATGGAAGATGCTGGATTCCCTTACCTCCGCAGCAGGACCCAAAGAGGCGCGAGCAGACATTGGACAGCCCCATGGTCGACAGACGTCAAGGCCTATCGGCCTCCGACGGCGGCGGGCGAGCGACAGCAGACGAGGCTGGCAGGCGGGCAGGCGGGCAGGCGGGCAGGACGAGGATGCGGAGCGATAAATGGGCGCGAGCGACGCACGAGAGCGAGCTGGCGGGTCGACGTCGATGAGGCCGTGGCAGCGATAATATGCGATGTCGTTGACAACAAGCAGCTGCACGAGGCGGCTGGCATCTGGCACGGGCCTCTGCTGCTCCCCATTCAGGAATAGCGACTGCGCGAAAAGCAGCCCCAGAAGAAGCAACAGCCTCGTCTGCTGTCTGGGTGAATCTCTGGTTTTGCGGCCAGAGAGGCGAGGAGCTGCGGCCGTCACGCTCTACTGTGTATAGCCAGCAGAAAGACGCCGCGCACCATAATGGCACTTTCACATGGCCGTGTCCGCGTGCGAGGCCTGGGAGCTTGCTGCTTGCGAGCTGCTAACGGGGACGACGCCGACGTCATGCGCCGCCGCCGTGATGGATGCTTCCCGCTGCCCGCCTACCGGTGTCGCTGTCACAATGAGGGATATTGTGCCATTGTTTGGTCTGTCTTGACTCTGGCCGAGTGCTTGTCCTCCAGCTCGAGTCGTCCTCGTCGCCCTCGTCGCGGTGGTGCGGGCCGAGATCTGGTCGACCCTGCATGACCATTCATCGCGTCGAATGCACGCTCACTCGCATCACCAGCCGGAGCTTCCTGGTCCTCGCATCCCGCGCCCGCCAGACGGCGAAACACGCCTTTCCTGCCTCGGACGGCGGCCCAAGTGCTGGAGGAGGGCATGCGGGGAAGCTGGCGCCAAGAGCATCGTCCTAGTCCCCAGTCTGGGTGGTTGCATTCTGACGACGGCGCACACTGAAAGCGAGGCATAGAATAAGTAGGATCCTCGTTCCCTTTAACCTACTTCTAGCACAAGTCTAGAGAAGAATGCCTGTTCTAATTCTCTACTCTGCTATATCATACTACTCTACGAAGTATAAGCAGCAGGGCAAGACTTTCGGGCAAACTTCCGGCTTGTGGTTGTCAGTACCAGCCCCCAGGTTGCGCACCCACTTGGAGACAGATCCATCTCTCCAAGCCCTCCAAGGCCGCCCAAGTCGTCGTCGTCTTCCTGCAGGCGGCGCCAAGAGCATCGCCGCTGGTCTTCCGGCTGGCAGCGACGGAGCTGTCGGCCTCGCCAGCGGCATAACTACGTCAGGGCAGGATCTGCGTGCAGGCTGCGCCAGTCAGTGTCCGCAATTGCTGCAGCTCACCTGCACCCGGTCCGTGATAGGTCCAACTTTTGAACTTTGTATGTACCACTCCGTAGAGCATGTGCATCGCTGCCCGTCACGTGTGTACGTAGCCCGCCCGAAACGGTTACTAGACGTGGGGGTGCCGCAGCAGTCCCTCTCCTCCGCCAGACAAAGACGGCCGCGGTGCAGCTTCATGTACAACCGTTTTGCTGCCCCCCGTTCATCCTTGATTCACCCCATTATCTGACCTATCCCCATCTCTCCCCCTCTCCTCCGCATCGCCGAGCGCATCGCCGCTCGAGGGCGTGGCTGCAGCCTGGCAGCCTCGTCGTGACACAGCACCGCGCTCCGCCGCTGGCCTCTGCACATTTCAATTACCCCCGGACATTACTCTCACGCCGAGCAACTTCACCCCACGGTCGCCATATTAAATACTGAGCTGCTGGCGCCCCGAGGTCTGCATTCAGTGTGATACCCTACCCCGCCGTTCTTATGGCCCCATTTTCGGAATCCTCACACTCTTTCCAGAAACTCAAGCTCAACACCAACACGCCACACAAGCCCGTGGCTTCGTCCTTCTCCACGATCCCACGACCTGAATCACAGCGAAATTCAGCCGCTTCGTCGATTTCAAATTCTGCTGAGCCCATCCAAATCAACGGCTTCGGCTTCACCAATGGCGGAAATACAAGGCAAGACGAGGCCCGCGCGAACGGCTGCAGTCCGGTGTCCTCAAACGGCGTCGCGGCTTCCGTCGGCGACGATATTGAAAGCCAGTTCCGCAAACGCGAAACCGCCATAAGTTTCGACACCGAGGTCACGCTCGACAGTGGAAATCGCTTGTCCATTGAAGAGCCGCTCCCAAAATGTGCTATACCGGAGACACTACCGGAGGTCTCCGACAGTGAAGAATACCCAGAGACAACCTACATTGAATCCGCTCTTGATCGACGAAGACATTTGCAACACCACCTTGGCGAACCACGATATCCACTTCTCCAGTCCACCGTCGACGAGCTCGCGACCGACGCAGAATACCACGACCAATCTGTCGCGTCATTGACATCTGAAGCCACAGCGTCCCCACCGCTGGAAGAAGTGCGAACACCGCTAGATTCTTCGGCAGATTATCTCCTGTCTCCTCTCCCCGCTACTTCTCCCATAGAGTTTCCTACACCCTTCTCGCGGCGCAACGGCTCTCAACGATCTCGGGGTTTTCGCATGGAGCTGGGGGATGGGGAAGGGAGCATGAGAAAGACCAGCCGTCGATCCTCGACGCGATCCGGCCGTTCGATGTCGTCCATGTCCCCTGCCGCGTCCTTTCTCTCGCGCTATCAATCTCAGGATGGCCCACTGAGGCCGACCGAACCTGATGATGAAGGCCAGGGCATTGGTTACCATGGCGAATACATCATTGGCAAGCAGATTGGCTATGGTGGCTTCAGCATCGTCAAAGAAGTGACCACGATTGAAGACGGCAAGAAGAAGGTACATGCGGTCAAGATTGTGCGAAAACAATTACGTGAAAAGTCGGAACTTGAAAATGAGCAAATCCAAACACAGTTTGATCACGAAGTAGAGATTTGGCGGTTCCTGCGCCATCCCTACATTCTTCCTTTACTCCGCGTGTACAGTACCGAACATGCGACTTTCTGTATCACGAGGCTGAACAAAGGCGGGACCCTGTTCGACCTTGTCCGTGATTATCACAGGAAAAAGATCAAAGGACTTCCGGAGAATTTGGTGAGACGCTATGTCTACCAGCTTGCATCGGCGATACGTTATCTTCACAACGACATGCTCATTGTCCACCGCGACATCAAGCTGGAGAATTGCCTTATTGACATGTCTGCCCCCAATTCGGAGGTGGAGGGCGGCAACGTGTTGTTGTGTGATTTTGGTATGGCAGACTTCGTCGTCAGCGACCAGCGAGATGGCCCAGAACCACATTCTGTGGGTGCGAATCAGAACATCGGACCGGCGGATACAAGCACATCAGTCGCAGGTAGCCTGCAATATGCTGCGCCTGAATTGTTCAATGCAGTCGGCCCCGTGTTCTCCCCTGCTGCAGACATGTGGGCGTTCGGAGTTGTCGTCTACGCTCTTCTCACCGCACGACTCCCATTCAACGAAGGACTCGATGTCAAGACTACGATGAAGATTACACGGGGAGACTGGGACCTTAATTTTCTCTACGAGTCCGAGGCTCTTCAAAAAGGCGGAGCGAAGGAAGCGATCGAGTTGGTGAAAGGGTGCCTGGACATGGACCCCGAAAAACGATGGACTATCAGCGACGTCCTGACATGCTCTTGGTTGAGCGGATGCATGCCCCTCTATGAGCATGCGAATCGGTCGTGGCTTGTCGATTCTTAAGCTATTGGGATACCCGCCGCACCTCGCGACAATTTTTTTTTTTGGAATACCCTGTGCGCTCATCGTTATGATACCTCGTGTTTCCGGTGGTTGGTTTTTCATGCTGTGGTCAGTGTTTTCCTTTTAAATCGATCCTATGGATACCCCTTCCAGTATTCACCATTTTCTCCGCGCTTGTCGCTTACTGGGCCATGACTTACGTTGTACGATATGCCGTTTCACGGAATCTGGCTTCTGTCGGCTTTGGCTTCGGCTGTGGGTATTGATGAATCAACGTCATGGGTAATGTGTACAGATGTCTCCATTTAGCTACGAGCGCGTTTACCTCTTCGCTCTAGAATACAGTCTTCGTGGTTCCAATACTTGTGACTCGGGCGCTGAGCTCGTGAGCTGTAGATCCGTCCCCACGAGGCTGACACGCGGTTTGTCACATTCTCATCCTTTGTCTTGACCACTACGACTGTACAGAATCCAGCTTTTTGCAAGACAACCTCCAAGCATTCCTCAAAATCGGATGCTCGGCCTTGCTCCAGTACTGGACCCATATAATACCCAGTTAGGATGGTGGTAGGCCCTGATGGGTGCTTTGTTCAATGGGTGAGGCGTGTTGAGACGATAACTCCGCTCGAATTTGGGTGAGCGAGAAGCTTAGAATCGGAAGGAGAAGACAAGTCCGTACACAAATACAATATAGCACCGCGCGATAGTTCTGCGGTGGTGCAGGTTGTGAAGTGTTCGGCGATTAGATTGGGTTAGGCGCTGAGATACGACGCAAGGATTGGCTGGCGACTGCCAAGGGAAGACGATCCTGGAAGCGAAGCACAAGACCTCACTTCCCTGGTCGACCACTCTTCTTTCTCCACACCATTACTTGCACTCCCCGGACCCACGAGGTTTACCCCGCTGTCCGCATGCAACGTCTCGATACGCTGCTGATGCTACTCATCCGAAGGGTCGGATCTGCGGTCGCCAGTCGAGAGTCCCGTTGTGCTCACCTTCCTTTTCGTCTCAGGCTCCATCGACTTTGAAGGATCCCATGAGCAAAGAACCGTTGACGGATGATGCAACCAAGAACTAGCCTTACCATATCCCAACAAGCTAGCTTCACCGTCCTATCTCAACACCACTGATGAGAATCACGAGGATCGTGAGCTCCACCCGACCGCCTGTCAACCTGGGTCCACATTGCACGCTGCGGTCCTACTTCAGGCATTGACTAGCTCTTCCACATGCAGGCGATAACTTTCCTCGATCGTGCATGGCGTCCTGCCTTTGAGGCATCTGGCCTTTCTTTGGGCGAGCCTTGGAAGAGGGTTTGGACGTTAAGGAGATATCTGGCCCGCTTCCTTACAACTAAACGCGGACTGAACAACGGCTCACCTTCCCTCTTCCCTCTTTCGATTTCCTTCGGAGATATCAGTTCAAAATATAAGCACGATATTCCTGTTATCTATCGGTCACCCGGCAGTGCATTAGCATTGAACCGGGATCGGACAATCCTCGACGACGACATCCTGACGGATCCACTGCGCGCTTCGCTACTCAAACTTAGCTCCTCGTCGTATATTGTATTTAAATGAGCCCTTTCTTGGCGTATTAAATGCCAATCCCTCTACTTGCTTTTGCGGGTAACACAATCGATGGTCTTCCGAGACTGAAGTTCGAAATGGTCAAGATGTAGGTTGTGGCCGGACCAACCTAGGCATTACATTTGCTGACACAGCGCTGGTGATCGGTTTGCACCGCTTCACCCACGTAGAGATTCCATGACCCCGGAAGGGTGTCATAATCTTCTCGACAAAGACTAGCATCATTTGCTTCTTCGAAGCCTGGAAAGAGAACCGCTCGTGCAACTTGCCAACCATGCACCATGGCATGTGGCAGCCTCATGTAGAAGGTCCCACGTCATTCTTAAAGGCAGGAACACTTCAGAGGGTAGGTGTTAGTTCCTCGCTCATCAGGTGGTATGCTCTTCTCTTTTAGTACGATCCCTGCGGCTGTTGCCGAACAGGGCCTGTTGGAAAGACAAGTCCCGGCAGAGATCAACACATATATATTCGCGCTGTCCAGGTTCGTGGGAACTGTACCCTTTGACCCATCAGTCCTTAGGACCCCATTACTAACTATGCAGATTCTCTCGCTTCTGGGTGTGCTCGGTGGCCTTCTGATCAACCAGGTCACTGCTGTGTCGAAATTCACTCCCGCACGCCCTCCTTCCCTTCCACTTGCGGTTAAAAGTCCATATCTCAGCACATGGTTTCCCGCCGGTAGTAGTGGAGGAAATGGAGGTCATCTGCCAGGGCAGTGGCCCACATTCTGGACGTGAGTGGTTGTTATTGCTTCTCTTCGCAACTGGGTTCTAATCAGCGGTAGTGGGCAAATTACGGGATGGGCTGGTCTAATCCGCGTGGACGGCAATGTCTTCACCTGGATGGGAAACACCAAAGACATCAAGACAGCAGATCAAGTCGCATACGAGTACACTTCTACTAGGAGTGTTTTCACACTTGCAGTAGATGGAAAAGTGTCGATGAAGATAACGTTTCTTTCTCCGCTCACTCCCAAAGACCTGAAACGCCAATCTTTGATCTTTTCGTACATGCAAGTCGAGGTAACCTCCATGGATGGCTCAAACCACGATGTGCAACTCTATACCGACATTTCTGCGGGTATGTATGTTACACGGCCACGTGGCATTCGCGTATGGCTGACCCTGTTACCAAGAATGGGTCTCCGGCGACAGCAATGATGTTGCACAATGGGACTTTGGTACTACGGACGGCATCTCGTACCACAAGGTCTGGAAGCAGACTCAGATGTTGTTCTCGGAGAAGAACGATCAGAGTGAATGGGGCAACATTGTACGTTAGTCCCGATATTGGACTCCGTTCCCGCTCACAAACATAGTATTACGCCACCGACTCCACCTCTGGGTTGACCTATCAATCTGGGGCCGACACCGACGTTCGCGGTGCCTTCGCAAAGTCAGGGAAGCTTGCCAACTCAAAAGACAACAACTTCCGCGCGATCAATCAAAATTGGCCCGTGTTTGGTTATGCCATTGACCTGGGCTCGGTGGGTTCTACAGCAACTTCAATCCTGTTCTCGATAGGTCTTTGTCAGGAACAGGCAATCCAATTTCTTGGGAAGGACGGCTTGGTTGTTTTGCCGTCGCTTTGGAAGAGCTACTTCAGTGATGACGTCTCAGCTGTAAGTCCCGTGATTATTTGGAACATTTCAGAATTCCATGATGCTTACGCCTGCTCAGCTCTCTTTCTTTCACAAAGACTATTCCGAGTCGAGCAAGCTTTCAACTCAGCTCGACGACAAGATTTCAACAGACTCTATTGCAGTTGCCGGCCAGGACTATCTTACTCTGACCTCTCTCGCCGCACGTCAAGCCTTTGGAGCCGTGCAACTGGTTGGCACTAGCGATAAGACCTATTTGTTTCTCAAAGAGATCAGTTCCAATGGCAACACCCAAACCGTGGACGTAGTTTACCCTGCGTCGCCTATCTTCATGTACCTGAACCCGGAACTTCTGAAACTTTTATTGGACCCACATTTCGAGAACCAGGAGTCCGGGCACTATCCCAATAAATGGGCCATTCACGATTTGGGAACCCACTTCCCAAATGCGACCGGCCACCCGGATGGACTCGATGAGGCAATGCCGTTGGAGGAGTGTGGTAATAACCTCATTATGGTCTTAGCCTACGCTCAACGGTCAAAGAACACCGACTACCTAAAACAGCACTACCCCATCTTACAACAGTGGGCAGAATACCTAGTTCAAGACAGCCTATATCCTCAGGATCAACTCTCCACCGACGACTTCGCCGGACACCTCGTCAACCAAACCAACCTCGCACTCAAAGGCATGGTCGCTCTAGAAGCAATGTCGCAAATTGCATCCCTGGTTGGCGAAACCGACGATGCCAAGAACTACACCACCATCGCGCACGACTACATCACGAAATGGATGGATCTGGGTAACAACAAGAATGACAACCCACCCCACTCGATCCTCAACTATAACAATCCCAACACTCACGGTCTGCTGTATAACCTCTACAACGACCGTCTCCTCGGCACAAAACTCGTCCCAGATTCCATCTACAAGCAACAATCGGACTTCTATCCCACGATCAAAGGAAGCTATGGCGTGCCCCTCGACACGCGAAATCAGTACACGAAGTCGGACTGGGAGATCTTTGTTGCTGCGATCGCGGAAACGGAGACGAGAGATATGTTTATTCAGGACTTAGTCAAGTGGGTCAATGAGACTCCAACAAGTAAGCCGTTCACGGATCTATATGAGACGGCAACGGGCGCGTTTCCAGCCGGGATTGAGTTTAAGGCGAGGCCGGTTATGGGCGGGATGTTTGCGCTGTTGGCGTTGCCGATTGTGGGTGGGTGAATGTACCGAGGGCGGACATGTCATTGGGTGTGGGGTGGAGGATGGCATTTGTGCTTGTGCTATTGTTTTTACTCTTGTCCTTGTAGATTGCTCGTACGTTCCGTTAATGTTATATTCTCCCTCGAAAGTCTATCATCGTTGCTGGTGGGGTGGGGTCTACGAGGTAGGCTGAGGGCCATTTTTCTATACGAGACGCCCGAGATACTATCGGACAGCCTAATAGCCATCTTTACCTATGCAGACTCAACAACGGCCGATCAGGCCCTCTGGAAGGCAAGTTTGCTCAGTGCATGCCCTGGGATTGGTTGAAGGCATCTAGCGAATTGGAGCGGTGCCGAGGTTTCGCCGCTATTGACTTCGTCTCCCGGCATCGTGGCTTACCCTTTTCTCTCACGAAGACTTACGCTTCGCAACATCACATCTATCTCACACCGACTGAATTCAAAACCAGAGAAAGAAGAAATAGATTCTATACTGCTTCCTACACCCAAGGTAGGTGCATGATGGGACGAATCAGCCAGCCGGCCCGCCCATCGCCCGTCGTGTCATTCCCAAGCCAGCCCACGCCAGCAGACGCAACTGCATACTCTAAGGCCTCTTCTTCTGCCGTACGATGAAGTCGGCTGTATTTTCAAGCTCCTCATCATCGTCTTCGCTGTCGTCGTCGCTGAATTCCACCATTTCTTCGAGCGCAGCAAGCCACCTCCGCTTGTCCTCGACCTCTTGTATGGCCTCTTCCTCCTCTTTGATCCTCTCGGCGGTCTCGCCCCGTAGTTTCTCTGCGAGTACCTCAAGGCGTTCTATCTCAGCCGTCTCTTGAGCTGCGAGATGCTTCTCTTCCGCTTGCTCGGCATTTGCGGCATTTGCGGCAAGTTTCTCTGCGGCATATGGATGTATTTCCATTTTCAGACCGGCAACGTCTTGTTCTTGGATCGCGAGCTGGGATTTGAGTGCTTTTACCTGCTCATTGGGTTGGATGGTATTTCCTTGATTGTGGGCTTCCTTTGCGGGCGGTACAGCTGCGTTGCGTTGGTCTAGCTCCATCTTCAGGCTCGCAATTTCCTCCTCTTGGGTCTTGAGCTCCGCTTTGAGTATCTCGACTTGATCATTCTGCTGAGGGGCCACTTCTTGCTTGTGAACTTCCTTCTCGGCCATCTCGTTTGCGGTACGTTGCTCCGATTCCAGCTTGAGGGTTGCGATTTCCACCTCTTGGGCCTTGACCTGCGCCTTAAGCATCTCGGCCTGCTCGTTGACTTGAGGAGGATCAACTTTATTGTGAGCCTCTTTTGTTTCCATTTCGGCCATGAGATTCTTGTGGAATTGCGCCTTAAATTCCGCGCGCCTCTCCTCTTGGCTCTTGGTGATAGGACTCTCGGCTTGTTCGTGGGACGATTCGGCCGCTCGAGCTGCGTTTGCCTGTAGTAAAACTAACTCGCCGTCATGCCGTATCTTCAATATCTGCAGCTCGGCTGCGTGCTGAGCCACTAGCGCCTTGAGCTTTTTCGAACGATTTTGTTTGGACTTTGAATGAAGTTAGTATTTTTCTGTAAAGCTCTCATTCGTTTGGACTACACTTGCCTGCTTTGCTTTGACGTACTTGCGTTCAAGAATCACCAAGTCTTCTTGGTAGGCCTCCTCGTGCTTTTCCATTTGAGCGCGGAGCAATTCATTGACAGCTTGACAGACCATGCAAATCGTATCCTCGACGTCGCATCGAATTAAGTCCCCGGGATTCGCGCAAAACCTACATTTGCAGAAGCGACAAGCACATCCCTTGTCATGTTTATGCTCCGCTGGGATGGTCGAATTTTGGTCCTTCACCTCCGATTGTTCTTTGAAACCGTTCCTTCCGCTGTCTTTAGCAGCCATTTCGTGGGAGTTAAGCATCTGAAGGACCGTCTGCGAAGCGCCTGTCGATTGTTTGCGCGGGATGTAGGGAAACGCGGACGGGTCCAATGTCTTACCGCTCTTTCCGGCTTTCGGTTTCTCGTGAAGGTGGCCTTCGGTCCCATCGAGACCCATGACCACGTTATTATATTGATGGAAATCCTGGTCCTTCACTGTCTCACCTGCTATCCTAGTAAGAGTGCCACCATTCGAGACTTTTCCATTCACCTCTCCCTTGTTCGCACCTCCAGCCTCCTCCGCGCCTTTTCCATTATCCAGACCCGAGGGTGATTCAGTGCGGCTAGCACCTACGTGTTTGAGGATTGTGACGTAGAGTGGGTCAACGCCCGCGCTGGCCGGTCGAGATGGAGTCATGAGTTGGTATAAAGTGGAGCCAAGGTGCTTCTTGGGCGTGCGCGGGATCCTTTGGGGAAGTGGTCGGCTCTGTGCTTCGCCGCGTCACTACGAGGTCACTTTGAGTCTCATCAAGTCACCTCGAGTGTCGCCGTCGCGCGCTACGTCCGCTGCCTAGATTTGATGCCCTAGCAACGAGCCACATGGCCACGAGCCGCCGGCCAGCGTATGCGTAAACACCAACACTCGAGCACACTCACCTCACACCTCTCCACATCGACAGCTCTGCACCTCCGCATCTCGACACCCCTCTACCCCCCAAAAACCTCGAAGCCCTCAACCATAACGAAGAGTGTGCCCCGTCTACGATCTCATCGAAGGGCCCACGCTGCAAAATGACGACTCCTTCGTCCGCGGACGAGACGTCGAGAGGCCGCAAAGCAACCGAAAGGCCGTCAACGCTACGCGAGTTTCTAGCTGATGCGTCTTTGAAGGCACTGGAAAACTTCAACGAATCTGAAGCATGGGTGCCCTCGCCGCCGCCTCGTCCAGTGTTTGGCCCCGCTCCCCCACCAAAGGTCACTATACTGGCCCCGCCGGTGGACCCCAAACTTCACCAGCACACCCCTTATGTTGATATGACACCTTCTAATAATGGCGCTACCTATGACGTTGCGTTCGATTTCACCGCTGGCATGGGCGCTGGTAGTGTGAACAACCCGTTCCAAAATGATCCTGTCGGACCTAGTTTCGCGTTTAGCGGCAGCGCTGGCAGTGTCAGCAAGCCGTTCCAGAATAATCCTATCCGACCCAAGCCGGACTTCAAAACGCACCCCGGACCGCTATCGAGCCATCCCGTCGTGCCTTCTGTTGCCGATTCCGAAATCGCTGTTGCTGGTACTACTAGTACTGTGGACTCGAAAAAACCACCCCTCACGGTTGTGGGCACCTCGAATCTTTCCGGCATGGGTAAAGCCCATGTTGGAACAACTCAAGAACAGCGCACAGCCAATGCTCATCGTCCTGGTACTACTAGTGTACCTACTGGCCCCAAAAACCCGAGTGCGAAGTCCAATGCTAGTGCGAAGTCCACTCCCGGTGCGAAGCCCACTACCCGGGCACACATGGACCCTTTCGGACGCAGAACCTCTGCATTTGACTTGCCTCCGGTGGTGATGACACACGAATATTCCGATGGTCGTAAGACTGAAGTGAAAACTCCCTACGGTTTCGATAAGAATGAGCAAGCTAAGGTAAGTCATTGTCCTATTTTCTCCTCCGTATAGCTTCTGATGCCTTTTTAGCAAGCCATGAAACTCAAAGAATCTATCGGCACAATCGAAGAGTTGATCACTTGGGTGTATAAATGGGCAGACATTGATCCACAGTCCAACGAACAACTCAAGGACAGTTTGAAGGATCTTCATAACATTTTCCACGCCAACGCTAACCAGCTCTTTCAGCTCCTAGAAGAAAATTCACGCCTCGATAACACCCAAAAGGGGTTGACAGCAATCGTAGACGACATATCGCATCGCATGTCTCTCGTCAAGCAAGAGTCCTCTCATGGCAAGGAGAAATACCACACGCTGTTGAAGGAGTACAACCAGAGTCAAGAGCAGCTTAAGTCGGTTCGCGCCCATATGAAAGATCTGAACGATCAGATTCATTACTACAAGGATCAGCTAGAGAAGCGCACTGTCATTCCGACGGTCCAACTGCAAGAGGCAGAGATGGCGAAGCAGAAGTATGACGCAGAGGCGGTTGCGTTTAGTCGACAGTTGATGGAAGCTCAGAATCGTAAGTCCACCACATTTCTTTTCATTCAAATCTCATGCATGCCGCCCGCCGCCCGCCGCCCGCCAGTTATATAGGCATATAGTGCACATGTGTATGTTATACCTTTGGTAGTGTGGGAGGACACATGGTAGATGTTTGAATTCTGGACTGCTAGAGGAGTTGAGGAAGGGAGAACAGTATCTGTAGGAGTGTGCGGGAAGGAAACATGGAATGGTCGCGCAATGTACCGCGATATATGGGGGAGGGTGAGGGTGAGGGTGAAGGTGAGGGAAGGAAGGAAGGACGGAAACATGCAACGGTCCCGCCACTCCGATTTTGATACATCAAGAGCTAATTTAGCATGTGCAGAGCAAGACAAACAGCAGACACGACTCGCCGAGCTCGTCAACGAGAAGGACCTCGCAAAAAAGACCGCCGATACCTTTAAGCTTGAGCGTATAGCTGAGTCGAAGAACACCGCAACCTGGATGAAGAAGTACAACAGACAGGTCGACAAGGTTCGCGAGATCGAACGCGAACGAGACGCCGCAAAGGCTGCGAACCAAGACGTGGATGCTCTGAAGGAACAGGTCCGGGACCTCCAGGACACCAACAAAAAGGCCAACGCGCAGATCAAGACGCTGGAGAATAAGATTGCAAATCTCCAGGACGATATCAAACGCCGTGCTTCCGATATTCAGAACAGGGAGGCCACCATCGCAAAGCTGCGCGAGCGACCCAACAAGAAGGTTTCCAACACCAACGAGATCGAGCTCACGCGTCTCCGAGACGAGGTCGCCCGCCTGGAGTATGAGCTGGAGACCCAAAAAGCCGACGCCAAGCGCAAGATCGAGGCACTCGAGGCTAATCTGGCAAGCAAGCCCACCCCACAGCCTATGAGAGACTACCGCGCGTCGAGCAAGATCGACCACCTATATTTGATCACTTCTCGCCTGGAGCGCGAGCTGGCCTCCCAAAACAGCAAGCTGGCAAAGCCCAAGGCCGAGCTGTCTCTCCTGGAGGCGAAGATTGCGGCCACGGAGGCCAAACTGAAGAAGAAGACGGAGCGCTCTGCTGCGCGCAAGGCGCAGAAAGAGGAGGAGGAAGAGGCCCGCAAGGCCGGTGCGGCTGTCGACGCGGCCAAACCGGCTCCACAGCCAGCGCCGCGTGCGACCCAGTTCACCCAGGGGGTAAACCCCCAGGTTGAAGAGTTTCCGGCGCTTCCCAGCGCAAAGGGAACTGTGGGCGCCGCGCTGCCGGCTAGCGGCAAAGGGAAGAAGAAGGGCGGATACGCCCAGGCGGCGGGCAAGGCCGCCAGCTTCAAGCTCGTTCGCCCGCAGTAGACGGGATCGTGGTGGCGGGGTGGTTTTGTAGATTAGACAGATGAATGGATACCGGATAACTCCTCTTTCTAAGTGTCTTCTGTTTTGTGTGTCTTCGTGGGATCCTTTTGCTCTGCTTTGTAGAGTAGGATCGCTTTCACTGACCTACCTGCTATTTTCGAAGCACGTTTTTAGTGGTCGAGCTCACTCCTTAGAATGGGCAGCTTGATATATTACAAATGACTCCTCTCTGTGTGTCTTCTGTTTCTTGTGCCTTCAAGTGATCCTTCTGCTGCCCTTTATAGAACAGAGTCCTTTTTTACTGACCTCTCTGCCATATCCGCAGCATGTTTTCAGTCCTCAGGCTCAGAATTTAGAACGCGGAAGCTGAAAGCTGCGCCATGCTAGATGTTAACATAAGAATAGATCACAGGCAACTCCTTTCTATATATCTTCTATTTCTTTTGCTTTCGTATAATCCTTCTGCCGTGAATGGTAGAACATAATCCCTTCCCATAGATATATCTACCCTTCGCAGCGTGTCTTTAGTCCTCAGGCTTAGAATCTGGAACGCGGAAACTGAAAGTTACTCTATGCTAGATGCCGACATAATGTCTCTTCGTCACTTCGTCCTGCTTTAGGAGGGCTTTATGTTGCTTGATCTTGTACACATCCACTCTGCGTCTATACCGCGCTGTTAAGTCTGGCTTCGAGCTGTTTTGGATTTACTAGACTTCTAATGGTCTCGTGTGCTCAAGCTTGAAAAATAGAAAGCCCTTTGTTCTCTATGCTTTAGTTTCTGTCGTGGTCTGTGATATAGGACAGCTCCTGTCCAACATTTTCTACCCTGATCTTATGCATATTTAGCTACCTACCTGTTGCTTTGTTCCTGTTAGCTTCATGTCTTTTCCTTGCTCTTAGATTCGTAACACGCTTTCTTGCTTCAAGGTTGAAAACTAGAACAAATGATAATCCTCTGCGGCTTGCTAGATCTTGTCGAGGAGAATTTGTATCTTGTTAGAAGTGTATAATAAGCAGTATTTATAATAGTGCTTAACAAATAGATTATAGCTCCTTGCATCAGGTTTTGTGCCATAGGGTGCTCTATTAAATCGGTAGAACTCCGTGTTATGTCAAACTGGGAAAACAGAACGGACATAGATGTTCCTCCCACTTGCCAAAGCACTTGCCAAAGCTACTATAGAGTCATTAGATACTTAATTTGGGGGTACATAGAGAGTAAGATATTTAGCTATACCTGATCCCGCAAGCAACACTGTTACAAAGATTCGTGCCATATGTTGCTTTTCCACATCCATAGGACTCCAAGCAACCTCAAGCTTGGAAAAATAGAACAAAAAAGAATGTTCCCTCCACTGCCAAAGCTACTTTGGATTCATTTGGATACTTAGTTGGAGGCACGAAGAAGATAGGATATCTGGATTATACTTGGTCACGCAAGCAACGCTCTGTTTCCCATGTTTGTTTTACTGGCTGCATAATTATGTGTATAGTACGTCAAGTTACTTCGAGGTAGAGGAACGGAACATCTCCTAACCCACCTGGCGCTTGCCAGAACCTCTCTCAGAGCGGCTGAAACCTTGTTGGGGATATGTAGGGAGTGAGATGTAGGTTGAGTTTATGACATGCCTACACACGTATGGGAAACGAAATTAAAGGCCAGAGAAGTAACATTGTGCCATCCTCGCACACAGTGGATTTTCTTAGATCGGAACATCGATTCGCCCATACTCCATCCCGTTCCCATCAGTGAGTCGGCCAATGAGCCCGAAGCTCATACTAGTTCTGGCTGGACTGATATGGAAGTTGAACGCAGCCCTCCAGATTCGCGTTCCATTGCTCCTCTCTTTCGTCTCAAAGCTTCCAAGCTCCGCAACTCGTCCGATGTTACTGCTAATAGTTGCGATGAGTTCAACATCTACGTATACAGTATACTTAGCAAGTAGTACTTCAATGATAAATGGGTAGACGGACCTTTGTTTGGATAAGTTTCAGGCGCCTCTGGCAGTGGGCTACCAACCAAAGAAATCTCCACATTAAGAAGGTCGTCATCCCGGAAGTCCCGCCAAAGAGGTACAATGATGTGTGTCGTCTCATCAATATAGCCGTCCTGGCAATGTCAGCCTCTAAGACTCGGCTTTGAAGACGAGATACAAACTCTCTTAATCAACCAGGTAGTTCTGTTGTTGCACATTTGGGAGAGATCCCAAGGATGGTAGTATAGAGCGGATGGTTCGTCCTTGTCAGAGAGGAATTTTTGCCCAATCACGACACCAAAGTGTTGCTTGGAGATCCGCGAGGACACAATGGGATTATCTTGTAACCCACGCAACACGGCGCCTATGGCGGAAGAAGCGCGACTGATGGCGGAAAAGTTAGCGCTGGTGATTTGAGAGCTCGGGTACTCTTACCTTCTGGATGGTATCATCAATTGAATGTCGGCTTGACTCTGCTTCCATCTGCGCAAAGCATTCTGTAAGTATGGTGAATCCGATAGTGCACCAACCACTATGATTCTTATTTTCTTTCCCACTCTGAGCTGCTTTTTCGCGCGTTCGCTCTGTCGATCGACTGCGTTGATGATCTTCTCTGCCACTGGTTCATAGAATGAAATCAGTTCCAGTCTATAATTGGTTAGCATCGAGATGCCGCCTTCGGCGTAACTTCTAGGCGTTACCGGACCTACTCCGTGAGCAGTATTCCTTTGCCATTCTTATAATGTTCAGAGTCTGGCACATTCATCCACAGGGGTATAGCGTACTTCCCGAACTGTGAAGGCGCTTCACCTCTGAATTCAAAGGTTACCAACCTCTCAAAACACTTCATAAATCTGGTTCCAGGTCCAGTTAGCGATTTCGGGAGTGCAGAAAATGCTGGTCCAAACTCCTTATGCATCCAAGCCGTGAAGTTAAGGATAACAGATAGAATGCCGACTCTCTGTTCCATTCCATCCACACACTCCTCTAGCTGTAGAGAAGGAGATGTTCTCTGGATGGTGTAGACCGTCACATCGGTTGATGTGCTCCCGCAGTCGCATACAAGAATGATATCTTCTGACTCAAAAGTACTGGGGTCTCCAGAGCCTCGGAAAGCTGCCAAAGTTGCAGCTTCTGGTTCCTTGATGAATGAAATTGTCTCGCGATGGCTCGATCCGAATCCAGCAAATTCCATGGCCCGTTTAAAATCGACCTTTGCCTCATCTGACCACATTGCTGGCACCGTTGCCCAAACTTCTAGAGGGGTAGACTCCATCATAGGTCCCCAGTTCTCTTTGAGCTTACCCAAGGCATGTTTGCGTACTATTCGAAGATAGTCCCCCACAACTTTGGTAGCTGACTTGCCTTTAGGAAGCTTGAGGGCGCCAGCAGTTTCGATATTGCTTGCATCAACATTGGAAAGAAGCTCAGCTACACCTGGACTGCAGAGCAACGGTTTCGTGTGGCTGTAGCTCATTGTATCTGGAGTGACTTCGTACCCTATCAAGTCTTCAGACAAGTCGTGATTTTCAGATGCATATGCAATTCTTGAGGGCAGATCCACATTGCCTTGACCGCCAGGCCAATTCTCGACCAAGCCTACTCCTACTGTCTGCAGTGGGCGGCGACGTGTCTCGGTCAAGTAGATGCCTGGAGACTCATACGCTGGTTGCTTAAACGCGTGGGCAACTTGAGTATATGTGGTTCCATAGTTCAATCCCAGGATAAATCTGGAACAGTCGGTAATTGAGTGAAATCGGTTATCCAAGGGACCTTGTATATATCTTGGTGCTCCGCGAGAGGACAGAGGGAGTGATCTGTTTCTATACAGCCTCTCGAGAAACACCCTCTGATCCTGCACGGCCTCGGTATGATCAAAATGAGATCTATCAACGTCAGAGCGACGTAGCGTTACGGTTGATTAAATAGGAAAAGTTCAATACATTGCCGTCATGCTGTGAGTAGGATTGATTCCTACCAGGGGTTCCTTGGTCACGAGCCTGCCTACCATCTCTAACAAAGACGCCATATTTTGATTAACGTCGATATTTCTAGCGAGCATGGTTGAAAGTGCCTCTATTTCAGCTCTCGTTTGGTCGTGCTGAGACGTGATGAATCGCTGGTATTAGATCAGACACAGCTCGTAGCGACAGAATGGCTAGCTTGTACCTCAGTTTGTTGTTGCAAGGACCTTGAGACTTGGATTTGGCGATTTGAGGCGGTAGAAACTTCAAAGGCTGTCTCGGACAATGACCTGCTCAGGCTCATGATTCCATCGTTCAGGTGGTCGAGGCTTGCTGATTGTTGGGAGGAAGCGAGCTTGAGGTCGACGATAACCTGGCGTTGAAGTGCATCCTGGTAGACACGCAACCGCTGTTCCACCTCAGATACCATGTTCTCTGAATAGACTGTCCGGAGTGCAACTTTGAGAGACTTCCACTTGGTCGTCGATCCCTGGATGGTGACTTCCCCCAACATGCCGATGAGGTCACCCCCAACGTCCACACATTTCTGCCGAAGCGTTTCCAGGTTTTGTTCATTTTTTGTCAACGCTATCTGTGCTCCAGAAGCTAGCAGTGGGTGTTGCAAACTCTCAACTTGAGAAAGTAGGTGTTTGGTTACATCTTCTTTGTCGGAAATTGAGACAGCGGCGCCATGACTCGAGGCGTAGATGGCAGTTGCTCCGGATACTATCTTGTGGCCGAAACTGAGAAACTGAAAAATATTGGCTGCCAAACCAGTTGCTGTGATCGGGTCTAGCGGCATATCTCCACTGTTATGGCCAATGTAGGCGTCCGAAATAGAGCGGCAGAGTCGAGGCCGCTAAAGACGTGAGGCTGAGTTGGAGAATGAGGAAGTGAACGATTGGAAACAGCAAGCGGGGCATGGGTCAGCTCGTTATATGCCCTCGCTCAACCCACCCCAAGCCTATCTGCCCTGTGCTTTGTGGCTTGATGCCTGTGAATCCAGGCAACTAGGCATATCTACGCTTACCGTTGCTTTGGGATACAGATGCATGCATGAAATGATATTGCTCGCTTCTGCTCTCCATATGGGAGAAAGTTTCCCCGACAAATCTGTTTGCCAGCCGTGACGCTTCTCAAGCAGACCGGTCAGGGCAATTTGCTTTTTATAATCACGTGAAACTTTCTCTCCCTTCCAAGAGAAACCACTAAATCGTCTTAGATTGTGTCTTTGGGCGATAATGACATCCTCTTAAATTTCGATTTTAGCACTCGTCGCGAACCTCTATGTAGCCACAAAGTAAATTAAAAGTGGACATTCAACTAGGCCACTGTGTTCCAAGGTTCCAAGTTGGTGTGCACTCCGTTTAACTCTGAATTTAGTTACAAAACACAATCCATCTGAATCTGCATAGGTGCTTACATTCCTCCACATCAAAATTGCAGTACTTTGATCTATGTCAAGCCGGATGGTTAACACAAACACCAAGCTTCTAACCTCTTGCTGCATTGATAGAAGTTTTTCCCGGCTTTCTCTACCACGTTGCGCTAGATATTCTCACACAAGCCCTGCAGGTTATTTCGGTGAGATAGGTCAACGCGTCTACCTACGTGATTGCCTCTAATTCTCTTTCACTTTTTCACTACACGCCTTATCACGTCTACGCGCTCGGCGGACTTTCTCACTTGCAGGTCCATAACCTCCCCTCCGACGCCATTTTCTGACCGTATTAGTCTCTATGTGCTGAGAACCCCGCCATCACTCACGGTCGGCCGGCGAGTCGCGGTTTCCTTCCTCTGCTTCTCCTCCCTACCATCCAATACCCTCACCACTCAACCCACCACGCTTCGTGAGGCTTGAGCACTCCGCACTGTGCATCTCCTTTGAGTATTTCATTCCCCCTCTGTGTGATTAAGTTAAAGTGCTAACGTTATCAGACGCGTCGTGTCGCGCGCGATCATACCTTCCGTCCTCGTCCTCGCGTTCGTCGGGCGGATCCACTCGTCACGTTACTCTGCCAGTACATGTCCACGGTACTCGTTCTATCTCTTCCATTCTCTTCACTCGCTGTGAAACTCGAGGTTGTTGTGACGACTCGCGTCACTGTGTCTGAGTTGACGGCGGGTGAGGAGTGTGTGATGTTATCAGGTGTCCCGCAGTGAGATACGCAATCTGGAATGGTTGGTCTCCTTCTTATGTTTGGTGGTCCATCGATGAGACTGATGTGTAGCAGATAAATTTTAATCTCTCTGGCCTCTTCGACGCCGAGCGTCTTGAAGCGTTCCCGGTTCCCTCTCAAACCCGATGCTCACGGAATGCAATGCCTGGTTGTCCCAGAACTACGAGTAATGGAAACGGCCAAGGTTTCGAGACCGTTGATGAAGAGAAGCTCGGAGACGGAATCGAAGGGTTAAGGCTTGAGCAGTCGACAAAAGAGAAGGAAGATACAAAAGCAATGGATCAAACGTTGGCTACGAGTGGAGCTCAACTTTCTATATCGAAGCCTGGCGCAAATGGTGCGATCGAAGTTCCGCCGAAGGAGTTTTCGAACTCGGTACGACCTCCAACGAAACTCAAGAAGGGGGATTCTATGACATATGCAAAAGTCACAAGTGGGACGCAGAAGGCCCGGAAGACTTTTGGAAATGATATCGCAGCCAGGCTCAACCGTCTCGAGTTCGAGAACCAGCGCCTCCGATCCGAAAATGCTGAGCTGCAAGAGAAGTACGGAAAAGCTGAACGAGAAAATGCTGTGCTCTTTTACGAGAATGTGAGCCAATCGAAGAAGTTGAAAGGAGCAAACAAGAAGGTCGAAAAAGCCAAGGTCGTAGTTGTGAAAGAAGAGGAGAAAGCAAAGCATGCGGTGAACGACAAGAATCATCGTCTGGCATCCGAGCGTAAGATGCGAAAAGAGCGCAATGATGCTCTCGCCGCTTTCCAAGAGCAGAAAAAAATCAGCGGAGATCTTCGCGCTCAGCTCATGGTCGAACAGTCTGGACATCCGCACCTTCGCGACAATGGCAACACGGAAGATGTGACCACTCTTGTCATCCCAGTCGAGGTTGAGATTCATCGCGCGGACTTCATTAAATTGAACCTCGTCTTTGAGTCAACCCAGATGAAAGTCAAGGATCAGTTCAACCAGTTCTATGAACAATGGAAGAGGCCAGAGGAGGAAAAGCCCAAGTCCCGGGATCGGAGCTCGCGTCTGGACCTGAGGAGAGGAAGCAAGTTAAGATTGGCTTCGACATCTACGATGACTGCAATGAACTAGTAGAGAGCGGGCTTGATGGCAGTCTGCCAGCGACCGGGGCTGAACACGATGGATGGCGTTCCAAGCGCGGCCTGGACAATATCTGCCGGCAAGCAAAGGCCAGCTACAACAGCCATGACTCAACTTCCTCTTAATGTTCTGGTGCGAAAGGATAGATCGTAGCCTCGTAGAATACAAATGCTGGCACAGACTTTGGAAGTGGTCACATAGCTTTCGGATAGTTTCCCGTTGGTCCTTAACACTACCGTTAAATGTTGTTTAGCATACTCACCCAGGGAATCTGGATTCCTATACACATGGTCACGCGTGGGCTTAAGACATGCGATAGTAATGACAGGCACGAAGTCACAAGTTCATCCATCCCCCGCGAAGCCCTGGAAACGTGAATGCAAATACAAACTGCCTCATCTAAGCAACTTACCTGCTGCAAGTTCACGTCCTACTCGAAGAATTCGAGTACTAGTGATCACGATCCACCTCGTCTCTATCAGCTGAATTTCGCCAAACCTTATATTTGACATCTTAATCTTATGCACCACTGCCATCCTGCTCATACTTCTTGCTCTCCGCATCTCTTCTCAGCTGATCAGATATCGCCTTTTGATCATAAGTCCTCCTCTCGTCATCACTTAGCTTCTTCCACTCACGCCCCAGAAGTGCACCAACCTCGCCTGCTAGTTTATAAGCAAGGCTGACATGAATTGGCCATAGGGTGGATCTTACCAAACTTGATATCGGGATTCTCATTCCTAATTGTCTGGCGTTTCTCTTGGACGAAAAACATGTATCCGGAAGGGGTACTCTGAGTCTTTCGCTCTGGGACATATTGTTCAAATACTTTGTCATCATCATGCCACTTTTGGGTCTCATCGACCTCAAACTTCAACACGTCCGGTCGTCGGTAATGCCCTTTGGCGTCCACCCACACCTTCACCATCCCCATTTGATCAAAGTCGATCTCCGCTTTCACCACTTTCTCTTCGGCACCCGTATGCGGCTCCGCCAGGAAGCTGCAAAAAGGGTGGATGACCGCACTCCACCCACCTCCTTTCTTGACAAAGTCCTGCGGCCCGAGATTCTTCTCCATCCAATCCAGACAGTCCTGATCGACATAATTCGACGCCGTGACAACGAAACACTGCGCCGTGAGCGCGTGTGCCTTCATCAAAGCTTCGATCTGCGCATCGGCCACCTGTTCAAAGCCACTCATCGTACTCAGCGCCGGCCAAGCTCCAGCATGAATATGCTGGTCATGCATGATTAGTGCTTGGCGCGCGCCGTTCATCGTATGCTCCCAACAAGCCAAGCCACCGACGTTACAATCCAACTCATCTACCCGCCACGTCTTGAGAGTGGCCCCCGAGCCCTGGGCCCAGACGTAGCGTTCGGCGTATGTGGGTTGAAGTTTGCGGTGGACGCCGAGAATGGTGCCGGTGTTGTCGATAAGTACTTGTGAATTGAAGAGCGTGTAGCCGTCGGCAACCCGCTCAGAGATTCCGAGGGAAATCGCCACCTCATACGCAGAACAGGCCTTTTGTATGACGGCCATATCTGAACCGCCATTTTCCACGGTGACTGACTCGTCGGCGTACTTTGCTAAGGCGGGCGCTTGAGTGAGGGGTGGATAGCATTCGATGAAGTACTTCGAAATGAATCAGTTGAGAAATTGATACGGGATGGGACACGTGAGACGAAATGAGTGAACGGTAAAAGACGCTTTTTCATTCTGTCACCAACAGACGCATTGAAGAGAATCAAGCTCAATTACCGGATATCCAGGAACGAACGTCTCCGGAAATACCAGAAATTTGACATTCTCCTTCCAAGCCTGCTCAATCAACGCAACCACTTTCTCAATCGTGCGTTTCTTGTCCATGAACACGGGGCTTGCGTGCGCAGCCGCAACTATGTGTTTGCCCTGCGGCGCCATCGTATACTAGAAACCAAGGATGCAAATAAAAGCACTCGCCAGATGAGTCCGAGATGGAGCAGTCGAAGAGATACGTAGCAGAAAGAGGGACTGCGCGGGGTGATCGACGGCATGTGGAGTTGGCGTGGTTTATGTAAGCAGGGCGTCATCGAGTCCGCCAGTATACTCATTAGAGCTAGTTGTGCCTTATGAGGCAGAAGGAGAGATATGAGCGCCATTTGTGCCATTGGGAAGAGGAAGCTCATTCTTTGTGGGACGTGGGGTGAGGGAGGTGAAATAATTGATGCAGGTCAGACGGTGGCCCGAGCTCAATCCGAGGGAGCTTGGGCTGCTATCAATTGGTACCGCTTTCATAGCAGCAAGAAGCTTTTGACGATTTAACAGCATTTACTGACTCTCTTATAAGAATATGCTCTTATTTCAAGCCCTAAGTTTTCTTGAACTTATTTAGTGGTAGGTCATTGTACAAAGTCGCGGATCGTTACGACGGGCTGTTCTTAAGGGAAAAATGCGGTGTCAGAATCGGACCACTGATTTGACCTGAATATCCTTCCTCATCGACCGGATTGAGCACTCGAAAACGCCATGGGCAACATGCCAGGCTGATTGACGAGGCTGAAGGATCGCATCATTAACCCGCCAATAGGATGCGGAGAACCTCCAAAGCCCCAGCGTGAGCTCTCCAGCTTGCGTTGGACACGCCCCATCGCATCTCCGCCAACCTAGACTCGGGACTCACAGGACAACAAAACTATCGACACTAACTCTAAGATCGAATCATCAGTTCCAACGTTAGATACCACATCTCCGACAATGGATCCATTTAGTATCGGCGTCGGTGTCACCGGAATCCTCAGCCTCGCCATACAACTCACTGACAAATTGTCAAAATACATCGGATCGGTCAAGGGAGCCGTCAGGGAATCACATGAGCTTGCGAATGAGCTTTCTGTTCTTGTCAAGGTCATGAAAGGGCTTGAGTCGTTTCTCATCAGTCAGAAATTACAAGGGCAGAGGTTCGAAAATACAGCAATCCTCTATGTCACCGCAAACAATTGTCAAGAGCAGCTGAAGTCTCTCGAGTCGACGTTGAAGAAGTTCATGAACGCTACCAAAAAGCGATCGAAACTGTGGCAAAGATGCGTCAAATGGCCCCTTCAGAGAGAAGAGCATCGGCACGCTGTCAGCAACATCAGGCAATGCGTTCAAATATTTCAGGTCGCTCTCTCCCTCGATGGCTGGTGAGTCTTCAAAGCTCCATAGCCCCATGAAAGGCTTGAGATCCACTAGAATGGGAGAAGGCTGCTCCACGTCAATTTTTTTGGCACACGACTGATGGGGCTGATGACGCAGGAATATGGTATCCAAGTCTACCGACGAACTGCATCATTTACGGCAGGATCATACCAACGGGAACAAAATTTTGTTTCAAAAGCTAGACAAAGCCGAGTCCTTAAGTGTTGAACTTCGGAACGTCATGCAATCTTGGAACGCCAAATTGGAAGAGTTCCGACTGGTTCGGACCGATGACGAGAGAAGAGACTTGCTACAATGGTTGTCTCCCAGTGTAGACCCATCTTCGAACTACAACGATGCCATTAAATCTCGAAAGGAGGATACAGGTTTGTGGTTTCTCCGATCCAGAAGTTTCAGAGCGTGGATCAAGACTTCCGGTACTCTGTGGCTACACGGAATTCGTAAGTCAAGTCTCCTCCAAGGAGATCTAAGTGGCTAAGAAACTCTAGCTGGCTGCGGTAAAACTGTTCTCTGCTCAACTATAGTAGAGGCTATGAAAGAAATATGCCACCAGTCGATGGCCCACGCTTTGGCTTATTTCTATTTCGACTTCCGAGACGCCAAGAAGCAGGACGTGACTATGATGTTGCGTTCCCTATTCAGGCAGCTCTGCGCTGCTGAGACCACGGTACCCGAGTCGATAAACAGCCTTTATCGGCACTGTAGGGGCACGGGGCATGCTCCTGCATTTGAAGAACTAGTCTCAGCATTCTTTGCCGCAATACGGGGCTCGGATAGAGAGATCTACATCGTTATAGATGCTATGGATGAGCTTCCTAAATCGGGATTATCAGGTGAAAGGGGGGATCTGCTTAATTTCTTGCAGAAAATAGCAGACGAAAATTTTCAAACCCTTCATATCTTGCTGACAAGTAGAGACGAACTTGAAATTCGGACAACATTGGAGAGCATGCAAGTCATGGAAATATACCTCGACAAGGAATATCTTGGTCCGGATATCAAAGCCTTCATTCAATCTCGTCTTAGAGAACGTCGGTTTGCGTCGCTTCCCCAAGACGTGAAGAAGAAGATTGAAGCAAAGCTTTGCACCAATGCTCATGGCATGTAGGTGGCAATCCAATGCTAACGATATACGACGAACACGGCTGACATCCTTGAAGGTTCCGCTTGGTAGTCTCCCAGCTCGAAATCCTTGAACGATTTCGCACCATTCGCGACATCAAAGGCGCCCTGAAAACACTTCCAAAAACCATCGATGCCGTCTACGACCGTATACTCAATAGCATTGACCAGGAAGATATTCCGGACGCACGGTCGATACTCCAATGGATCGCCTTTTCAGAGTGCCCCTTGACTCTGGAGCAACTAGCAGAAGCAATGGAAATTAGACCAGGAACTGAGCCTCTTGATCCGAAGGACAGACGATTTGATCCTTCCGCTGAGGTTCTACGCATGTGCGGCGGCCTTGTTTCCGTCTACGGAGATCACCAGACGAAGAAGACCGCTATTGTACAATTCGCGCACATATCCGTACAGGAGTATCTACTCTCAGGGCGATCACCGGTGATCTCCATATCATCAGTATCCTCTCACGAGTACATTGCAAGCTGCTGCATGTCTTATTTTCTGCAAATGAATTCCTCGAAGGTACCCAAGCGGGGTCTTGATGCTTACCCCTTGCTCAATTATGCGGTACACTACTTGCCTAAGCACATGAAGTGCGTAGGCAGTTCCAACGAGAGGCTTCTGGATCTTAGCTACAAGCTGTTCACGCCTGATTTTACCTGCGCCAGGCAAAACTGGCTCCGAATCCTGAACAGATACAGCACAGATCCCGGGGAATGGTCTTTGCTAGATTCCGCACTGCCTTTGGGTTCGGCGCACATCATTACTCGACTGCTCGATAGCAACGAAAAGTCACACCCACGCTCACGGGTTCTGGATAATGCCGCTTTGGGGGAGCACTGGGATGCCCTCGAGGTGCTGCTCGCACATGGCAGGTGCTATTTTAGGATACAAATGTACCCGTACGTTCTGCACAACGTTGCCAAGCTAAGGCGTTGGAACATGTTTAGGATGGTGCTTCAGAATTTCCTCAAAGTGAAAGCGTGTAGAGGCCCTCTGCATGAAATATCGACGACGAAGGGACAATACGGGGACCTGCTTACATTTCGCGTGCGGCTTCCCAAAGCCCCCGAGCTCGATTACCATAAGGATGGCGGAGTCACTTCCGTTTACAGGAGGCGAGGCGATACCACTCGGGGGCCCTTCAGCATTGAAGAGATCACACACATCAGTAGCGGTGAATTCGATATCCAATTCTGGACAGATGATGCCAAATCCCTCCATCGGCACCTCGGAATTGTAGAACGAGCGCTGCAGCGATACTACGTCGCTTCTGGAAAGGAAGCAGTCGGAGGCGAAGAGTCCGATTTCAAATGGCGGTTTGAGTACCAACACG
Source organism: Clohesyomyces aquaticus (assembly GCA_002105025.1). NCBI lineage: Eukaryota > Fungi > Ascomycota > Dothideomycetes > Pleosporales > Lindgomycetaceae > Clohesyomyces > Clohesyomyces aquaticus. Next base: position 304,517 of record MCFA01000014.1, on the reverse strand, counting down.
CGAAGTCCGGGCGAGGTCGGGAGATTGAGGATCCTTGCTGGGTGGCTATTGCTCCTTTTCCCAAGAAACGTACCACACAGGGTATATTACCTATCATGTCGGCCATCTTGGTTCTATGTCTTCACATTGACTTTATCTTGATGCCCGAATGTGAGGTAGACTAGCGTAGATAGGATGGAATCTACTTCGCTAGTTATGGCATGCTCGCCCGCTTTCCTTGCTCTCAAGACCATCTCCCTCGATTTCGCCCCCCCCCCCCTCAAACTCATCCCACCAACTTCCATAATTATCTTAAATACGCTAACCAGGCTGCCGCTTCCCACAAAGTCTCCATATCAGAAACATGTCTCAGCACATCCTATACACTTGCCCAGCTTCTCCAAACACATATATTCCTCTACAACCAGCAACCCCCGTCTGCAAAGCTAGCACACCCCTTAAATACTCTCATCTCACCATTCAACGCTTCCCCACACCAATTCAAACCGAAACTCCGTAGCAGGTGTGTATCAGGCAGAGCACAGCAATTGTCCAGTACGAGAGTGAGGAAGAGAATACCATGAGTCACTATTGTAGATTTATAGCTATATATACCCACAACATCTTAGGGAGTAACTCCGCATAGCACAATGCAGGTGATGTAGCTGATATAGATACCCAGACGCTATCCCACTATACTGACCATAACAAACGACGAATGCTACCGCACTCTGTTTTTCAAGCCGGCATTGCCCTTTGTGGACCCGACCCGGACCGTTTCGCATGCCTGAACATTGTGTCGAGGAAAGCGAGAGTGGGGCTTCGATGATTCTGGCGAGCTCGACTCCTTCAGTTATTCCTTCGTCGCACTCCTACCTTCGAAGAATCGCTGCTTTGCAATCCTCCGAATTTGTGGGGAGAAAAGGTGAGTTCTGGCGATTGCCGATCAATTTCCCTGGATCCATAGCCTGGCAATCGGTCACTATTGGCCGATATCGCCTTCGTATTCATGCCTTCAACATTATCTATTCAATCATCAAATCCGGATCCGGCTGCCAAAGCAACAAATCTTTATCCGCACTCGCCAACAAATTCGTCCTCGGATTATACCCCACCACCGCTGCCTTCCCATACCCGGGCAACGTCTCGCAAGGCTCTAGAAAATTATTCGGTCCCGGCGCTTTCGAAATATCCCAAACAAGTAACCCCTCATCGCCACTTCCCCCGACAAGATACTGGCCATCCGGCGTCACACACACGTCGCCCTGGCCTAGCACGGGAGTGTTTCCATTGGGCAAGTTGGAATTCGTGCTGTGGCCCCCTGGTGGCGAGATACCAGGTGCCAATCGGCCCGAGTGTCCGGACTTGCGGTAGCAGAAGTGTGAGAGTTCGCCGGAGAAGGCGTCGAGGACGAAGTGGCCGGTGCCGGTAGTGCTGACTACAAGACTCTTGCCATCGTTTGTGAATTCCATTTTTGTCCAATCGCCGCCCTGGGGGCCTAGGAATCGCTGCTCGAGCTCGAGGAGATCGAAAGTTGCGAAGGGGGGCTTGTCGTAGTTGCGGATGTCGTACAGGAGCACGGAGTGTGTGGGCGGCGACGCAATCGCGATTACGGTGGCGGAGGGATCGTAGGCAGCGAGATAGGGAGCATGGAGGCGGAGTAGGCCCTGGAAGTTGTTGGATTGGAGGTTCCAGATCCGGACGGTGTTGTCGCGCGAGCAGGATATGAAGGTGTCGGAGGAGGGGCACAGGGCTATGGATGTCACGGCGTCGGTGTGGCCGCGGAAGTAGCGGATGTAGGAGTTGTCGTGGGTGGAGAGAAAGCGGATTGTGTCTGTCAAGCAATCAATACGGCGGTTTGCTGCGAGGGGCTGGGGAGCCGTGTACCGTCCACCTTGGTGCTGGCGTAGATGATGCTCTGGGCATGGTGCGAGAAACGCGCGAGATGGACGCCATACTTCTGGCTCTTGAGTTCCTTTGCGTGCTTGCCCTCCCTGCAGTTGTAGATCTGGAGCGTGTCGTCGTCGCGTGCGACAATGGCGAGCTCGCCGGTGTCGTCGAAGTCGAGCGAGGTCACCGAGGTCCGCGAATCGCCGGACTTGAAGCGCTAGAACATGTGTTTCAGCACCAGACTTCTTCGTGGAGGGATTGATAGCTGGCGGCTCACCCTGGACGGCCGGAAGCTAGTGATGACATGGCTCACTTTCTGCGTCGGCGGGCCAGCGGGCGCTGCAGTCGCGCTGGGGGTCGCGGATCCTGTGGCCATGGCAGCAGTCGCGAACATGTCACGGCGAATTCGGCAGCATCTCCTGTTCCGCAACAGTCCAGCGCGCGAAGCAGTGAGGCAGTGAAGCAGTGAAGCAAAGGGAAGCAGGCACGCAGGGAAGCAGGGAAGCAGTGAACACGACAAGTCATGTCGCACGCAAACCAAGGGAGCTTGGACGGTGTCAGAAGGCGTCGGGCTTGGCGCTGCGCTGCGCTTGCGGGCCGGGCGTGTTCTGCAGGTCCGCAAATCGGCTCCGGAGCAGGGCCGGCAGTCATCCTCCAGAAATGGCAGCGCAAAAGATTAATCAGAAAGTCCGGCATGCGCCTGCACACCGCACCCAACCCCAAGTCAGCGTGAATCTCCGCCGTGCCACATTGGCAAGCAATCAGCAATCCCTCGCCCCATGATCGCCTCATAAAATACTCCCCCCCCCCTAAAAGGACGTCCCGCTACATCTCCGTTTTGGCCGCCTGTCCGCCTGCCCGCCGAGAAGCGACGACGACGAGCGCGCGGAGAGAAATGGCGACAACACTGGGGTAGGTCGGCCTGCGGGGGATGGAAACGGCACACATACTGACGGGCGACCACAGCTCCTTCGTTGCCGGAGGCATTGCGGCTTGCGGCGCCGTCACCGTCACCCACGGCTTCGAAACCGTCAAGATCAGACTCCAACTCCAGGGCGAGCTGCAAGCCAAAAAAGATTCTCCACGATTATACCGCGGCGTATTCCACGGCGTGGGCGTCATCGTCAAGAACGAGGGACCACGGGGATTGCTGCGAGGCTTAGGATGCGCAGTACGTACACACAATTCACTCCCCAAACCATGCCACTGTGGACTGACGCGCTTACCCACTCGTACAGTACGCCTACCAAATGATCCTCAACGGCTGCCGTCTCGGCTTCTACGAACCGCTCCGCAAAACCGTCACCAAAGCCATCTACTCGGACCCTATGGTACAATCCTTCGGCATCAACCTCTTCGCAGGCGCAACATCCGGCATCCTCGGCGCCGCCGCCGGCTCCCCCTTCTTCCTCGTAAAAACGCGACTCCAATCCTTCTCCCCCTTCCTCCCGGTCGGCACACAGCACCACTACAAAGGCGCCGTCGACGGGCTCAGAACCATATACCACCACGAAGGCATCCGGGGTCTATACCGCGGCGTCGGACCGGCCATGATCCGCACCGGATTCGGCAGCTCAGTCCAACTCCCCACATACTTCTTCGCGAAACGGAGACTCGTGAAGCATTTCGGCATGGAGGAGGGCATGCCGCTGCACATTGCGAGTAGCACGGCGAGCGGGTTTGTCGTGTGCTGCGTCATGCATCCGCCGGATACCGTCATGAGTCGCATGTACAACCAGACGGGGAATCTGTATAGCTCGGCGTTTGATTGCCTGTACAGGACTGTGAAGACGGAGGGGGTGCTGGCGGTGTATAAGGGGTATTTTGCGCATTTGGCCAGGATTTTGCCGCATACGATCTTGACGCTCACGCTCGCCGAGCAAACGAATAAATGGATGCGGAAAGTCGAAGACAAGATACTCCCGGGCAGTGTCAAGGAAAAGATATAACACCCATGTTCATCTTTCCCATCCGCGTCATACCCGCTCTGCTAAATATCGGTACGTTTTAGACTTTGTGTATATATTACGAACGACGATGTCACATTCTCTTCCATCCGTGGGTTTCCTGTGCATAGGTAGCGGGCTTGGAGAGATATTCTCATGTTTCTTACTGGGATGGTGAGATTTTTAGTTTGGTTGGTGGCTAGGTGGGTGGAAATTCTTTGCTACGAGATGGTGGTTGGTCTCTGGCGACCGGTGGTTATGCGAGTGCGGGTGAATATATTAACGAGACGCGTGTCCCGTCCTGTCCTGTCCCGGCGGAACATAGATAGGAAATAGAAATCGCTGTCAATCTATCTCGACCCATCCGTGCATCTATCAATCTACCCTATCTAGATGAGATACGCTCCCGCCCGCCGAGATGCCCATCGTCCTATTTTTAGCATCTCGTCTCCTCTGCCTCCGAAACTCAAGCTTCTGAATCGAAATCCCGGGTATATACACGGCAGACCTAGAGTCGAGATATTCTATTCTGGCTTGGACAAAGGGGCGCAGCGCGGCCCGGCGCGGTGTGTGGTGCGGTAACGACTTGCCGAAGTCCCATATGAAGAACACGATACACGAATACCTACATACGTGCCGGCGTGCTGGATTGCTGGATTGGGAGATTCCGGAGCAAGGAATAGAACGTCGAAAACTTGTCTGAGGTGCTGGAGAGTACTTCTTGGTATTTCGTATTTAGGAATTGGTATCTAGTATCCCATCAAGAGACCTTGCCGCGGTGATATGCGATGCATGATTGAATGTAGTGTCGCGGACATATACGGTAGATGAAAAGCGGATGGTGTGTAGTGTGTAGAAACGGACCGACTTACTGTGTGGAGTCTGGAAAACCCGCAGCCCAAATCTAATTCCGTGGGTGGGTGCCGACGGATAGTCCCGGATTGCCGCCGCCCTGCCGCACCACTGAATGGAGCCGCTGCAGGTGCGAGGTTTGTGGATCTTTCAGGTGGTGAGCCAAGACCAAAAACTATCTTATCCAGAATATCCGCTTTTGAATTCGATGTGGATACGGTCTACTTCTTTCGGGGTTTATAGGAGCTCGGATTACTCGATTCGCTTAGGCTTAGGCTGTAGGTCTAGTTTAGAGACGTACTCAGAGTAAAGTTGCGAGTAATGGAGTGGGTGGAGACGCGGGTTGAGGTTCGAACGCCGGGGAGAGTTGGTCATGTGCCAGTACGGCGGGGAGGTAGTGGTGATCTGAGGTATGCGTGTGAGAGATAAGGTCCACAGGTGCGGTCCCGGTCGCCTGTTCATGACGTGACCTAGAGTCGTGAGGAAGGGGGTATGAAATAAGAAGTGATGGGGGTGGAGATGAAGATAGAGATGCAGATGTAGATGAAGAGCACGATGACAATGAAGTTTGAAATTACGAAAGAGATTATAATGCGAGGATTGGGCCGATACTTGTGCTCTTGTCTGTTAACGAAGAGAAAAGAGTCCGTCTCTGAAGTGTCGCAGCCAAAGCACCTCGAGGATAGCCTCAGAGATCCGAGATCCTGTACAAAATGGTACACGTATGAGCACTTTCTCAATCCGTCTCGACGTCCTAGCGTGATCCGTTTGTCCTGTATAGCAGTCCTGCAAATGCGCGACAAGCGCTACCAGGTCTTCGAAGAGTAGGGCCGATTTCGCCGTTTCGCTGTCGGACGTCCAGTATAGAACGCGAAGCGGACATCTTGGAATGCGGATCTTTGCTTCGTCAATACCGTCGTAGTGGTCACATGTCGCCTTTCCTCTTCTATCTTCCAGTAGAAAGTCAACAGCAACTCATCTCGAAACCTAATTCTCGTCCCCGCCCTATACGGCAGTCTGTCTCCCCACACCTTGTATATGCGTTGGCTCTGCAGCTCGCTCGCTCTTTCTCGCTCGTCAGAGCCGAGAAAAACTTTAAATGATTAATTAGTTTTAGATGCAAGGCGACATGTCTTGCAGCATGCTTTGCAGTAGCGCACAGCTCGTGAAGAACACGGGCTGGAGCAAGCGCGGCATTTTTGCATTTTCGCCGCAAAGGGTTCTTGCTGTGGTCTGCGGGATGAGCAAAAGCCGTCATGGTTTTGCTTTTTTGGAAGGATTCGAAGGCGCAGGAACAAAATTTTCGGCCCCTGTCGAGGTGACATCAAGCGCTCAGTTCTGTGGACTGTGGATGAGGCGGCCACGGTGATCAAACAAACAGAAACCGACAGAAACGAAATGCAAGAAAAATGAGGTATGAAATGCGTCTGACCCGCAGGGATCTTGGTGTTGACGGCAAGGAATAGATTTTGCTGCTCGTATGCCTAGTGAGCCAATGACGGCGTGCATGAAGCGAACGTTGAAGATGCGAGGGAAAAAGTCCAGTGCCGACTTTTGGTTGTTTTTTGCAACTCAGCTTTTTCTCCGCCCTTTGGTTTGCTTCTTCTCGGTCTCGGGTTTCAAAATACCGGCCTTGCCTGCTTTGAGAGTACTGTGCAGCGAATTTGGCGACTACCTTGGAGAGGGGGGAAGAAGAAACAAGACGTCGCTGAAGTGAAGCCCGGCCGGGAATATTGCAATTTCCAGGCTCCGCACGCACAGGCTCCGAGTGGAGTGGCCGGAGGATCTTTGCGGGTACCTGGCTTGGAAGCGTGACGGCACAGGAGGCTGCATCGTGGAGTGGAGTTGTTGGTTGAAGAATCCTGGGCGCCATACGCGAGCTGCTGACAGGCTTGTCGGTCCTCAAAGACCATCGTGACCTTGATGGAAAAGACAGCCCACCACTCAGCGCTGTCTTCGTGGTGCGACGTGCGCCAACACGTACAGACTAATCCATCGACGTGGGAGTACGTAAGAGAATGCACGACGTCGCAGCCGTGTCAATGACCGTCTCCGCAAAGATGCACGGCCAAATGCAGGGAGGGGCGGAGACGAGCGAGTCTGCAGCTGCAAACATGTCGTCGGCGGTCTTGGGCCTGTAATCTGGAGCGCAGTTGTGCCACAACAAGAGAACTGAAGGCTGACAGTGACAATAATGACATGCAAGAGAAAGCGGTCAGCACACTTGCCCGGGCCATTCCTTGACTCTCATGGGGAGAACCCCGCTCAAGCCAACACCCTCTCCTAACCCTGAGTGAAAATTTTATTCACTCACCCTCAGCCCAGCAGCAGTCGTCAGGCAGGAGAGACGTCAGGAGTCTTCGTGACTACTGTACGAGCCCAACGTCAGGGTTGTGAGGGGCCGGACTGCGAACTAGGAACGAAGCAAGCAGGTGACAGTGACTGCTGTGACAGTGAGGTGAGGGGACTAAAGTGGCATTTGACATGGTCGTCGGGCCGTGGGTCTGGAGTGTGCATCCCTGATGGGCATGCGACATTTTTCTGTTTTGGTGAGCTTTGGTTTCTTCGCGGAGGCGTTTCGGGGGAGGATGCAGAATGGAGTTGATGGCCGGCTGCGGCCGCCGCCCTGAGATTCACGGCTCCCTGCCGATGGGGATTCTTCCCCGGATCGAGACTGAGGCTCGTCCGGCAGGGCAGGGTGCTGATCGAAACTGGATCCCGACCATCATTCGTGTCGCTCACAGCTCGTGACAGGCGCGCAGGAGAGATGATCGCACGCCCATGCCACGATTTAGGGCTGAGAATCCGACGACTTGCGAGGCGGCGGCCAAGACGCCTCCAAACATATTTTCCTTTTGCTGCTTTTTTGTTGGACGAGGACATTCGTCCTTTGCTCTGCTCTTCCAGGGTGCGTATAGGGTGCGGATCATCAGAGATTCGCAAGCAATTACCGCCTGTGGACACCGCTAGCCGCACTCAAGGGTTGGTGTACTCGGAGTCCAGGCTTGGACAGCCTCACTCCCCTCTGGATCCTGACAAGCTCGTCGAAGGAGGTTTTCTCCGCGCCTTGAGCGTCGTTCTCCTTTTACCTCATCGCGGTCTGTGAGATTTCCGTCGAGCGGGACGACGACTGTGGCAATACCGTCTCGTGTCCGCCTCGTCCGCGGTGCCGCGCTGCGCCCGTCAGCAGCTTCGAAAGGGTCACCAAGTCCGAGGCAGCGAGCATGGTCTCTGGCTGGGAGATGAATTGGCGTGTCGTGGCGGCCGGTTTCCACATACCCTCCAATCACACCCCTCGCCACGAAGTGGTTTTATGGTCTCGCACAGGGCGCACGGCGGAGAGGCGCAAGGCAAGCCGTGCATCTGGGGCTGGGGTTGCTGCTGGGTTCTCCGCAAAATGCTGCCAGAGCTTCGGGTCAGACGACAGAGTGCCCACCAGGACATGGGAGTATTATTAGAGCGCCTCCACCTATTCACTCTTCAACCAAACACGACCCCTCCCACTCTCTTCTCACGCAGCCTCATCCCATCTGCTTGTGCGCCCGTTCCCGGCGTCGTCTGCTCTTTTTCTTTTCATCTGGGACGGCGCTCTCTACAGCCCAACCTTGCGTCGCCGGTTTTCGGGCTTGGAAGTGAATCTCGTGATGCCTTTTGGGGGCATTGACACTGCATGCTTTCTCAGCAACTCCAGTGTCCGGGTGTAGGCTGTGATTCTAGTACACCCGCGAACCCACACCATCTGCGAGCACTCCCGCCGCACCACCAGGCCCTTCTGGCTAGTTACCCCTCGGCACTGCACCACCTCCCACTTGGCGTATATGTGCAGCAGACAACGGCAGCGGCGACGCGCGACTATGGTTGGCCGTTGCGTGCTACCCACCATCTCTCACCCCGACAAACGGCGAAGAAAGTGGGCAGTAGGAGCATGATGCGCCCATCCTCTTCGTCGACATCACCAACATCATCATCTCCGCCTTCTCCTGGACCTGCCTGGCTCTTCCCGTCCCCGTCACGTGAGACTTCCAGGGCCGTCTTTACCTTTGTCGCGTTGCCTCCACTGGCCATGGCTCTTACCTTTCTGCCCCGGCCATCACCTCCTCGGCCAAGGAAACGCTGTCGAGCCGTGACAGATGTGGACGGTGAGTACTCGTGTCTCCATAAGAAGAAGCGGCGGTTGCGGCTCTTCCTCATCACCTCGAGGCTGTCTCCCCAGTTCTCACACCCGGCCACCAACATAGTCGACCGGGGCAACTCCAAGATTGCGGTATGGGCCAAGCAAAGAGCGCTGGGGCGGAACCTGTTGCGGAAGGCTGCCATCTTGAACCGTATCAGACGGCGGGCCATCAAGGCCAAGGAGACGGGCGAAGGACTCGGAAGAGTGCTGGTAGAACAGGAGCGAGAGCAGAAACAGCTCGAACTGGCGAGGCTGGCATTTGTGTACGGCAGTCACGATCCACATTCCCGACCAGTGTTCCAACAACCCACTGGCACCGTAAGACTAGGAGCCCATTTCGACCATCCACCAGAGCCCATTGTGGGCGAACCTTCATCTACACCGCCCTCACCATCGCCCAGTGACGAAGAAGAAGAGGAAACACCAACGTTTCGATCCCCCAATGACGCATACTCTTATGCACCTCGCACGGCACAAATCCCTAGGAAATCATATATCCCGCTACCGCCCTCACCACTTGGACTGTCCAACTATGATGCATTCGATCTTGATGACGACATCCCTGACCCCTACTCCCATCTGGACGACGACGGCGACGAATCACACAATGAGGATATGCACGACGCAGACCCACGGTCCCCATCGGCCAACACTTCAGTCTCATTTTCATCAACCCTGTCGACAGCTGCAACAGGTACTAGTGAGACGTTAAGAACTCCTCCCCAGATGATATACTCCGACTTTAGCATCCTCGATCCAGGTGAACCCGTGGTAGGTGACTACGATGGCATCGACGATGGCGCCGACACTATATGGCCGAATGCGCTGGCACCCGAGACGAAGAAGACACAGTCCTCTCCCGGTTCGTCCCCTCGACTCCAGCCACAGTCCGGATCGTTATTACCAGCTTCATCATCACCAAATTTCACCGCAATATTCGCCACTGCGTCTCTCAACGACACCTCCTCTTTCTACCCCTCGGATACAGCGGGTATCGAGGCGTTGGGCAGGAAGGAGGCGGAGATGAAGCAGGAAAGGGATAGGCAGAAGAACCTCATGTTTCTACGGTTCAACTCATGACGTCCTCATCATAATCCTCGGACCCTCTCGTCACAATTATCACACATCTCTATCACGGCTCTTACGGTTCTCATCTCATCTCTCATCGATGTACGCATCACTTCGCATCTTTTGCATCGCTTGCATCGCTTGCACTCGGATGGCTTAGGCTAGCAAAGGGGAGCGGCTTTCTCCTCACCCTCATCTATCTATTGGTTGGTTGGAATTTGTCAACATACGTACGCCTCGGCGAATTTGAATTTATAGCATTGGCACATACATACGCACATATGGCTTGGTTGGATTGGAATGGCTTGATTTGGAACGGCTTGGGAATGGTCGGTCGGTCGGTCGCATTACCACAGGGGTTCTCATGAAAGGTCAAAACGGAGCGGTTTCGTCTTGGGTGTTCAGGGAGTTTTTGCATTCGAATTGTCTTTGCGTGGTGGATATTGGAGCGTAGTGGAGAGATTGGTATGAACTTGTTGATTGTTCTATGACGGATATGAATGGTGTACTGCAGGGTTCGATGGATCAGGCAAGGGGGAGTACTGTTCAATATGCTGAAGCCTTCTGGCTCTTTTGTTTTCATCCTGCATTTCGTTCTTGCGTCATAGCAGCCGTAGATCAAGACCGCACTAAAAGGGACGAAAGCATGTGTATTTCGGCGTTGTACTGTATACCATTACGTCTTTCTAGCCTCTTCAATAGTCCGACACCCACGATACGTGGGACGTCTTACTAATTTCAATACGTAGCAATCACTTCCCTGCACAGCAACTATTCCAAACATCGATCCTCTAATCCATCTAGCTCTATACTAAAAGATCTACTAATCTGTTCATCTCATCCTCCACACCAACCAGCCACATGCCTAGCGTACAGTATGCAACTCTACAAACGCCTACAAGCAGGGTCTCCGCAATACAGATTAGCCTCGCTTTGCTTGCTTCCAACCATTATCCACAGCAAGTAACGCCAACGGTAATGCGAGGGAAGGGTCACAATGGTGCCAGTTTGCTAGGCGGTGCGTTTTGCGGGCTTTGGTGCTACCTACAGACAGTGACAGTGTTGAGGCTAAGACTGTCGTTAGTTCGGTGTCATGAGCAGCAGAAAAAGCACGCCTTGCAGAAGGAAGCTTGCCACGGCACCGGGACACGACGCTGCTGATACAGATACTGGATACAAATACCCCTACCGATATAATTTTACTATCAACGATGAGCTAAGATATCCAAATCGGCGAATGTAGACCAGTATTGTTATCGTTTCGGTTTCTGTCATCTCCATCAGTCACCGATAGACACTTCGGTCTGCTCCTCGCAGCCACAGCGCGCGATCGGTGGAGAACACCTTCCTTTCTTGCTTTTGCAAATCGTGTTGGATGGGTTCTAGATGTTTTAAGGTTTGAAAAGGGAAAGATATCACGTGGTATGTAGGGAGCCGCATAACAGACACATCTACGCACGCTGACATACACCCACCGAACTGCCCACGTTCGTTTCAGTCGCCGGTGAGAGTCCGCTGTAATGTAAGGATAACGAAGCCCTAAACTGCGAAGTGCATTTTGCTAAATTCCCTGCAGGAGTGAGCAGTGAGCATGTATCGCCGTTTCACATCCATTGAGAAAGTGTGCTCAAGCCACCCAATTCAGCGATGGAACGTCACTCGATGCGCGGATCTCTGTGCCAGATCTGCAAAGCCTATTTGCTCGTCGTGCGCTGACATCCTCGAATAAGAAACCCAACCCACAGTGCCACCCTTCATCCTCCGTTGCTGATGGCGTGTGCGACCTAGACCCAGACCCAGACCCAGGTCCTTCTTCTTTCGTTTCTCATGCATGGCTTCAGAGGCAACTAGTTGCGCCCAGAGTCACATCGCTTCGACTTATTCATCCGTCCGACCACCCCCCCTCTCCGCAGAGGACAAACTCGATAGACGAGCGAGAGGCTTAGTCTTCACGCTCGGCACATAGACGAAAGGCGGAGTCCTCTTGCTCGATCTCGGTATCGGCGTCGTTAGAAAAAGGCGAGAGGGGCCTGGAAAAGCATGAACGTCAATAGATCGCCGATCTGAGGAGCTTCGTAGTGTCACTGGGAGGAGATGGGGCTGTGTATGAAAGGCGAAATAACGGGGAGATAGGTTGTTTTTGAAGCTATTTGCTTTTGAAAGAAGAAGAAGATGATGATGATGACGACGAAGAGGAAGTCGAAAACGAAGAGGAAGGAGGGGAAGATATGATATTCTTAAGAGTAGAGCTCCGTCAAGTCGTTATTCGTCTGCGCTCTCCTCGACTGAGCCGATGCGATTCAAACATGGCCCCTCCATCAGCCGCAATTCAACCTCCTACTGGCTCCACAGTTTCGCCGCACGATCAGCCGCAATATTGCACATTGCCTAAATTACCAGGACCATATCAGCTCAATACAATCGGTTCGAGAAGTGAGGGGATCAGGGTGCGTAGCTGTGATCGGCGAACAGTGCTTTCAAAGGCGAGGATTCCTCAACGTCGGGTAAGAGCCGAACAATCTCGGTACATAGGTTTTGCGACACGGAGACAAGATTATGGATAAGGAGAACTAAAACAACGTACCTGGATCGCTTCCTGGCGCTCGGCCTTGATGTCTCCGCGGTCGATGCGGGACTTTATGTTTTCCATTATGACCGCACGCGAGCGGCCGTTGACGAAGACGCTGGAGCGGTGTTAGGGTTGGTTCGAGACCGCTCCAAGAGCCGAAGAAGATAAATAAACAAGCGTACACATATCTCAGTCCAGGGAACTTTCCCTCATATTCTCTGTTCAGCCTTGCAAGTTGCTCCTTCTCTTCCTCTCCACCTTTTTGCAGCTGGGCTTGTTCTGCTCGACTCTGTTCACTGTCGACTTTCTTCTCGCCGAGGCGTGGATGGGAACATAATATCTTGGAGAGCTTGGCTACGTCTTCGGGTGAGTTTGATGCGGCCAATGCGGTCAAGTGGGCGCTGATGGCAACGATCAGGGTATCGTAGGTGGGAAACGTGGTGGAGCGAAGTACAGGAAGAGTCAGCTGATGAAGAGGTGGGGAAGGCTCGAATAGGAGGTCCAGAACAGTTGTCAATTCGGAGTCTGGTAGGTGGGATAGACTATTGACGGCGGGAAGTGATGTCATTTCGAGGTAGTTGCTATGATGGAGTATGTGAAGGATTGGTATTCCGACGTAAGGCGTCTCTTAGATAAGGTGCTAGTACTGCTCGTGAGTGGAAGTAGAGCGTGTATGCTAGAACATGCCGAGCCGCGGTTGCAAAAGTCCAAGATATAGACTCAAGCACAATGACATGCTTGGTGGGGCTGGATCTCAGTTTGACGGCGGGAGCCGCCGGTTGCCCAAAGCCTCGGAACAGTGGCAGTCCCGATCGCCAGGCTCCACGTGCTGTGTTAATCGGCTGCTTGGTGGAAGTTTGAAAAGGGAATAAAAGTGTCCTCTTCAGGCCTGAGGGGTGCTGCACGCTGCAAGGGGCAGGAGGTGAGCATGTTCCGCGCCTGAAGCGGGGCGATAAGAAGCGTCTCACGATAAGGGGAAGCGCATCTGCACCTGCAGCGGCCGAGCTTGCTTTTTCCAAGTCAAGCTCCCGCAGCTGGCCTGGTGGAGTATTCCTGGTGCACGCCTTGGTTGTGGTGGAAAAGGCTCCGATGAACGCGTGCTAATCGCGTAAAGTGGGAGGTTTGGTTGACGGTGCTCGGCTCCTTGCGAAATTTCCCGACAGCCATACCGTTGCATTGATATGGGCGCAGTCCAGTGCCGTTCTCAAATCCTACTCGATACGCCTGGGGGCACATGTTCGAAATAGAAGTGCCTGAGGAGTGGCTGCGGGAGATGGTGCCAGATGGTGCCACACAAGGGACGGCTGCGTTGATCGACGGCTGGCTTTGGAACATTCACACAAGGGGCCTCGAAAAGCGCCGCGAGATTGTGCTCTGCTGGCACCGGTGCTGTTTGGCCGAGCTAATGTCTGTGTGGAAATGCATGTTGGACGAAATCGATAAACAGATGCTCCACGGCGCCTGGCTGCGAATAGGGGCTGCCTGGTGTTGGTTGCGCATCGGCGGAGTGGGCATCTGTCCAAGCAGCATCCCGGCGTTGATAGCGAGCGGTGGAGCAAGGCTGCCGCGACTCTTCGTGCTTCAAGTCAGTTTGCAGAGGCATGCACTCGCCATGGATCTCCTCGGGAGGCGTCCAACGCTGTCGACGATCCCACGGCACGCCCGGGTCCCCGTAGAGCAGCTCTCTGGCCGTCGACCAGTCGATGCAGATGCACGACGCGTCCATGGTGGTGCTCCTGGTGATGTCTGGCACGGGAATGGGAGCGGCGCTGAGGTCGTCGCACGGCGAACCATGCTCGGAGGATATGAGGACGCGGGAAATGCTTCTTCCTCGCTCTTACTCGCTCGTCCTCGCGGGCGGCGCTGGGCCGACGACGCCAGGTCGGGGTGCGCGGAGGGTTGGAGGAGCGCTAACCAGGGTCTCGAGCTGAAACTCTGGAGCTGCAGGCCCTCCTCCGCCTGAGCAGCTGCTCTCCTGCGCAGTGCATCACGACCTTTACCACATTTACCCACTCCTCCAAGTGCCCCTCATTGCTGCAGTCTGTGTGCCGGCCGCACTCCCAACTTGCAACAATTGTTTTGAAGACGACTCCCCGACTGCGCTCTCGTTGTCGCCGTCAGCGCTCGCCAATGGTCCGTTCCATCCACGTCTAACCCGCGCCAACGAGGCCACAGGGTTCCGCAATTCACACCCCCTGACGACGCACAGTCCCCGTCCCAGGCGGCGCGCAGCAACAACCTCACCTCTTTCCTGCCCTTGCGCAGTCACCACCACCGCCAGCCCTCCCACGGGCATATCCAGGGCCATCGAAGCCTGCAGCCCCTGCCGTCGTCGGAATGTCGCTGAACGGGCTCGACGATGCCAAAGTGGCCGAAGCATACCAGGGCGCCTTGGCCGAGGCAGGCGGATGGTGAGACCAGCCCGACAAACTTCTCCCCACGTTTGGGCGCACTGTGCTGACAATCTGGGTTTAGGTTTTTGCTAAAGTACGTCTCGCGAGATGGCATCGAGGTCCTTACCCGCGGCACTGGAGGAGCAGCAGAGGCTCGAGGAGCTGTCGCGCAGTATGAGGAAAAGTCGCCGCTGTACGGCTTCCTGTTGTACCGGCGGCGGAAAGTCATGATCAAGTACATTCCGGAGGGGACCTCGCGATTATTGCAAGGTAGGTCGAGGCGTAAAGTCGCACGCAGCTCTGGCTAACCCCCTCTCTAGCCCGTGTCGCTGTACATTTCCAAGCTGTTACAGAAAAGTTCACACCGCACGATACCATCTTATCCATTGCCTCTGCCGACGACCTCAGCGATGCTGCCCTCATATCCGCCTGTTCACTACACACCGCCGCCCCGTCGAGCTGCTCATCCAGCGGCTCGTCTCGCCGAAATAAGCTGGATGAGATCACCGAGGATGCAGAAGAAGGACAGGGAGCCGTTGATGAGGTCTCAGCAGCACGGCCAGCGACGGCCGCGTCATCAATTCCAACCATTATCGAGCCAGTGGGAGCCGAGATCAAGGCCGACTCAAAGATTTCAGAGGAGCCAGTAGCGTCAGGGACAGCGACGCCTCGAACCGTTCCATCGTTAGACGAACTGAAGACCGCACAGGACCCCAAGCCAAATCTCTCCCATGTAACGGTCGAGACAGTTTCGGAGAAGCGGGAACCTGGGCTCAAGACCGCCGACTTCCGAGAAAGTCTGAAGCACTACGATGCATTGTTTGAGAATGGACCCGAACCACGCGCTTCTTCCCAGACCGCACGCCCGGAATTATCCGATCTCTACGCTGAGATTTACGCGCAGTACAAACCCAAAGTGAAGCTCGGACCGAGGCCGCGGCCGTCATTGGATGGCAAACGACCGCACACTTCAGGAGGTAGCGCGCAAAACCCCGCACGACCGGTCTCCTCGCTACCATCCGGGCTTCGTGTGGCAAACAGGAGAACCATGGAACCAAAGCGCCCAAAATCACGGGATTCGAGCGTTGTACCCAGCATTGCCTTCCCGCCTCCACCGCCTGTGCCAAGCATCCCGGACATGCCGCCCCCATCACCATCATACCATTCAAAGAGCCCTGCCAGCGTAAGGTCCATGCCAATTCCAGGCTACGACCGGAAGTCTTCTGGTGTAACACCTGAAAAGCAAAGATTAATGAAGGCCTTGGAACTGCGGAAGAGGCAGCTAAAAGCGCAAAAAGAGAGGGAGGCAAAAGAGGAGGAGGCTTTGTCTCAAGAAGTGAACACGGATGCCGAGGCCAGTGCTGATACAGGCCGCACTCAAACTTCTAGCCCGGCACCCACGGAAATTATAAAGGAAGAGACCACTCCCGTGGCAGTGTCAGAACCAACAGGAAGTTCGACTCTGGAAAACGAGGACGAAATCACTCCGAACCCCGAGGAGTCTCCCGCTGACAGTAAATCTTCCAGTCCTCAAGAGGATCTCAGCGAGGACATGACAAGTAGTCAGGCAGAAACAGATGATCAGCATTCAGCTGCATCGGCATGCTCGCCCACATCAGCTCAGACGCAAGGATCTTCCGTTGCCCCGTCCACCAGACCATCATCGATATCAGAAGACGATCGTACGGGATGTGAAACGAATGAGAATACCGAGAGCCCTGAAGTCTTGGTCAGCAACGAAACTCTCGAGGCGTTGCAATACGAGGATGAAAAGGACTCCGTGGAAAGCACCCCGACTGTTGTACCTGAAAATGATTCGACGGTACCGACCGTGGAGGTTATTGCCCAACCAAGCCCGGAGTCCCAAGCTCCTTCAACCCAAGATGAGTTTCTCTCGCGGAGAAAGAACCGGGAATCCATGATCTTCATGTCTCCCAATGACCAAAGCGATGCGCGTTCTCAACGGTCAAAACGGGAATCAATGGTCTTCTATCCTTCCGGTGGCCAAGATATGCAGATTGGAAGCTCTTCAAATAACGAAGTTCGCGATCCTACAATTGCATCTGCCCCGAAAAGAAAGAGCTTTGTAGAGGTTAAAGAGAAGCGCCGGGCTGCCGTTGAGCCGATCCAAATCCATCTGAGTGCCGAGAACTCGGATGGTGAATACCTCTCAGACGACTCATTCATGGAGGAGTTGCAAAGCGCAACCGTGCATGAAGCCAAGCCAATCTCAGTATCCAAGTCTCCCATTTCGCCCTATTTCCCAAGGAATTCGACCATCTCCGAAGTGACGATTCCTGAAAGGTCGTCATCAGCACAATACAGGTCCGGAAACCAAACCCCCGAGCGACTTGGAGACCGCAGGATTTCCAGACCCTGGCCACCCCCTCACGCAAACACGGACAGCGTTGTGACTGCTAAGAAGATTAACGTTTCTTCGGGTATCTCACAAAGAATCAAGGCCCTTGCCGAGAAGTCGTCTAGAGACTCCGTAACTGTAAGTCCTGCTACGACTCCAGAAGCCTCCCATTCGCTCGTCGCGCAACGCAAGTCATCTTTTTTCACAACGCCCCCATCCGGGAATTCTCCAAACCCACAACCCAGCAAGCGTTTTAGCCGTGCTTCATTTGCGACCTTGTCCAATTCAACGACGCCTGACAAGAAACCTGTGTTGCAGCCACCCCCTCCAACTATCGAACCGCCCACGTACAACGTGCAACGGGAGCCTGCGAAGCCTGAATCTGTGCAGGTTACTGCACGCATCGTCCGGGATGCGCGTGTCCACAAGCCCAGCTTAACAATGCCAACTGAAAGCACACCTCTCGAGCTACACCAGAGCCCCATCATTATCGACCATCAAAAATCTGCCCCTCAGGCTTCCAGGCCGAAAGCGAGTGCCCCCAAGGCAGAGCCTACTTCGCCGCTCCCGCCATCATCGTCACATTCAAGAGATCCAAGTGCCGCGTTGTCACTTCCACGTTCTTCATCCGAGAGCAGTTGGAGATCATTTGGCCGTCGGATGAGCGAATCCAAACCTTCCGCTGCGGCTCGCAGCCACTCTGTCCACAGCGCCGAAAGCGCGGAGGAGAGAAAGGAAGAGAAGAAGGACAAGAAGGACTCAAGAACAAGCAAGTTGTTCAGGAGGATGTCGACTCTTTCTCGGAAAAATGGAGGGATCAGCCCTGTCCTCACCGAGGAAGACTATCCACCCACCCTACCGTCTGTCCGCGAACCACCCCCTTCAGTTCAAGTCGGTGACCTCAACGTTCAATTTCCCGATACACTAGTAGGTGCTTCCAAATGGACCTTTGAGCACAACATGCTAATCAGAATGTAGCTCTGGAAACGCCGATGGGTTGAGATTGACGCCATGGGTAATCTTGTTTTGAGCCTTTCCAAAGCCAACGAGGTTAGTTTCCCTCCCCACTACATTGAAACCCTTCTGCTAACACCATATCTAGCAATCCAAAGGCATTGTGAAGCGATTCCATCTGGGTGAATTCCGAGCACCGTATGCACCCGATCAAGATTGCCAGGAGCTCCCCAACAGCATCGTGCTCGACTTCGTTGATGGTCGAACACTTCAGTGCGCTTGCGAAACCTATGTAGCCCAGTCTCAAGTCCTCCAAAGTATGTCATACCCTAGTTGCAAACACTTGGTCCTCCTGCTAATTGCTTTCCAGTTTTGCGTGAAGCACATGAAGCCTGGCTTGCCTATGGCCAACTACATTGAATTGTCTCATAAACTATACCCCTGTCTGTGCCATTTTTCGGCGCCCCTTCCCCTCGGACCCCTTTTCATGCTACCGTCATACCCCGACTCTTGCCTTGATTCCCTACTGTTTCTCAATTGACGCAAATAATTTTCCATCAAGAACACGACCGTACGACCACCCTGGATATCTCTTTCTTTTGTTCATTCATGCATAGGGGCAGTACGGTGAGTGGGTTTACTCTCCAAAAGAATCCGTTCATTGTATCATCTCCTGCATCTTTTATTGGTGGGTCGGGTCGGTCTCTGTTTTGGTGTGGACGGGACGCCGCCCAAACTTGCATCGCTGCATCGGTCGACTCGTGCGTTCTTCATACCCCAGATCTGTGTTTCCTTTTTGTAAGAGGGGGCTGAAGGATAGAGTCTTGGGACTCTATGATACAGATGTACGGCCATACGGGAAAGGAAATTGTGAGACGGCTTTCTTGAGGTTGGAGGTAGAGAGCGTCCTAAGCGTTACCTGTATAATATTTAATGCTGCGAGCGAAGGCAGCTAGGAGTATGTATAGTTCTAAGTTGAGGAATGGTGAGAAGGTTGCTCCTGTATAGGTACTCTTGCTTCGTCGTGCCTGCCTTTTGCTGTGCTTGGCTTGTCGTCATGTGCTGGTGGGGGGGGTTCCTGCCTTTTTCTCCTTTCGACGTTTAGCCGTCGTTACTCGTCCGCATACGACAATATGTCTCTCCGCTGCTCTCCTTCATCACCTCTACCCTTGTCTGAATACAGATCTCCAGTGCCGAAACGCTTTACTGTGGAACTTTACTCGTAGGCGAGATGTTACCCGTTGTGACTTCGGGACGCTTACGAGCACTGACTCCAAACATGGATCTCTCATATAGGATCAACCAGTGGGAGCACTTTTTCACCATCCCTGAGTCTTAGCTTCGGCCATCGACACGCTCTTTCGCCCAGCCTACAGACACCTTAAGCGTGTACGTCCAGCTTCGTGCTCGATATTTGGAGAACCGCCACTGTGTATATGCAGCACAAGGCAGCCAGCTTCACCGGTGGACTGTGATAATAATGTCGTGCGGCATATCCTCCTATCAATAAATCGCTTTCCTCTCCATGTCTTTGTCGCCGCAATGGTATCTTCCGACTTCAGCTACTGGAAAGCCGCAATTGATTCATTGGATCCTACACTTTTGCCAGGAATCAAGTCTACAGTTGCCGGTAGAGTCGATATCCTTGCAGACGTCCTCCAAGTTGCTAAACAAAATCAAACGACATGTATGAAGAAAAGGTGGCGGTTCAAGAACCTGAATGGCGAGACCATCATTCTTCGCGACATAATGGGGCGGCTCATCAAGTGGGTTGACCGCTTCAAAGCTATTGGAGACATTGCAATAGGCACTGATCAAGGAGCCATGTCTGTCCCGTGGGCCGCAGTACGCTTCCTCCTTGAGTGTGTATCCAGCGATGTCAATACCTTCGGGTCTATTGCGGAAAGCCTTGAAAGCATGGCTCGACTGATTACGACTTATCGCGAGTTTGAGCGCCTTCATCTGAATGGCTCATCAACCATTCAGCGCCAATTGGAGGAGGCTTTGATTCGACTATACACAAGTATTCTCACAGCACTGGGGTATGCCGTGAGCTATTACAAAGAGCCGACTGCGTTACGAATTACCAAAAGCCCATTCCGGATGGCTGACAATCACATGGCCGGGATGCGGGAGAGGGAAGATGAACTTCTGCGAATATCTAGGATGACCGATACCGAAACACTCAACAGACTAGAAACAATAACTATTGAATTAGTTGATCATATGAAAAGATCGGATGAGAGTATTGAAGAAATAGAAAACGAAAAGCTTCGAAACTGGCTCTCGTCTTTCGATTTTCAAAGGCACCACAACGACACCGCCGCCCGCCGGCTCCCAGAAACTGGACAGTGGTTACTGGATCACCCAACCTACCAGCAATGGTGCAACTCAAACTCCCCGTGCTTTTTCCTTCTTCAAGGGATCCCTGGATCAGGCAAGACCAACATGGCCTGGAGGGTTATCGACTCCCTCGGACCGAATCACCTGGTTGCATACTTTTATTGCTCAAGCACTACAACCGAGACTGCACGCGCGCAACCGGAGAATATTATGCCCTGTATCGTTGGACAACTCGCACTGCCCTCAGATCCTACACTTGCAAGACTCACTGGTCCGATAAAGGCCGCTCGACAACTCCGGAGGTCTCGCAAATGGTATTTCGAAAAGCCCTCCAATTTATTGTACGTTGTTGGTGGATATGACCCAATCACGATTGTAATCGACGCAATAGATGAGATTGAAGAAGATCAACGCTACAAATTTCTCAACAATCTCAAGGAAGCTACTAGTTGGTCTCGCTTGTTTAAGATATTCTTGACCAGCCGAAACAACGCGCAAATATCCTGCCTCTTTGAGGAAGAATATAATTTCCGTGTCAGCCCTGATGACAATGACAAGGACGTTGAACAATTTGTCTCCTCTAGCATCGACAAAGTCATCCGCGAAAAGATACTTCTCGGCGGCTCAGTGTCTACTGAATTACGAGAGTGTATTAAAATTGCGCTTATGGATAGCGCAGGAGAAATGTGGGTCTTACCCTTTGTTCATGGCCTTTATCATGCTAAGATTCAACTTAGGTTCTTGTGGGCCAAACTTCACTTGAGCAACTTTGCCGCATGAAGCACTCGAGGAGCGCCGCTTCATTCTGCTCGAAGGTTTGTATACAGATATCGTTCAGGCTACTCTAAACGGCGAACCTACAGCGAGAAATTTGGCTATTCGCATATTCTCTTGGCTACTATGTGCTAAGGAGTCTTTAGTGCCTGCTGTCTTCTTCGCTGTCATTGCTGCTGGAGATACTGGTAGACGCACACCGATATCAATAGCAGACGCAACACGAGTGTGCTACCATCTTGTGAAGCAGGATTCGAACTCTATTCGTTTCATACACTAATCCGCGCAGGAATTCATTCGCACGCTCCCGCAGTTTAGAGAACCTATTGTGAACAGACTGGTTGCAGAATCTTGTCTGCAGGTTTGCATACAAGGACCGCCTGTCTCGCTGTCCTCAGACGACGACCAGCAAGGCCTTTATTGGTACGCTGCCATGTATTGGTCGGATCAACTTAAGCTGTCGGAGGTTATGACGGAGAATGACCCGTTGTTTAGCCTCGTGAAGCATTTTATCTTCGAGGAAGAGGGCGGCGAAGAGCTCGCCTTCTATTTCATGGCATGGCTTAATTTCACAGCATGTCTAGTGGATTTATTGCCGTGGTATCATCCAAAGTACATGGACCTAGAATCTGTCGGGAGTCTACAACTGTCGCCTGTCTTTACGGCGTGCGTCTTCGGGCTCTCAAGTCTCTTCAGACACATTGCGTCAACCTCTCTAAACACTAACTGGGACTAGCTCAACGATCATGGCTGCACTGCACTGTATAATGCATGCCTGAGGGGATTCTCCGAAACGGTCAAATTGCTCCTCGATTACAGAGCAGATGTCGACATTTCATGTGGCTTGCTTGGGAGCGCCTTAAAACGCTGCTATCTTTTCCAAGAATCAGTCTACTGTAGAACTCTTGCTCTCGCTTGGCCACACTCCATGGGGAGCAGAGACGTATTCCAAGGCGCTTGAGACCGCATTCAACACCTAAGACGAGACTGTCATCTTGGCTGTCATCGAGTCGGGAATGTATTATTTTGATCCGGATCAGCGTCAAACCTGGCAAGATCGGGCATCTGGTGCTGGTCTCGTTCAAGCCGCGGACCGCCTTCACGAACCCGAAGCCGACGTTTCCGACTCGCGCTCTGTACAGAGCTACAATAAGATCATTCGCGCTGGTCGGATCGGTGTCATTCAATTCATGATGCAGAAGCGCTCGCATTCTGTAAACGACATCCCGCAGGACGGCGTAACAACAGCAGCTTTGTACGGACAAGAAGACACCGTCACCTTCCTCCTCGACCTAGGCCTCAGCATCGAAGAGGAAGGTCGCTTTGGGTCTTCCTTGCGCGTAGCCTGTTTTATGGACCACCGTAGTGTAGCCTCGTTACTACTCCAGCGAGGCGCTCTGATGGATGCCCAGGGGAAATTCGGAACTGCCCTCGCCGCCGCCGCAATGAGAGGCTGTACCGGGACGACTCTCCTGCTTATTGAGCAGGGCGCTGATATCGAGCTGTGTGCTAGTTATGAGATTGATTCGCCGTTGTTTGCGATTCGTAATGGACATGTGGCTGTGGTGAAGTTGCTCGTAGAGGCCGGCGCGAGTTCTTTCTATGTAATGCGCAGCACTGTGCAGACCGCGGTGGATGCAGAACATGAGGAGGTGGTGGCTTTTCTCCAGGGGAAAGGTATATATGTAGAGTGAGGAGGAACAAGGGTGGGTATAATTGAGGGGGGGCTTGGAGGTGGATTTCGCAGGTGTTGTCTTTTGTGCGAGCAGGGTGTTTAGAGCTTGTGGTATGAAGGAAATATGGGCTAGCCACATTGGGGGACTGTTCCCCCGGGACTGGCTGGCCTATATATATGAAGTCAGCCCATGCTCAATGCTGTTTGAATGTGACGTCGACGCTGTCCTGAGAGTAGGAGAACCGCACTGAGGCCCAAACTCATACACTCGGTGAGTAGAATTAAGTAAACCAAACATCCGGAATACCCACTCACTCATTGAGTGGTGCTTTATGTGCCAAGAAAACTCACTCATTGAGCGGACAAGAAACCGTAGTGTGAGTGTAAATGTGAATATAATTATTAATCATCAACTACAACGTAACTACAGGGGGTGTAGAACAGTATCTAGGTATGTATGAGCTAGAGCCCCTTGGGCTCCCAAACACCATCCGGGATTCAAACAAATACTAGACTAAACTCGGTCCTTTTACACATGCTTTTTAGTGAGCGTGTGTGGGAGGTAAGGGTGGAAATGGAGACTCGGTTTCGCCTTGACACGGGGTTCTGGGGAAAGAACAGAGGTGAGTGATGGGATTGTTCTACTGAGCTACATACTCTTGGCGTAGCTTATAATGCCATGTGAATGAGAGGACTTGTTACCAACGCGGTTTAGACTTGAATATGGATTAGTTTGTTCCCTAAATCACACACGCGGATTATTGCCGGGCTGTATATGGCTCTGATCTTCCCACGCGATGACTATTTGCGTTTTCGCATTTGCATTGAGTTTGGTTTTGCCGGAGAGAGAGAGTCTGTGGTCTTATGGGGTACTTCCGGTAAGTGGCGAAGATTTGTGTGGAATAGATGAGCGGCAGTGGAGGGGGCTTAGGGCGATGGGTAGTGATGATTTAGTAGCTTTCGTGATTGTTGTGTTAGGTTGTGTAATGGATACAATGAGAAGGTGCGTGCGAGAGAAGGAGGTAGAGAGGCGGTATTGGGGACGTGGCGCAGGAGGGAGGGGGGGCATCGCAATGGATAAGGGAGATTGGTGTGGGGGTCGTGTAGATGACGAGGGCGGCGTGGGCCACTATGGTGTTGAAGTATCGTGCATTCTCTATCGAGCTCTCGACCGAGCTGGTATGAGTATGATTGTATATGGACATTTGGCCACCATACGTAGGAAAGAGGCAGTATTAGAGAAATAGCTAGGATATGTAGGGACTGTGTAGGTGGTAAAGGGAAGTAGAGACTGTTAATGATTCACCGTGGATTCTCGATCGAGCTCACTACCGAGCTGGTATGACTATATACAGGCATCTGGCTACCGCCTCGTGACAGAGACTATACGGAGACAGACATAGGAGATAGGCGTGGAGCCCGTCTAGATGACTAGAGGGATATGGAGATTGTACGGAGACAAAGGAGATTGGGGTGGGGGGGTGGGGGGTGGGGATTGTACTGAAATAAACTAGATAGGGCGTAGAGCCTGGTAAGATCATAGAAGAAATAAAGGAGAGTATATGGAGATGAGACCGCGGAAGAGTTCATCTACAAAACCTGACGGATAGATGTAAAGAATGAGAAGCGAACCAATATCCCGGGGTATAGTGCACACTAGATACGCGAGGCTTGCTTGAATGTCCGAGCCTTTTGCTGTGCGACTGTACTTGGATCCTCTAGAACTTGATTGAACGCTCTCGCCGGAACGCAAGAGTAAAAGGCTTTAATGCCACGTCCGAGCCGATTGATATGCGCCTGTACCCTGAATCCTCCAGAACCTGATTGAAACGCCATTGCTGAAACGCTAGAGAAGAAAGTTTCAGTGTCATGTCCTCATTGTCAATATTGAAATAGTTGTGATGTCATCACCTCGTTATCGTTCCAGTCGTAAATTGTGAATGTTGAATGCGCGGTTGGAATGTCTTGTGAGGTATATATGTCCCTCATATCCTCTTCCAAGCATGGGAGAACCGCAGAGCCATTGGGTTGGGCTGTTGCGCCGGGATGAGGAAGGCCGAGCGAGTCTGCTTGAGGAAATTCGTTGATCGTCTCTTCGTCCGGACTCGGAAGTAGAGCTGCTGCTATCGCCGAATGATTTTCTGTTCCGGCAAGTGGTGTTCGCGCGACGAGGCTGCATGGGTTGCATTGTTTGTAGTGAGTCCATGCTTCATACGGCTTTTGATACACTGTCTTGCAAGCAGGACATTGAGATTTTGCGTTGGCGTGAAAGTCCTTTGCACGCCCCTCTTCCATGTTATGTTTTTTTCGAAGGTGGGCACTGAGGTACGAGCCTTCGTATCCACATTCAGGTTGAGGGCAGTGTCTTATAAGATTTTTCGCGCTCTTTTCCGTATTATTCCCCTTCTGTTTCTTATTCTGTCCGGCGGGTGTGCTGGAACTTGCAGATGGAGTTTCAAAATTGTCGCTTGCAGGGTGATTGGGGACGATCATGGGTTGGAGGTGCGCATTGTCTCTGCCTGGGTCCAGTCTGTTAGTCGGTGTTTTCTCCCCAAAAGGGATGAGTATTCAGGAACTTGCCATTTTCGGAAAGCACGGCATCACCTTCAGACTGCTCGAATCCTGGAGGCAGTGTAGCTAGCTCAATGATGAATTTGGCGCCGCAAGCACGAACTGCATTGCGAAATAGCCTTAGGCTCTCGTCGAGCTGCGTGTCATTTACCCAAAGTGACCTGGCATTGTCCACGATCCACAGGTGGCCGTGTTGTTGTCGAATACGGTCCAGAAGCGAGGTCAGGTTGACGAGGGTCCCGTGATCGGCCTCGCCAAAATCATTCACCTCCGGGGGTTTGTGTGAAGAAGACATCCAACCTGTGCAGCCAAGTGTTTTAGCTGCGTCGAACACTGACGCATCGGATTACATACGGTCTCAATAGAGTTGAAATCAAAAGAATGACAAGGGGATGCTGCTGTTGCTTTACTGTTGGCCAAGGATCAAGCACTGCGTGGAGTTGGGGATGAGAGCGAACAAGAACATGTCGCAGACCAAGGGAACAGGCGCGGCTTTTGTGTATGATGCAATGACCGCTTGTTTCCTGACGCAAGAAAGGCATCGCTGTAATTCAGTTCAAATTTGCGATAGGTAGTGGGTAAAAACTTCAATTGACGGTTGTGGCGTAAACAGATGCAGCGCTATTTCACTGTCACGTCGTCGTGTGTATGTAGTTGCTGCAAATGTTTTCGTGTTCTGTTTTTCCACCTGCGCCAATTGCCCAAAACAATTTGCAACCAACTTTGTTATGTCGTTTTCTACAACCTTTATAGAGCCGTAAAAGGTCTCTCAAGGCTCAATAACCCAAGGGTCTAACGACACCGTTCAGTTTGGGTATGTGCTGTTTGGATGTGAATAATAGTCGTCCATGCGAAGAGTTAGCGGGTGCACGGACATATTACGACCGCCCACGGGCCACCCGAATCATTCCAAGGTTGATTCGCACCTTCAAAGCACAACTCAACAGATCCGCAGTTCCGCTCCAGCGACGAACACAAAAGCCATGAGCGGAGCACCAAATCAAACCCCTGGCCTTCGCTACCCATCCAACAAGAAGACAATTTACGACCGGAACCTAAACCGGAGCAAGAATGCCGAGCTCTCGCGCGCCGCGTTTGCGTACCTGTTCGTCGAGATGATAAGCTATGCGCAGCAGCGAGTGAGGGGCATCGCAGATCTCGAGAAACGGTATGTGGGATATTGCACACTTCCCTTACCTACTGTCCGATCTCCAGCATGGGTCGAAGCCAAGTTCTCTGCTTGGTGCCTCGTACCGCTATCCCTTCTGCCCCCGCCATAAAGCTACATACAGCACCATTCCCACTCCCACCACTCCCCTCTCATCACAACCTACCACTAACACCCCCCAGCCTAAACACGCAAGGCTACCCCCTCGGCCTCCGCCTCCTCGACCTCCTCCTGACCCGCACCGCCAACCCCCTCTCCTCCATCCGCCCCACGCGGATCCTCCCGCTCCTCCAATTCATCGCGCAAACCCTCTGGCGCCACCTCTTCGCGCGCCCAGCCGACGCTCTCGAGCGCTCCGAATCCGACTCCTCACAGTACATGCTATTCGACAACGAGCCCTTAGTCAACCAATACATCTCTTTACCCCGCGAAATGAGCCAGCTCAACTGCGCAGCCTTCGTTGCGGGGATCATTGAGGGGGTGTGTGATGGCGCGGGGTTTGCGACGGAAGGGGTCAGCGCGCATAGTGTTGCGGAGCAGGAGGGTGGGGGAGGGGAGAAGGAGAAGAGCGCGAAGGGGGCGGAGTTGTGGCCGGGGAAGACGGTGTTTTTGATTAAGTTTAAGCAGGAGGTGCTTGAGAGGGAGGAGATTTTGGGGCGGGGCGGGGGGTAGAGGGAGACTGGGGATGGGATGGGATGGAGGAGTGGGGAAGCGAACGGAAAGATAGATAGTTGGGGACTGGCTGGCCGGACTTTAGGGGAGACGGTGCTGCATTTGTGTGGCGTTTGGGCAATGTGTGTATGCATTTTCTGGAGTATGAATATTCGGCGAAATAGGCAGGCTTCGAAGCAAAGAGCCAGCAGATACAAAGATCGGAATCTGCACCTCGACACACAGTTCCAATAGCCGCAGTCTGATGGTGTAGCGAATCGAGTCGTTCAATCACTTAGCGACAGTGCAATAGTGATTTGGTGGGTCTAGCGGTTCGATCAATTTCCAAATTTCTAAAGGGCAGGCGGCTGCATGCTGATACTTGTACAAGAGGATCCCAGAGCCATCCACCCATAAATGCAAGAAAAGAAAGGGGGTATCATGAGACTAGATATCCTGATACTGATATCCTTGAGAAACATCCAACGTCAGTTGCACGATCTAAACAAGAGATCGCGTGAACCCTCTGGAACCGTGTCATATCGATGACTGAGTCAGGAACCAGGTCTTTCCATAGGATGAAAGAAGCATGATGCCCAAGAAACCCTTGTAGTAATACATTTGAGAACAAGTCTTCCCTATCCCCAAGTACGGCCCAATTCCACATCCAGTATATTCAAGTTGGCACGGGCATGATGTTGGTATGAGAGCGTGGGTAGAGAGGGAAAGCGGTCACCTCCTCCGACTCCGGCTCCTACTCCTCGTCCGACTCCTGTCACGTCTCCGCCGCTCCCTGTCATCATCTTTTCCCTCCTCTCGATCTCGTCCAGGAAGATACCGATCCGAGGCTGCGAGACGGTCGTGGCCACGCCTGAACTCCCGATCCCGGCCCCTACCACTACCCCGATCCCTATCTTTACCCCGCTCGCGATCTCGAGACCTGGACCTAGATCTACTCCTCGACTTTTCCCTCACTCGGCCTCCACGTTCACGAGCTGCTGCTCCACCAGCCCCGCCTCCGCCAGGCACATACCGGTCGATTCCATCATGGCTTCGGGACCTGGCACGATATCGGCGATCGCGATCACGAGCGCGTCCGCCGCCGCGAGATCGAGAGCGAGAGCGAGAGCGATGTTTGCGGCTATCTCTATCTCTATCTCTATCACGACGGTCATAGGGCGAGCGGCTTCGGGAATGGTATCGCGATTTCCGACGGCTAGAGTACGTTTCTCGAGACAGGCTTCGAGAGAAGCGAGAATGCTCCTTGTCGTCGCGGCGAGATGTGCGTCTGTCATCACGACGCCTGCTATCGTCGCGGCGGTAGGATGAGCGACGCTCGCGGTCATCGTCGCGACCCTTGGACTTCCGGTCATCTTCGCGGCGGGAGGAACGGCGGTCGCCGTTGCGAGATTCTCGGGAACGGGAGCGGGTTTTGCTGCGCTTGCGAATGCTGGAGACACGGTCCGGAGATTTGGAACGAGAGCGACCGCGGGGTTTCTCGTCGGTTCGGGAGGCCACATCCCATCGAGATCTAATAACGGGCTTTTCTTCGGTCTGCTCAACAGCAGCGACGTATTCCATCGTGGTGTCTTCGTCCTCGATAGTGGCTGGTGGTGGAGTTGAAGCAGGGGGTGTGGTGGCAAGCTTGATTTCCATCTTAACCGGCGACTTTGTAGCAGGGGATTGAGGCTGTGGTTTAGATTCAAGCTTGGCCATCTTGGTGGCAAGGGGACCTCGTGGAACAATAGATTTTGGTGGAAGGGCCTTGCGCATGGGTGGCTCGAGAGATTCGGAGCGTTCGAGGGCGGGTCGCTGTCGGGACTTTTTCAGCTCTTCGCTCTCCTGAAGTAGAGCCTCGAGCGCCACATCATCGTCGACCTTGATATCATCGAGATTGATGGGCTTCACCGGCTCGGGAGTCGGAGTCTTTCGGCGGTCTCGTCTGCCCCGGGAGAGCGACCTGCTTCTGCCACGATGACGGTCCCTGCCACGGTCTCGTTCATGTTCTCGTTCACGTTCTCGCTCTCGTTCTCGCTCTCGATCCCGTTCCCTCCGGCGTATCTCTCGCTCACGAGATTCCTCTCGGCGACGTTCATCCTCGCGTCTTCTCCGCTCCCGCCTCTCTTCTCTCTCCTTCTCGAGAACGCGGCGACGTTCCTCCTCCTCCTTTTCACGCTCCTCCCGTTCCTTGCGCCTCCGCTCCTCACGTTCTTGGCGTGCTTTCTCACGCTCCTTCTCACGAGCTTCCTCCTCCTCCCTCTCCCGGCGCTTCCTCTCTTCTCTCCTCGCCTTTTCCTCCTTCTCCCTCTCGCGCTCCTTCTCGAGCTCCTTTTCCCGTATTGCGGCTCGCTCTGCTCGTCGCGCCTCCGCCTCCCTAGCGTAATCCTCGTCGGACTTGCTTCCACGCTGCTCCTCTTCATCAGCAGCCGCTTTGCCGACCTCCAGAGCCCTGAATTCGCGCATCTTGGGCAGGCCATGGCTTGCGAACAGCTGGTCTATCATTGAGTCGATGGTAGTAGTCACATTCTTGTAAATGTCCCCGCGCTCTCCGGCACCCTCGATTAGATTGGCGGCAACTCGCGGTTCCTTGGAAAGAAGACTGGGGTTGTGGTCGGTCTCACGGTCGACAAGTTGCTCCAGGGAAGTGAGCAGCTCGGATTTGGCTGGCTGGATGCGCAGGTTAGCAGAGGACAGATAGACATCGCTGATTGCAAAGGACGTGAAGTACATACATCAGCCTCGAATTGCGACAATAATTGCTTGCGCATGGAATCGTATTCCCCCTTCTTTCGGAATGTATGGAGCAGGCTGTCGATTGCAGACCGTTTGGCCTGCGAAATCGGAAGGTCCGAGAGCTTTAGTTTCTTGCGCGGGGCAAGGCGCTCATGTTCGGCGCCATCGAGCGAGTGCTTGCGACCGACTTCAGCCATGGAGACTGGGTCGCAAGTACCTTGGGGTTTGGTGGTTGTTGGGAAAGTCCACGAGGCAGCGCAGCGGTTGTGACGGAGATGCAGGGGACGGCGATGCAGGGGACGGCGATTTGGTGGTCGGAGTGCCGACAGTTGCACCCCAGACGGGCGAGCTCACTGGCTGGCGTGATGGGCGAACCTGAACGAGCGGACAGCGGATCGCCTGGTGCATATATAATCGAAAGGAACGGGCAGTGGGTCAGAATAACGAGCGAGAGTAATTCGGAGCGACACGTTGATTGGGAAAAATGAAAGCTGCCCAGGTGTTCCTGGCCGACGAGGGGGCGTCTTCCTTGGCGTCACGTGCCGACCACAGCTCCGCGAACCTCACGCCGAACCGTCATCCCAGCGGCTGCAAGGGCCGCCAACTAACAACACGACAACGTCCACTGCCCGATATCCACGCGATCAAAACACTCTTATCCGCCTCAATTGACGTCTCCGCCGCTGTCCCAACCCATACGACGCTACAGATCCAACAGCACCATGGTGTCCAAGGTCCTGTTCTGGAGTGGCTTTGGTAAATCTCTCCCCACCTCCCACACCGCCCCCTCCGCAATTGGTCCTTTTCTCGCAACCACGCAGGCGACGAGGTAGGTAAATGGTGGCTGACCGGAACTGCAGGTGTTGCCGTCCGAATATGGCAGCTGGGCATCGAAATGCGACCGTTCTTCAACAAGGAATCTCTATGGGTGTACCCCGTCTACGCATCCATCGGCGGCAGCTTCGGATACTGGCTCATGGGGGTTGAGGGGCGGCAATACAAGCTCCTGTCAGACCGACGAGATTCGTTGCTCGAGAAACGGGCACGGAGGAAGGAGCGCGAGGAGGCTGCGGCACGGGAGGGAGGAGCTGCATAGGTGTCCAGCTGGAATATCATGGTACAGAAGCGCGAGGGGGGGTTTCGAGGCGTATTTGAACCCCGTCGAAACTGGCTTGCTCGCATCTGCGGCGCCATCGGGCTGCGACGAGCAACGTTCTGTGGAAGACATGGAATGGAGCATGCGGGGTTTGGTGATAACGGTTCGTTTGGGGCCGAGGACTCCAACATGCATATATTTCCTCGAACAAAACCAAAAAACTATTTTCAACTCCACAGCATGAGTGCATCAGCCCAAGAATCATGCTACATTGCGTGCGCACTTTGGCGAACGCGTCAGCGTTGCATTGAAGAGCTCCGACCCATATATAGCTATCCCAATGCGGCAACACCCTCATCTAGCCTCTCGATGACTCTTTCTCCCACTCGAGCACGTGCACATCAACAACTGCCTCCTGAATCCGTAGATGACACTCTGTCAAGTTCCACGATGACCTAGATATATTTCAGCCTCAGACCGGTTGCGGTCCTTCCTTTATGCCCACCTCCCTTGATCCCACTTTGAACTTTCCCCGTCTCCCTCAAAGCTCAACACTAGCAATGCCAACCACCAAGACCAAAGGCATCGTTGTCTTCTCCGGTGGTAGTGCCGCCAATAACCTTGTCGACGTCTTCAGCACCGTTCGTGAGAACAAGAAATGTCCTTTGAGCTACGTGATCCCCATATCTGATAATGGCGGGAGCTCGTCCGAATTGATAAGAGTATTTGGCGGACCAGGTACGCTTATATCTTGATAACTCAATGATGAAATTACGATGCATGTTCGTTCCTATAGATAACTAATGCTCGATAGGCATCGGAGACGTCCGTTCTCGCCTTGTCCGTCTTATCCCCGATGACCCAGATCCTTCACAAACGGACTCTGAGAAAGCCGCGATCAAGATATTCTTCAACCACCGACTCCCCAAAGATGCCGAGCTCGCCAAACAAGAGTGGTTGCAAATTGTCGAAGCAAATCATGCACTGTGGACGAATATCTCGACGGCGAAGAAAGAGCTCATCCGAAGCTTTTTGAATATGATCAATTTCGAGATATTGAAGAGGTTGAGACCGAGCTCGACGTTTGACTTTTCGAGTGCAAGCATTGGGAATTTATTTTTGACCGGGTGAGCTCTTCATGTCTCCCTTTTCTTGTTTATGTATCTCTTGTTCTCGAGTCTCTTCACATCAATGGGATCCAAGTTCGAAACTATCAGATGTACTACGATAGCTGCGCACCACTTGCTTCCCACTCTTAAGATCATGTTACCTTTCTCCCATACCTCATTCCATCATATCAGAACCCCAATTCCTAACAATCACCCAGCGCCCGCCTCTTCTCCGGCTCCTTCGAATCCGCGATCTACCTCCTCTCCTCCATCTGCAGCGTCCCCTCGCACACGCTCGTCCTCCCCGCCATCTCCACAAACCACACACACCACATCCGTGCCGGCCTCTCCAACTCGACCACCATAACCGGTCAAAACTCAATTTCTCACCCCAGCGTCCCGTCCCCCCTCGAGCAAACTCCATCCGAGCACGAAGAAACCGAAGCCCACGACCTCATCGAAGACGCCAATCTCCCAGGCTCCCTGCCAACATTACGTAAACAGTACATCACGTTCTCCAAACAAGGTGAGGAGGATCTCCCCGCCCGGATCGAGCGAATCTGGTACATCAACCCGTACGGGCAGGAAATTCGCCCGCCCGCAAACCCTCGGGTACTCGAAGCGCTAGATGCGGCACAAGCCGTCATCTACAGTATCGGGTCTCTGTATACTTCGCTGATTCCGAGTATCACTCTCAAAGGCGTTGGAGAAGCGCTCTCTCGGCCGTCAATCCGACACAAAATCCTCATCCTTAACAGCACGAACGATAGAGAAACCGGGCCCTCAAGTCAGCCATTCAGTGCCCGAGATTTCGTCGCAGCGATTGCGAAGGCGGCGACGGAGTCGAAGTCGAAGGATGTGCATGCTGTGCCCGAGAAAGCGGAGTATAAGATGTATGTCACGCATTTGATACATTTGCAGGGACCCGGGACGCCGAGAGTGGATAAGGAAGAGTTGGCGGAGTTAGGGATTGAGTGTATTAAGGTGTATGGGAGACGGGTGGGCGATGAGCAGTTTTTGAGGTATGATGAGAAGGCGTTGATTCAGGCGCTGGAGGTTACGATGGGGAGGAGGGAGGCGAGGTCGGAGAGGTCGCGGAGGAATACATTGGAGGGATAGAGAGTGGTTGGGAAAGTGGGTGTGGTGGGAGTAGAGAGTGCGAGTGACTTTAGGAAGAAGGCTGTGAGCAGGGCTAATACGATATCGAATTTTGAAAGCCATCCGACTGTGTGTCTGGGGATAGCCATTGACGTTGGGAATGGGAAGAAATCGCAGAATGCGAGACCTATGCATAGTAGCCCAATGGTGCCGATGTCCGACGAGTCGCATGATGGGCCGGGTGGGGAGAAAGCATTCCAGCTACTCAATACCATTTTCCAAATATTCAGAACGCTGTTTGCTATGACATAGCCACCGGAGTTCTTATTCACTCGTCATCTTCCCATCCCACCGGTACCTCCCCTATAGGACGTCTCTTCCACATACCAACCGCTTTCCTTATCCCCCTACTCTTTTCTGCTACACACTCTTTCCTCTCACCAGCGGCAACTTGGTGGGTGTCCGAATCCACTGTTTGTACTTCTTGGCTCTCATGAGTGACGTCTACATCCATGTCCACATCCTCATCTCCTTCCTGATCTTCCTTGGCAGCTTTGAGAATCTCATCCCACGAGTCCGACAGCTCTGCACCGTACACTTTCCGCATCGGCTCATTACGCAGTATCTCCTCTGCAAGTTTCAAGTTCCAGAACGAGGGCTCCAAGAAGCATTGACTCATGACATCGTCCAATAGACTCCTGTGCAGGACCTTGGATCGTGATGATCTCCAGTCATTACTGGTTAGAATATGCAGAAGCCACTCACACATGGCTTCTCGCTTGGGGTCTTCAGAGATGGCGAGCATGGGTGAAGGGGGTCTACTGAGAAAAGATTGGAGTTGGTTTACGAGGAGATTAAGGAAAGGGGCTTGGCGTGAGATGAATTTGAGGAGGAGGGGTGTCCAGATTAGATAAGCACCTTGCATTGTGCTTCCGAGTCTGGGAGTCGGTTAGTTGTGGTAATCTGATAAAGCTGTGGCAAGGTGACGTACTTCTTATCCGATGGGATTATGGACTGCTGTCCGATTAGCTGCTCCGCGACTAACTTGAATGTTGAAGGCAGGGGTTGCGGTAGGGCGAAGCACTCTTCGATAGCCGCTTCAACTGCATGAGAGGACGGTGGCGAGTTAGACTTCCCGGATTTGGATTGGGCTTTGCTCTTGAGTTCCGCTTTCCTGTTCCGTACATACATCTTCAAGATAGCTTGAAGCTTTTGCTTTGACATGTCAGCCTTACACTGTCTTCATGATCGATCCGATGCTTACGGCAGCCTCTCTCGAATCCATAGAATGGATTGTAGGATCCACATGTGCTTCGGACACGAGGATATCTAGGTGAATCCAATACCAAGCCCACAGCCAATCAAGAGAGTCCTGGGCCGCGCGTTTGAGGTGACCTAAGGTCGGTAGATGGCGATGTACGATGCAATGTCGAGTCTCTAACAGACCGACGGGGAAGTCTAATGACGTTGCAGCTTCCTCCATAGGTTGGGGTCGATTTCGAGAAAGACCTGCTTGGCTATCTGCGAAACCAGTGACAAATCTAGTGAAGTTGTGAGTAAGTTTCCTCGGATCTGCATGTAAAAATTGGAGAAGGGGTGTTCATACCTAGAGATGGCGGCAGCGTAGAGAAGACGAAGAGCGTTGTGTGGTAGCTTATTCCGATCATCTTGGATCATTGCGTCTACCAGATCTATAGTAGAATCCAACGCCAATGGCATTTCGTATTTTCTTGCCCGCCATGCTAAAGCCTAGATTCATTACCATTTCTGCTCTGTGAAGTAGATGCATGGTCCGTGTTTATGACTCCTCTTACTTTATTGACAGCGCGTTCCCTATTGTCATTCTCAACATCGTTCGATCGACTGTAAAGGTCTCGTCGAAGCTCGAGAAGTTCGGTCCCATCGCGCCAAGGAGTGACCGTGAATAAAATCTTCGCCATGCTTTTTGGAGTCTATGTGCGGTTTTACGATGGGTACGAAATGACTACCAAGCCCAGGACACCACGGTGTGTGATTAGTGACTTAGCAGACGAAAGTTCGGACGGTGGTGCAAATAGACGACAAAAAGGTACGGTGTGGCAGCGCTACATGTGAGTTCGTGATCGCAGTGCGGATAAAGTTAAGGTCTGGATCAAGGTCATCTCGCTCTCGCTAATATAGACTACCAATGGGACTGGCCGCCAAGACCAATGACAAAGCATTTCCTTCGCCACGCGCGTGCACCTTGTACTCCGTCTTCCTCCAACAGCCAAACGATATCATCAAGCAAGACAGCCAGACATGGAAGTAACAGGCCAAAACGAGTTGATCTCGCTAAATTGCTCAATCATTGAACAACTTAGGGATATAGTGAGCAGACATGAGCCAGCGTCGGACCTCTGGCCCCAGTTTCGAAAGGTGAATGCCGATCAAAAGAAAAAGAGATCCGATATCATTGAGATGCAGAAAAAGTAATGAAACCACGGTTCTTATACCGTTCAGGTCCACCAGTTGCAGCTGAACCCGGGCTACAAGACGATTTCAAACACAGGATTCTGGAGGAAGATGTTTGTATTGAGTGGCCTTTGTGACCTCAGCTACAGATCTCATTGTAGATGCCCGCCACTGCTGATAAAGCTACATTTCAGGGTGAACGGGCATTGATGTTACGTTTAGCTTTGAATGACTTTATTTAAGGCAATGTACTCTATTAGTACGCCTAAAGAGCCGAGGTCTGTATATCGCCAGACACAGTTGTTAAGATTAACGAGTCCTATGATATGACTAAAGTGCAAGTACTCGACTAAATTCACATGCAATCCTAAGGACTCCTAGTACCCATACCCCTAGGTATGATTACAATTAGGAGATAGTCCTATGCTTTCATGTCCTTCATTCTAGGAATTCCTCTTAACCGCGTCTAGGGAAGTATCTCGCTAGATAAGAAATGCTATATGCGAGAACAACTTAATTACTATTTTGCTGAGTTAAGACGACTTCTATTCCTATTAAAGGAAGGGTATCTAGGAGGGGGGTTGACACCTATATGTAAAGCTTCCCATTGCTCTACGAAGAATAGCTTAATGCTGATTGCTAACAACATCTAATTTAACGACTTCCTCCTTAATGACTCCTGGATAGAACAAGCTCGTCATGAGTATCTCTGTGGTTGTCTACTAAGCAATCATTAGATTGTGATGACCCACGGCGATCTATGTCTGCCTAATATCCTAGTCAAGAGCGAGGATATACTAACGATCACTGGGATTGTTGACTGGGAGAAAGGAGGAGCATAACCTGAGTATTAGGAATATATTAACGCTTTCAGAAACTTGTTCATAGGGGAAGACAATTGGTGTCTGTATCTGGCTGAATCTAGTATTAGAAAGTTCTTCGATGACTAGTTATGCGAGATATTGTATCATTGGGCTCTTTGCAAAGGGATAACTAATTTCTTAGGCTGTTCCCATTGTAGTATAAGTAAATGTACCGTTACTGTAGAAAACACATGTAGTTGCGCATGACTGTATGGTGTCTTTACGACTGGAGACTAGATCCAGTCGCGTGGACCACTTTGAGATGCATGAAAAAAGTGCATATGATTGCGGCTGCCCTCACTACTTGTAATCGATTTTTCAAACAGAGGCGTTCTCTTAATCAGTCAATTCCTTTTTCCCTCTCGAACGACCCATCGCCAAATGGCACCTACACTAGAGGGTGCGCTTCTTCATCTGGTGCTTGCCTTGAAAATACAGCATGTAGTGCTTAGTAACAGTACGATAGGGAATTCCAAAAGGATCACAACGTGGCCGGTTCAAGAGTCTCCACAACCTTGTCCGTTATATTACCAAATTTCACATGCTGCACGCGTTTCCGCCCTCAACTTCCTCCGATAACCTTCTCCTTTCAACCCGAAATTGCCTACATGACCCAGTTTTGGACATTCTACCAATAGCGTTGAACGCCAAGACCGCTGACAAAGCGTCAACAGCTGAGGAGGAAGCTGTAACTAGAGTTGAGTGCCGTCATGCTCTGCCGGTCTGTTGTTAGTGTTGAAGGTTAGCATTAAACAACGGCGAAGAGTTGGCGCAATTATCTCAAAGTCAAATGTCATCTCAAAAGCGCCACCCACCGCTTGCGCACTCGACCAGCACCAGGAGCCGGGGCTGATTCACCGCTCTACAGAGCCGAACCCGGGCAAATGACTAAAGGGTCGGGTGCTGTGTACTCGATTTTACCGACGTAAAGGAAGCATGCCAAGGCAAGGCAGAATATGTCGCTAATATAGTTGCTTTTGAATTATTCGTTTATGATTCGGGCAGGTCTCTATCTAAGACATGCATCATGCCGTTCGTAATCGAACGCATGGTTCGGCCAATGAAGGCTATGGGTATCCTGTAATATCCAGTATCGTTTTCTCAAAACTCCAACGCTATGCTTAAAGACTCAACGAAAATTGGAATGCTGACGAGGCTACCTGAGCTCAGTCAAACAAGATGTGTTTGAGGGCAGTGGACCAATCATAACCAATCATAACCAATCATACCCCAAACCAGCGTCCCGCACTGGAACTGAAGGCTGCTTCAGCTGATGAAACCACCACTCTTTGGTGTAGGTCTCATCCTCGTCGAAAAAGAAACTTTGGCCCTTCATGTTGCTTGAGATTTGAGGCTTGACGTTGACAGCGAGTGCGGCCTCCTTCGCAGGCAGCTCCTCCACACTACCATCGTCGGAACTGGCATCGTCCGCCTCGGCGTCTTCATCGTCGTCCTCGTCATCCTCTGGAGGCTGCCATGTCTCCTCAAGCTTGAGTCCCTTCCCTGTCCCTTCGCTTGATTTTGAAGACGTCCAGGCCAAGTCTGGTTCTGGTAGGTCGTATAGACCCATTCCCACCAACTCTCTCCCAGAGTCTTCCATCTCTTCATCTTCATCCTCTACGGCCGACTCGGTAGCTGAGGGATGTTGAATTGGCAAGAAGTCCGATGATCCGTTGCCCGAGTTTGTAATTTGAGAATTGTTCTTCCTGGCCCATTCGCGAAGATACCATGGTAGAGGTTCGGTAGAAGGTGTAGAGAAGGTGGATGCGGCATACGATGATGCGTGTTGGTTGGGATCTTGCCAACTAGATTCGGAGGATTGAGAGCCTCGTCCATCCTGTGATGGAGCGTACTGTGGTACCATTTGCGTCTGGTCTGGGCACACGGAATTTCGAGTGGAGAGAGAGTAGAAGTCAGATCCATACGTCGAGTTGCGCGCCGAGGCCGGGTACAGCGACCAATCTTGACTGGGGAGAGGCTCTATAACGGAATTTCGGGAGGGAACGTGGAATTGTGTCGACGAGGGGTGCCAGCTCAACGGCCGTGAGAGTTCTCGTCGTTCTTCATGTGCCTCTTCCACCTCGCCAGCACCGAACATCATGTTGAAATGATCATCTAACGTGGCATATCGTTTGGTGCCGGTGGTGGTCCTTCTTCTTTCGAGCGTCATGGGACTGTTGTGGTTGCTTCTGGGCTTTTCTATTCGAGACGATCTGTTTCCACCTTGGCTTCCAGAGCTTCGAGAGACTCGACGAGTGAGCTGGGGAGCGGACAAGGTCGTCGACAAGGGCGTCGACATGTTGTTGAGGGGTTCGTAGTTGTGATCGGGATACAGAGTAGAGGCCATCATTTGTAAAGTGGGAATAGGATGGTCAAGTCTATTGTAGGTCTGCAACGGTCTCAAGAGGGATAGACACAAATAGCATGGTTGGGTACGTGGTATGGTGCGCCAGCTTGGGGCATCTGCATAGGTATATGGTGAGCCAAGAGATATAGACTAATTGGGAAGAATGGGGTGGACTAAGAACGACGGCGACCTTGCGGTACAAGTCATGGGAGGCTGCCGGGAAGGGACAAGGATAGCCTCATGACACTACTAAGAAAAGGGATAGGGGCGGAATGTTCTTGAATTAACGGGGCTTGAAGGGATGGGGTTCGTGAAGGAACGGCTTCGTGACAAGCAGGCCGAGTGGCACGGCTGGAACGCGAGGCAGGAGCTGATCAACAAGGTCATCATGGGAGACGCAGCCGACGAAAAGTAACGCCAAAGAGACCAAATCACACCCATGAGAGGACAGGAGACCAAGAGCGCGCGGGTATGTATCATGGCGCAACGGGGATCCGTGCAGTGCATGTTGGTCGGATTCTCCAGACGGACAGGGTAAAAACACCACGACGGCAACGATGATGTGAATCGAGCGTGGTGCGGCTAGCCTCCGGGACCGACGGCGCGACTCAGCTGGACCTCGGAGCTAGGCTTGGAGTCGTCGCCATGGGGCTTGGGCCGTCGAGGCGGTCAACCCAAGCCCGGAGGCCTTGCCCTGTGTGGGCGATGTTGGACGACGGAGACGAAGGAAGGCCGGTGCAAGCAGGACGCAAGCATGCTGCAGTGCCAGTGCCAGTGCCAGTGCCCTCTTCTCCAGCGCAGAGGACCAGCCCACGTTTAGCCGCTTCCTCGAGAGGGCATGATTATTGGCAGGTTTGCCGGCGACGCTGCGTGGTGGCAGCCAAGCCAATCGTGTGAGAGAGTCAGCGTGATATTATTGCTGGGTGCCGGTGGGTGGAGGCACGAAAGGGTGCATTTCACCAAGATCTCGTGTCGAAGCGCGCCCCAAAAAGACCCATTTCAGGGGGCCTTGGGGGTCAAACTTGGGCGGGCACAGTAGTTTCGGAGAGTGGAAGGGGAGGTTGGCTGGCCTGCAAAAGCCAGCAAAGCGCTGCGCTACCTGTGACCTTGTACATTCATTGCAACGCCCGCCCACCAGTGGGAGGCCACTTCTCCACCACCACGTCCGTGTCGTCTCCGGCAGCGCCTCCTGCTTGGATGCGCTTGGATGACATGGGCCAGCAGCTTGGTTTGCCGGCCTGCACGCACGATCTGGGGCCCTGCTCGCGGGAGTCGCAGCACTGTTTTGATTCGCCCAGTCCAGCCGAACGGCCTTGAAGTCTTTTCTGGAATCGCCATGCAGCCAGCCTGTTCCCTGGTCACCCCAGCGGGTCAACCTGGCGGGGCCAGCGAGGAAGAATCACAGGGCAGGGCGATGCAGTCGACGATGCAGCTTCAACGTCTTGCTGGGGTTGCACAGCCAACAGCAACGCTGCGACGGAGATTGCATCAATCAGCACACTGCATTCATCCAGCACAAGGACAAGATTTTGTCTTCAGCCTCGCCTCAGACCGAACAATGAAAGCACAGGACCAAAGCGAGTGTCAGCCGCGAACTTCCGTCAGGTTGCTTCTCCAGCGACCCCGGCGCGGGAGGGCTACTCCACCACTGTGGTTTGCGCCTAAAGAAGTGTCCCGTCTGGGATGGAGCGCGTCCCGCGGCCATCCTAGTACTTAGTTTTAGGCGTCGCCGAGAAAAAGCAGCACGAGTCTTTCTCAGCATGTGGAGTCTCGGTGCTCTGAAACCGATCAAGGATCCTAACCTTCAGCAAACTTCGTGAGCGACCTGCAGCGTGCCACCGAGCCGCTGGTGTTGAAAATACGAAGGCAAAACGGAGGTGACCACAGGCACCCGACCCACGGCTCCCGTCATCAGGCACACAGCAAATGCATCGTTGAGGATAGGCTGAGCCGTGGCAAACGCACGTTCTCTTGTTGGCCTTCCTCTACGAGCTGCGGCACTCAGCTCGCCCGACAATCGGTGATTCTTGCGAACAACCCTCCAATAATCCGCAGATTTCCAATGGGGCAGAGTGCTCGCTCGCTACTCTGTGCAAACTCCCACGAACGCGCCTGCTAGTGTTCAGCCCAACTAACACTGTGCGACGGTAGCAGCCCGCCCGACTGAATGCCAACGCACATCGACTCATCTTGGGTCCTCCGTACATAGTGCCACGATAGACTTAACCCTCCCTGTATCAAGAATGTCAAGAAGCCGGCACCAGGGTTTTCAAGGGGCTCGTGGATTCTTCCAATTTGTGAGATGACGAGGTGATCCCGATGGCGGGAGAATACTCGCTAATGAAATAATGATGGCTGTCTGATGAAGGTTCATCAACGAGACACCCTGGATGGTCCTCCCATGGTGACCAGGCTTCAAGCGGCAAGACCGTTTGATAGTTCGATAACGAGAAATCCCCGGGGCGATGGCTTGGGCGATGTATTGTAGCCGAAGCGCCGATAGACCCTGGTCCGTCGTCCCGCCTAGGTGATCGACGGCGGTGGGGTGGGGCAGGGTGCGTTTTTTTGGCCGTCGTCAAACGAACCGGGTCATGTCAGGGCTTTTGTGTGGAAAAAAAAGTGGTGTGTGCAAGACCAATGCATGGATGTCACAGCACACATTTCGGTCTCTTCGCTTGGGCTGCAACCAGGAACGCCATCGAACGTCTGCCTCCGGCTGCCTTGTGCTGACGCAATCCAATAAAACCGCCCAATCACAACATTTGGACGTGGCCGTCCTGTGCAAAGATGCGCTTATTTCTCTCGGCCAGGGCCATACACGAGGCAAATGCAAGAACAACAGCACTAGCCGGAGCCTTGATCCATCGAACGGGGGGCGGCAGTGGGCGCCGCGCACCGAGTCCAAGAACAGGCTGAGAGCGATGGGCGAGATGAAGGTGCCGTCTCGAGTCGTAAAGCGCTTGGAACGCACAGGAGCATGATCCGTGATCAAGCACACCCCACGCAGGGCCATCCGGGCTTGAAGTCTGTGCAGGTATGCATCACAAGACGGATAGTAGGTCTACTTAGGGGAACCACATTGCTGCTATGTAGAGTACAGAGTATGCTCTCGGTGATGGTGTTGTTGATTTGGCCTCACACATGGGCTGGCGCTCCTACCTCCCTCCATGGGTCCGAACTTTTTCGACGTCGCGGACGAAACAGTGAAAACGGATACCTCCGAAATCATCAGGCTACATATCAACGCCTGCGCATACGGAGAAGATGCAGAAGCTTTGCCGTTGCAAGCAACCAAAGAATGCGAAAGGCAACCAAGCCGTGGTTTCAGCGAAGCCTCCACTGGCGGGGAAGCATTGGTTGAACAATCGGGGCTGGGGTGGCTAGCCAAGACACGCGGCTTCTGACAGCTCCAGCCCAGCACACTGTTGCACGGAAAGGAAGCAATCATAAATATGACGTACCCCCGCTCCTCCACGAGATATTGTATGTGGGTCCATATGTGGCGTTTCATCGCGGAATCATCACCAACGGTGGCTGCGGCTTGAGCGGCTTTGGTGTTTGAGCCATCCAGGAGATCCCCAGCTCGCTTTGCCCGACAGTCCTGACCAGTCAGACCGCTCACGACGAGGTTACAAGGTAACCACCAACTTTCGCTGGCACCAAACTCTTTGGGGAGATGGTCTGGAAGGACACTGGAAGGTGTTACCTACGGTACTTTGGTGGAGTCGGCATGATAAATGTGAAGGCTTTCCATTGACTCCGTGCCTCGTGTTCTAGACTCCGTCCACTGTGGGAGACACATCAAACGGTGGATTTTCTAGTTGCGGGCGGCGTCCAAGTTATCGGGGGTAACGAGGCCCTCAAATTGACTTTTATCTCATGCTACTTTGCACTCATCAACACCTTGGTTTACGATCGTGATCCAATTACCGACCCAATCTGGATTCTGGCATCCCCTTTGATCGTCACCAAATGGGGAAATTGGTGGATAGCTCCCTGTTAGTAGGGCTGGGCTCACCGCGTATGCATCCATCAAGTGTTTGCCTGTCATGTGCGTGCCGTGCAAATACTCGCGTGTAGCAAGGCAGTCCTCTCAAGAATGCGGTTAGGAAGCGCCAGTGGTAGCCAGCATGCTGTACTAACCATGTTGACGAACAGCCGGCAGCAGCTCTAGCCCGCCGGCACAACCAGCTCGAAAGCGAAATCACAGCTTCGTTGGCGGCGTAGAGACGTGGAGGCTGACTTGTGACCACAGGAGGGAGGCTGGGAATATCTCATTACTAGTAGGCGAGCCTGTCCCCACCAGTCAGGAGGCAAGCGAGCACAGTCGTGTGCGAGGTGAAAAGAGGAGCACATTCACTCGCTGCAACATGCATCATGCAGAATTTGGACTCTGCAAGAACCTTGTCTCATCGGACCTGGCTTCGTGCATCCTACCACCTCAAAATCTCCTCAGGAGCAAGTCACTCCTTTGATGCGGTCACGCCTGATGAAACTTTGTTCTTCCGCTGATCGGCTAGGGAGAGATGAAGGTGTCCCATCCCGCATTCGTGTCGGCCTCAACGATGCAAGGTCACCCTTCAAACCCGGCCCTGTACAGTAGCTCGTGAAGAAGCGGGCAAGCTGACACCGTGGATTGTTTCCGCACCTCTGCTCCGACCGTGGTCGGTCTGAGACGGCCAATGTACGGTAGATTGCCATCGACCCATCGGCGTGTTGCAAGCGCTCCTCTTTATCGACTTTTTCATCTCCTGATCAGATCCGGCACGGAAATCCAGCGATCGTCCTGCACCATGGCTGCTTGCTTTGACGCGAGGGTAAGAAGGAAAAGAACAGGGCAATCGATGCTGCAGGTAGGTGTCGCTGTTAACAAGGTCGAGGCCCTATACGTACTTGCCTCATGTTGGCCGAGGTCGGATCAACGCCCATGCCCACATTATGCGCACGTATTGGGTACGTGCATCATCCGTGGACGTATTTTTATCCATGATTCCGAGAATCTTCCAGCCTCTCGCTTCTAATAATCGGGATCTGCAGAGGTAAGGCATCGACTTTGTGTCGCCTCGTGCAGCTCATCCTTACCAACTTTACTACTTACAAATTGTCGCTGGTAATGTCGGGCTTGATTGCCTGAAGGACTCCCACTTAAACAGGGGTTCGGCATATCCCATTTGCTGGGACGTAAGCGCTTTTTCTTCCATCATTCGGCCCGGACTAGATACGCTTATGACAGGCAACCTTGGAAGGAAGCTTTTCTCTTGGCTTGAAACAGCAACTGAACAGCACGCTCCGCACATACCATTTACACACCACTACCACCACCCCGTACATACCGGCCAGACTAATCCCAAGGCTCTCTCACTAAGGCCGTCTCACCAACATGAATCCTTTTCCAGGCTAAATCATGCCTCAGGGTCCACGGCGATCTATTCTTCAAGCCGGCACACAGCTAGCTGACCGCCCAACATGCTCCTTTACACTAAGTGCGCACCGAGCACTTGACGCCGCTCGCATCCATGACCCATCCCATTAGAAGGACGATATGCGACCAGAAGTCACCTGCTAGATTCGTCGACCTGGAAGCTCTCAATCCGAATCCTATTTTTGGATATGGCACGCAATGGAAACCTAACGCAGCTTTCGCCCGAGATTTACCCCAACTTGAACATGAGCCACCGTATGTAGTCCACAACTGCGGTGTCGGCGTTCATACACACGAATATCGCCTTCCG
Source organism: Clohesyomyces aquaticus (assembly GCA_002105025.1). Classification (NCBI taxonomy): domain Eukaryota; kingdom Fungi; phylum Ascomycota; class Dothideomycetes; order Pleosporales; family Lindgomycetaceae; genus Clohesyomyces; species Clohesyomyces aquaticus. The sequence continues at coordinate 259,740 of MCFA01000014.1, read as the reverse complement.
ACGTGGGCGACAGTTGAGGCAAAGGCGTCCTGCCTGCGGCGACAATATCTGGGACAATAATGCCATGCACTCTGCCCATGTGCATGACATCGCCGCTGCTGAGAAGCCCCAAGCCTGTTTCAAACATATGGCCACAATCTGGCTCTGTGGTATGACAGAAGACCAACACCGCTCTTTCAGCCATTCTAATCTCGTGTGCATGCGCTTACGTTTCCTCTCGTCTTCTCATTTTTAGAGTTCCTTAAAAGTTTCCATTTCTTGCAGTAGGACGCAATCGGCGCAGTTCACTTTTTCCTGGAGGACTCTCGCCACGCGAGAAGACTCCCTGTGTGGTGCTGGTGAGACCGCATGCGCATGCCGTCATCAGGAGAACTGATACTCTCGCCAGCCTTATCGTCGGCTTGGGCGCTGAACCATATCTTCGGAATATCGTTGTAGTTTGGCCACATTTGGGCAGCCGGAGCCATGCCGGCCATCGAATGCCAATATATTACTTTCCTTAATGTCAATTCTCAATTTATGATTCGGTTTCATTTTCGTTCGCCGGGCCACAGTCCCCGAAAGCAGAGACGGGGTCTATCCCCGTGCTCGACAATCTATGTCCCTTTGCAATTCCTGATCTCATCTCGTTCCCTCTGCTACCTTTCACGTCACATGGCCATCTTCGGGTTGAACATTCGCCGGTCAGACTTGCCTTGATGCAGCTTACCGTACATATAGAACCCTAGGATCACAGACTGCAAAGTCTGGATCAAATCCTGGCGGCACGCATGGTTATCCGTCGACGCGATGCCATCAGGCGCCTTCAATTTGGGAGGATGCATTAGGCAACCCTCCACGTCCGTCTTACACACATACATATTCTCACTTCGAGATTCCTCCACGCCCAACCCAGCTCGTCAGCCAGGTACCAATAGACAGGAATCGCGCTGGCATCCTTTAGGCGGTTAACCTCAAATGCAGGTGCCTATGTATTGCGGGCGGATCCGAGACAACGGCCCCGATAGGAGTATCTTACGAACTGCGCACCAATATCACACACTTGGTTGTCCTCATGCATAGTAATGGAAGCACTGTCAAGATCGCCCCTCGTCCCATGTAGCAAAATTAAAATAGACTTCCCCGCCATCTCAACAAAAACAACGTGCAGGAGAATTTAGGTAACTTGAAGTTAACTTACAGTTAGCTATGGGGCAACTTCGATCCGCCTCTTTTTGCCACGCTTGATTGCTATCGCGATCGTGTAACCTTTGTCATAAAATATCTGCCTTTTGTCTTAATTATCTTAATCTTTCTACTCTCTTATCTTTCTTCTTATGTCTGTCTTTATATACGCCAACGTGCAAAGAAAGGTCTGAGGACCCTTACACACATAATAGGGTCGCTGTGGGTTGGGCTCTACAGTGCACTGCTTTGTAAAGCGGCTGAAGTAGGTTTGTACATGAGTACGGTAAGGAGATGAAACAGAAACGGAAAAGGAGACAGAAAACGCGATTGTATTGCTTGTGTTGTTGTTCTAGCTAGGGGCAGGGAGAGCTGAGCTCGACGATCCTGCGCGAGCTCGGGCCTCCCCGCTAGCATCACGTGATCAGGTCACGTGACTAGAAAAGGGGCAACGACCTGAGAGGCGCTGCACCGTACTGCGTACGGACAGTCGCAGACAAAAAAAAAAAAGAAAAGAAAGCCAATTCTTGGCACACCTTAATAGCTTTCAACATCCCGTCTATTTGGCGGCTGGGGAGATTCCGTGGGGTTCGGGGCATATGAAACCGAATACCAGAAACCAATTTCCAAAGCGTGGAGAACGGCGGAAACAGAATGGGACGAGGGATATGTTAATGTCGCAACCTGGGAGCTGCCATGCTTCGGATTCGCCAGGTAGCATTATATAAGCTTTATGATGCGTGGAATACGTGTTCCTTAACGAAGCAACTCTGATACTTGCCAGAGCTTCTTGTTTGCTATTCGCTGATAGCGAGTCTTCCGGTCCCGACAGCCCGGGAGAGGGAGATGTCGTTGGAGGGCATCGCTTCGTATCTGCCAGAAGTTGTTTGAGCACAGTTTGGAGTCCTCTTGGATCCTTGATATACTTGGTGATAGGGTCGTCGTCGTGGACCCTCCCGTGACAAAGTTCGGAGTGAAAGATCTGAAAGTCGAGTCCAGTAAGTATGTAATTGCAGTCGACGTAGCGGAAATCCATATGACGCTCAAATGATACGCTTCGATGTTCTGACTTGATTTCGGCCGGGTAAATAGAGAAATCGAGATGTAGAATGCTTCGCCTGTCGTCATCGGAAAGATCTCCCACCATTCCACCACAGCACGACCCGATGACTGCGTCATCTTCCGTAGTTATAAGTCCCAAATCGGCGACTTTGTCCCAGACTTCTTTGGCGGATGGGCGTCTGTGGCGATCATGACCAAGCATCAACCTCATGTGGGGTAACATCATCCAAACCAATGGCTCTAAGCCATACTCTCCATGTAATTTTTCGAACCATTTCGAAGTAGCTTCTTCATTCAGCGCAAAGCTAATGTGACCGTTGCCAGTACTTTTCCAGAATGACTTTAAATTGGATAGCCGATGTCCGTAAAGACATGAGAGCATTTCGAGAAGAATACAGCCAAGTCCCCAGATATCAGTAGCTCGATTTCTCTTGTCGTGATCTATCACCTCTGGTGCGGAGTATCTGGCTGTCCAATGTGCTGGTCGACCCTGGGTGGTGGACACACCATCGTCGTTGAAGTCAAGACTTGTCCGGGTAAGTTTCTTCGAAATGTATGATTCAGTGAACTTGAATCTCTTACCTGAACCCGAAATCTGTCAGGACGAGCTTTCCGCTGTGGATTAGAACATTTTGAGGTTTGAGATCCTCGTGCCTGTTCATTGTCAGTTTGTAGCCAACCGAAAATGTTTCCCCCATGATCATGCACATGTACGCTCACCAGTGAAGAAGAGCTAGATCTGGATCAATATGGAGAGCTCGGACGGCTCGGTAAAGTTATCAGACAGTAACGAAGCCGGCGTGAGGACTATTTCAAGGGTGAGCCAGCCACGAGAAATCGCTAAATGCAGAACCGGGCCGGCAGATCGCAGAGCCAGGTCTGCAACAAGCATTCATGTGGCAACGAAATTCAATAGAACGGACCTTATGTTATTACGATGGAGATACGATACCGCATCGCTCAAGCAGCCCAGGCCTTCCCGAAGGACACGCCGTTCAGGATCACCCAGCGTGGGAAGATCCAGAAAGACGGCCAGGTCCATATCTGCGACAGGTTGCAAGAAGATAGACACGGAATCGAAGTCGGTGCAGCTTCCCCAGAAGTCGACACAGTGTCGGTGATCGACTTGACGCATCACACTGACTTCGCGCATGAACGAGTCCATTGCTCTCTTTTGGGAATTGAAGGGCTTCACTCTTCCTATCTTCTTACGGACACAAAAGACATGTCCGGGTTCCATAGGAATAGCGACCTTTTCTACGATGGCGTAACCTCCTTCGCCGAGTGGGGGTTCATCAACCATCATTATTTCGTCGGCGTCTTCGACGGTGAGGTGAAAGCCTAGGTTCAGGCGCTCGCCATCGTCCATTTTTCTTTTCAGGGCCTCCAGCATCGAGTCCTGTGCCTTCAGAAACGCCTTTTCTGTCGACGAATCCCCGAAACAGTGCCGCAACGTCAGTCTGTTGAGTGGGAGCCATACATCTGTGATCCCGAGACCTTGAAGTCTTATGGTGAGATCTGGCTTTTGAATAGCTGATAGAATTGAGAACAACGATGGGGTCTTGAGAGCTGCAGCTTTGTGTGCGTTCGACGATTCTTTTTCATGCTTTTGTAGAGAGGAGGTTAGCATCCAGGAGTGGGCATGACACGGAAGAGGAGCCTTACCTCCGCGGAAACTCGTCGGTCAGAATCGATCGTGGGGAACATGATTTCAAGCACCCAGTAGCGATGTCTCAACACACACTAGACTACAGTCCATATTCAACCAGATCGTGGACGTCTCGACCAGGCTGCAACGGGTGGGGCCCGGCTGGACCTGCCAGATCGGACTAGATATCACATGACCATCCGTCTACACCTGCCCGAGTTATCGCCTATCTGCATCGCGAAAGCCAACTTTCCTCCTCTTCCAAGAACCACACTCTTCCCCGCAGTCATTATGGCCGATGAAATTTCTTCTGTCAATCAGCCCGCTGCATGGTCTTGCTTCATTCAATCTTTGTTCCTCTTCATTCCTCGTTGACCACACACGACATCTTTTAAACGAGCATCGCACGAAGCTACCCCGCAAACAACAACGGAAGCTTTGAAGACACTATAAGATGCCAATCCAGGTCACGCGCATGAAAGAAGCGGATATAGATGGGGCAATCGATACCATCCAGCAAGCCTTTGCTGAGGACCCTTATAATCGCTGGGTTTACCCTGACCGCTCAAAGGTAGCTCACAACACTATCCCAAATCCTGGACCCTACTGACCATCAAGGTCTCCCTCGTCCGCAACCGCGTATCCCTCACCCTCCGCTGCCACTGGGGCATAAAACATGGCCTCTTCCACGTCGCGCGCGACACGGCCGGGCCATCCAAGATCCTCGGCTGCGCCATGTGGCTGCCCCCACACCCTCCATCGAAACCGCAATCCTGGTCCTTATCCCTCTCCTTCTGGTCCCTCTGGTTTTCACAAATTCGGATGAACCTCTGGTACGGTCGAGGCGGGCTCTCCACGAAGCGATACTGGATTTGGAAGGCGCGGCAGGCTGAGGCACAACAGGAGCTTTGGACGAGCGAAAAGGGATACTATTTCTTGAATATTGTGACGGTGTTGCCCGATGCGCAGGGGATGGGGGTTGGGAGGGCTTTGATGGAGGAGGTGCTGAAGCAGGCGGATAAAGAGGGCGTGTGGTGCTATCTTGAGAGTAGTAGGAGTGTGCCAAATGTGGCTATCTATGAGAAATTTGGGTTTAAGTTGGCGAAGGAAATGGTTTGTCAGGATGGGGAGGAAGACAGTGGGAAGATAAATCTGTATTGTATGCTCAGGGAGCCGAGACCCGTGGGAGAGAGTGGAAATGAGAGTGACGGAAAGGGTGGGTCTGAAGAATCTTAGGAAGCTTTAAACCCCAATGGGTGTTTGAATATTTCACCTTGGGCGCGTGCGAGTTGCTTTTTAAGTTATTCCTCACACGATGCTGCCTGATTGCACGATGTGATTCAGTGACATTATTCGACATATTCTTGAACTATCTAACAGACTTCATTCCGTAAAACATCACGCACCGCATCTGTTTCCGACGAACCGTCTCCCCAATCTTCCCACGACAACCCATCCCAACCCTGGAACACTCCCTTCGCCCCGACCTCCCTGCCCCTCTTCTCAGTTAACCTCACAATCCTGAATGCACCATCTACCGCATCCATCAAAACCTTGCTATTACACCTGAAGATCTGATTGCTAACCGCCTGCAACAACCTTGGAATGAGGTTCCTCATCCACCACATATTGGGCACTAGCCTCACAAATGCAAACCACCACGCTATAATTACCATTGCCCGCGGCTCCCGCGCTTTCACGAGAGCGATGAACTCCGGCGGCATGAAAGTCGGGAATACGACGGTCCGGACATAGAAGTCGGATGAGAGATGGAAGTAGTACAGTGACAGGAAGATGGGAGATAGGGCGTGGAGCATGGGAAGCAGCACCGGGAGGTGGAAATCTAAGGGCTCGGATGGATCTTGGGGTGGTGGCTCAACGAGGGTGTGCAGAAGGGCCATAAGAGAAGGAGGGAGGAAGGCAGGGGCAGGGATTTCCCAGTACATCGGTTTGGCAAATGGAGCTTTCATCAGCTCGCGGGGACGGAAGGGAAGGTTCTCGTAATCTGGTTGACTTTCGCCATAAGTCGATGGCGGATTTGGATATTCAGGCGTATTCCCAAACGAGTTGTCTGTACGTACTTGCGCTACATTTTCGTCGATGCCGACGCCCTTTTTGACCGGTGGTGGAGGCGGGAGAGTGCGTAATTCGCGGCGGAACAATCGGGAACAGGGGAGCCTCTCGATACCGCAAGACCATTTGAGCGCAGCCAAGATGCGAAGCCCTTGCGTAATGGTCAGGAAAACGGCCACGGTGTTCAAGAGCTCACTGTCGTCTGCATGGAGATCCGGTTCGGGAACGAGGACTTGCAGTAACATCGATGTTAGAAGTAGTGACTCGTAGTTATCGGTGGTGATCTTTTGGATAGATTTGTTGTACGAAGTCAGCGTCTTATGTCGATAATATACCAGCTGTTTCTCGTTCTCAGGAGATGGAGTGTAAAGGTGAATTTGAGCAGCGGAGATGCCCATTATGGCGTAAAGTAGATAGGAGTGAGTCATCCCTACTTGAGGGATCATGTCTCTGTTAATCTGGTGGATATCTTCTTCCTCGCGAATGGTGATAGATTTCCAGGCGACAGTTTTGTAATGATGTAGGTACTCGAGATCAACTTTGCTAAGTTGGCCGATCGAGGAAAATGCGGCTGGGATAAGCCATCTTGGTGTCGTGAGCGGGACGGAGCTGAAATCCTCCAAAGGGTGTGTTTCTATGATAGAGCCACTCTGGGAAACGGAAGCATGAGTCGACACAGAATCACTTGGTGTTCCCGATGAGTCGCTGGAAGGAGGCGTGTTGATGTCGTGGGGGAATATACACTCGAGCTTACGAAGTGTACAGTAGCCACATCCAGGTTGAGCCACCTCATCACACTATATGCCAAGTTAGATATAATCGGGTGGCGAAACTCGCTATATTGGAGACCAACCTTCACTTTCTTACGTTTGCACGTGAGGCAGCCTCTTTTCGACTTTTGGTGTGGTCGCTTGCTTATGAAACCAGGCGTTCGCCTTGGCATCGTAGGACTGGTGAACCGTAATACTTTGAGAATGGTATTATATTGACGTCGACTTAAGTAATAAGGTCTACTGGATGAGGTGAGGCATGAAGTGGAATCGAAGGCAGTGTCGTCCCGAAGTATCGGACGCTTAAGACGAAAGGGGCAACGGCCGTATCGCTAAGCCCCACGATTTGCGTCACGACTTCAATCCCTGCATACTGTTGCCGTCCACGTATGCGGAAGAAATAGCTGTTAGAATTTATATCTACAAAATATTGCCGACCCAAAGGTCCAATTAGCTCAGTGACTTATGAAATGCGACATAAACCAATAGTAGTGCCACGTGAATACCTCATTTTCTTCAAATGGACCGTCTTAGTTCTCCTCAGACTGTTCAAGCCTCGATTCTATCTCGCCTCTGCTCGATTCGATCTTCTGGGGGACATACTTTGCCGGTTGCAGCACCAACAATAAAATAAGTACCATTACCATAGGCGTTGTGTCGAAAACGTAGAGGTACCACTCGTGTGCCATTGGGTATGCTGCGTTGCCCATCCCGTATTCTATGAGACGACACACACATCGTCCAAGAATCAGCGCGCTCATGCTGTAGAGATACCAGAGTATTCTACGCCAGTCGTCTGAGAATGGACTTCCTGTGTCGGCGCGTATCTTTTTATTCATCCTTCGGTGGAAGTCGACGGCCACGACGAGGAAGAAAACGAAGGTTGCAACCTGCACTGCAAGTCCAGCCTTGACGATCTTGTCACCGGCAATAGCCAATGCAACTTGCATAGTACCCATGACGGAGGCTCCTATTGAAATAAGTTAGTGACAGACTCGGACGACTCGGCGCAAGGAGACGTACCTAATCCTTGAATGATGAGGGTGCTCACGTCCGCAGTGACGAATATTCGAGTGCACCATTGTGGCTTTATGACCGAGACGTCTTCCCCGTCAGCAAGTCGGATAGTCCGCGCCAGCATCATGTAAATCGTTGCGGCGAAGAAAAGCGGTCCGACCAAGATGAAGACTCCTTGGACGATGAAGAATGCCCATGACTCCTTGTTGTAATGCGATTCAACGCGCGCTGCGTAACCGATGACCTCACCTGTGTCAAATCCGTTAGAATAGTAACATCAGCCAAATACTCGAATATGGCAGCGGCTTTCGCGCGCTATGTACTCACAAAAAGCCCCTACGACAACCCATATCATGATTTTTGTCTTGTTGCGAAACAACTGCCATAGATGCAACGCGGCCAGAATCGAGAATATTACGATGGACACAATGGCCCCGGCGAGAGATGGAACATAGCGGAACTTCTCAAAGTCGAAGTGCAACGCCATAGTGAGGTGGAGATCTTAGGAGAAGCGCAAGGACACAAGGGTACGCCGTCAACGAGGAATTGAAAGGGAACAGCTGGAGAAAGAGGTGACAATAGAAGCCTGCGGTAGATGCCCCCAAAAACGAGGGAAAGTGGCATCTTTAGACATTCGTTCCGACAGTAGACATGTCATGCAGTCATGAAAGACGGGCATAGAATGCATGTTCGCACTCGCTGTAGAAGCACGCACTCGCTTAGACGTGTGGAACAGGCCCATAATGTTCCAAGACAGTCTCGGCGGCCAATACGCAACTTATATCGGGTGTCGTCCTGAACGCTTTGAGATCATCCTTCACTCGCATTCACTACTTTGGGTCCGAGCTTCGACGCTAAATTCGCATTCGACATACAGCCAATCAACTTAATGCTCGGCCAAGACCCCGATCGCACCTTCAATGAGGTCTAGAAATCGAGAGAATTGTGCGTCATTCTCATCCACTTCCATAGATGCCAGTGGGGGATTTTTGGGAAGCTTTAGCAGTACTTGACAGTATTCTAAAGCGCTTGGGCGTCACAAATCTTCTAGCTTGGCGTACGATCTTGAGAGTTGAATATGAACGTGTTCTTTCTGGGGAAACCGGATCGGCAGATCACAGAATTGCTAGGTGACTGTGAGGCTCCTAAATATGCGAAGGGTAGAGTGAGTGGCCAGTTGGGAGTGGGAAGTAAGAGCGAACGACAAGTTGAATAGCAAGGATGTACGCGAACTATGAAGGAGAGAGGGTGACAATTAGAGCGAAAACAGACCCCGGATTTGTTCCAAGCCAAATGGCTGTCGCAATTTCGAGCTTCTTTAGAAGGCAAATGCTCCATCGCTCCTACTGTCAAAGGCGCGTAGGAATAGACTAGTATCGTTATTCTGACAACCGCGAAGGTCAACAGAGAAACCTATCAGTTTTCCCTCTATGGTTTTCTAGTAAACGGCAGTAAGAATCGCTCTTGTTCGATTTAGATAGCTTGTCTCTGCACGCGACGTTGTCAAATAGGAGGAATTCTTGGTGGATGCTCTAGGACAGCAACCGGTGAAGACAGGTAGCGTACCCTGTTGCCTAGTAGGTGTAGACAGCGCCAAAAGGAGAGGCATGCTTCTGAAACCGATTGAAGGTCGACGTGTCTTCTGGATGTCGAAGAAGGTGGTCCTTCACAGAAGCCTGGCTCAGGGATGAAGCTTGGCGCTAGCGGGCTGACTAACCTTCTTTTAGCGATCTTAACTTTTGGAGAACACCGTGGCAGCTCATCGCGGCCTGCCCCCTCTCCCCATCATCTCTTCTATAATTCTCCAGCAACTCTTCTTCGATCCTTCCTTCTCTTTTGCTTTCTCATCGGCTGGATTAAACCGCAACCATGAGCGGCCGTAAGTGCTCCTCCCGCGCACAATTGAACGCGTCGACCCCCGTCGCGCACACTCAATTCCTTGCACACGACTGACTGGCAATGCAATGTAGTACGGTTCCTCGACCTTGTCAAACCCTTCGTGCCTTTGGTTCCCGAGATCCAACTGCCAGAAAGCAAGGTTCCCTTCAACAACCGGCTAGTATGGACGGGCCTGACGCTCCTCGTCTTCCTGGTCATGAGCCAGATGCCTCTGTACGGCATTGTGTCCTCCGACACTTCCGATCCCCTATACTGGCTGCGCATGATGATGGCGAGTAACCGAGGAACGCTGATGGAGTTGGGTATCACACCGATTATCTCGTCGGGCATGGTTTTCCAGCTGCTGGCCGGTACCCACCTGATCGATGTCAACTTGGACCTGAAGTCGGACCGCGAGCTCTACCAGACGGCGCAGAAGCTTCTTGCCATCCTCCTCTCCTTTGGACAGGCTGTAGTTTACGTTATCTCTGGTCTCTATGGACAGCCCTCTGATCTGGGCGCTGGTATCTGCGTTCTCCTTGTCATTCAGCTCATCATTGCTGGCTTGATTGTCATTCTCCTGGACGAGCTTCTCCAGAAAGGCTATGGTCTTGGAAGCGGTATATCTCTGTTCATCGCGACCAACATCTGCGAGTCTATCATGTGGAAGGCTTTCTCCCCGACCACCATCAACACCGGCCGTGGCCCCGAGTTCGAGGGTGCCATCATCGCCCTTGTCCACCTACTCTTCACCTGGCCCAACAAGACAATTGCGCTCAAGGAGGCCTTCTACCGCCAGAACTTGCCCAACGTCATGAACTTGATCGCCACTCTCGCTGTCTTCTGCGCCGTCATCTACCTCCAGGGCTTCCGCGTTGAGATCCCGGTCAAGTCTGCCCGCCAGCGTGGTGTCCGAGGCTCCTATCCCGTGCGCCTTTTCTACACCTCCAACATGCCCATCATGCTGCAATCTGCGCTGTCTTCCAACGTCTTCATCATCAGCCAGATGCTCTACTCGCGCTTCTCTGACAACCTCCTTGTCCGCCTCTTCGGTGTCTGGGAACCCCGTGATGGATCTGCTCAGCTCTTTGCTACCTCTGGTATTGCCTACTATATGTAAGTACCTCTTCGAAGTTGCTCAGCGCTCAGCTGCTCACACAATGCAGGTCCCCTCCTCTGTCCATCACTGAGGCTCTCTCCGATCCCCTCAAGACCGCAGTCTTCATCGTCTACATGCTCGTCGCCTGTGCCGTCTTCTCCAAGACCTGGATCGAGGTCTCCGGGTCGTCTCCCCGCGATGTTGCCAAACAGCTCAAGGAACAAGGTCTAGTCATGGCTGGTCACCGTGAGGAGTCCATGTACAAGGAACTTAAGCGCGTCATTCCCACGGCCGCCGCTTTCGGAGGTGCTTGCATCGGTGCATTGTCTGTTGGTAGCGATCTCCTCGGTGCTCTGGGTAGCGGAACCGGTATCTTGATGGCCGTCACTATCATCTACGGATATTTCGAAATTGCGGCCAAGGAGGGCGATATGTCTGGTCTTAAGGGTATGGTCATGTAAGGAGCATGATGCTTGCGAGATGTTCATAAGAAGAAGGGCTGTTGGAGCCGAGCAGTTGGGTTATTTTTTTATGTCAATGGAATGTGGTTATGGTACGATAAGAAAGCAGCAGCAGCACCGTGTACACTATTCAGTGGGAAAATTTGATACAGGTTTCTTGCTGGATGGTTTCCTTATGCCTGGGTGGTTCAAAAGTTACAGGGCTGGATGGAGCTTTGGGCTATGGCTCCTGCGATGTTCATGGTCATCCTGGTTAGAGATCTTGTGAGGAATCGAAAAGCATGTTGTCACGTTTTCTGCTTGGTATCATGTAGACAGGTGTATTGGATATAAACCAGTAGCTGGTACTGACGAAGTACGTAGAAATCGAATTCAGTATATCATTGACTCCACAGCCCACGACACGCATCCAAACCTCCCCACAGCAATCAAAGAATAACACATCCACCTCCGCCTCCGCCTCCACCTCCACCTCCAGCCGCCGCACTGGCATTCAGAGCTGCCGTCCCAGCTACCAAAGCGATCATGGGCGTTCCATCATCATGGTTCTGCGATTCATCCACTTTCGAGTATCCTTTTCCTTTCCTCCTTTGTATTGCGCGTAGTTTGTGGCGGCCGCGACACCAGAATGCGGCGATGATGAGGATGATTAGTAGCAGGACGCCGAGGCAAATGACGACTATGAGCCATGTGGTTGGGTCTTTTGAGGCCTTGTACTCGCGGGTTGTGAGGGGGAGAGGGGCCATGGTGGCGGGAAAGGAGGTGGTGGTAGTGGATGCGAGATCGAGTTTGAGGGGCTGTAGGGTGTGGAGTCACTGGAGTGTGGTGCTGAGGTTGAAGCGGGAGTTTGCAATGGATGGTCGTTTGTAGTTTCGTGTAGTGTTGTTATGGTCTCGTATATCTAGACGGGCGTTGGTCTAGAACTATTTCCTCGGAGCCGCAGTCTCTCGTATCCGGGAAGTGCGTTACGACACTAGGGTTTGATAATTGCTCGCTTTGGGTATTTTCATGGATGAAGGCTGATGTTCACGGTGTGTGGCGTCAGCAGCCTTCGCTAGCGTCGACGGATGGGGAAATTCTGTGGGGAGAAATTTCCGGAGGGTCTTGGACAATGGACTTAATATGTTGATGTCTATTCTGGTGTTAGGTTGGTCGAGTTTCAGTGGGGCCCGAAACATGTCACTTATCTGTTCATTATGTCGCATTTGAGCATCGATACTCAAAATGACTCTGTTGAAATTTCTTTTTCAATAATTCCAGACGCATAATAGTCGGTCGTAGAAGCTGGTAGAGATAAACGTCCTTTGGCCCTTCGCGTCCAGTGTTGGCTGACAATCGCTTCCGTAGTTCATGCTCCTGTGCTCTTCGAATCTGGCAACCACCTGGAACTGCCAGTCTTCTTCGCCATTGCAAGTCAATCTCAATATTCGTGCTCCGGCGTGCATGCAACTTGCAAGAAGAAGTATCTCGCTACCCTTAGGGAACGAGGAATCAGAGCTACTGTGGATTCGCTTCAGACGCCAAACTCCCCCTCCGAGGTTCATTTCGGCGAGGACATTTCTTCGGCCAATTGATGGGGCGGAGATCAGTCGTATGTTATCGTCGTAACTTCCTGTAAGTACGAGAGCTCGTTGTTCGTTGACATCGAGGGGAATAATCGCGGTGACACCCGCGCCGTGTGTCTTCTTGTCGCTCCACCGAAGTGTTATCGGATTGGCATTCTCTTCATCGGGTAGGCTCTCAGAACTAGTATTCAATACCCAATAATTCAGCGCGCTGTCATCACCTCCTGAGTACAACCCCGATCCATCTGGCAGGAACGCCAGGGTCCAGGCCTCGAGGTCATGGGCGCCAAATCCGCCCGCGGATCTCGCCGTAGGAGGGTGATCGATATCAACCTCTTCGATACATACTGATCCGTCCGATAGAGTCATTGCAACCGCGGAGCGATTAGGGTGCCATGTGAATGCTGTTACTATAACATCTTCGGGATAAAACTGTAATGTTTTGAAATGATACAGTTCTGGTGTGGCGGTCTCGATATCTGAATTCTCAGGTGTTGCATTGCCTTGCTGAGTCCTCAATTGATATATTCCGATTGATCCGGTTGATGTTGCTACAGCAAAGACGGAGGGAGGAAGATAACTTGGCGCGAAGTGAAGGTCCAAGATTGCAGATGCTGTCGACAAAGTTTCAACGATCTCACTGCGTCATCTCAGCATTGTATTGTGTAATTCAACATTGAGGGGGTGAAAATTAACCCCTCTTGTGAGTTGACCTACACATCGTCGTTTTGGACCCGGACAATGATCAAGCTTCCGCTTCGTTGCTGGGGTTTCTTTTGCCTGACATCTTCTGCCTCTTCTTCAGTGTGAGTGCCTTCATCCTTCGACTTCTCCAGGTTGTATGTTCCTATGATGGCATACCGCGAATCATTGGGCCAAAATTCGACACAGCTTGGGGGCAAGTCAAGCGTGAACGACTTCAGACGCTCAACCATGGTCTCAGAGATGTTTCCTCACCAGTGATTCCCCAACCCGGAAGTTTTGACAGAGAGCTATTTTGTCCTTGAGGAAAGGAGATCCCAATTAGTTAAAGGTGTTGGGCGCGGATGACTAGGCAATAAATCACGTGAGTCTGAGACCCTTGCTAGCGTCGGCATCTTAGCGAACTCTCAGCGTCACACCGCGCTCCGTTCCTTCGACATTGAAATCTCCACAGCCATCTGTCGCTGCTGGAGAACTTCGGCGCTGGCAAGACTGGTCGATATTACTTCACACGCGAATTAGCGTACCGAGCTACAGGCAGCTGACCAGGCACTGCCTTCCGCTGCCGAGTCGATGCCTCACTTGATCCCAGCTTTGCCTCATTGCTGCCTACGCTAACGGCCACCACCCTCAGCTCACTGACCGACGTCAAGGGATTAATTCAGTACTTAAGTCGCCTGAGAGCGCGTGTCTTTCGCGTTTCCCATCACACACGCGTCTCACAGCACGCCCGTCTTGAGAAATTCTCTAATTGACCTCAATTGAGCCCTCAATCCCCCACACTCGTCCTCCCACGCCCACCACCCACCACAATGTCTCAACTCCAGAACACTAGCAACGATGGCCAGGTGGCGGCCTCGTCAGGACGATACTCCAAACGAAAGAGGGCGCAGGTCAACTATTACATCGAGACCTCCGACGTGGAGGACAACGTAGCCGACACCACCGATGCCCGTGGGGATGAGAACAGCCAGGACGTAGTCGAGGAGTTTGCTCCGCCAAAGGTTCGTGACGAACTGGACTTTGTAATTATTTGCCCCGACTAACACATAGCAGAAGCGCCAAGCAACTCGTCCCTCCCGACCGCTTCCCAAGCGCAAGATCTTTCCGTTTCTCGAGCTCCCTGCTGAACTGCGCCTCATGATATACGAGATGTGTCTGGTGGACCCACAACCCATTGTACTTCAGGCTGTCACCCAAAACTACCGCCGGACGGTGGAACGCGCAGGTAAGGACTGGATCAAACAGCGCTATCACCACTGGACGAATCGAATGGTGGCAGAGGCCGATGAACCGGGGGAGACTCTAGAACCTCGAATCCTCATACCGTCTATCCTTGCGGTCAACCGGCAGATCAACCAAGAAGCTCGCGAGATGCTCTATGAGAACAAGTTCTGCTTCTGCGACCCGCTAGCCTTGCATTCGTTCTTGGCCAACATTGGTCCCCGAGCAGCACTGTTGATCAAGGATATTACGATCGGATCATGGCAGTATTCGCGGGGTATGCACAAGGCCTACAATCACGCATGCTTTGCGCTTCTCGCGAATGCCACCAACATCGAGCATCTCAAGCTAGACTGTTGGCTGGGCACGGGCAGCCAGCCAAAATGGGTGGCACGACAAATCTACCGCGATGGTTTCCCGTGGCTCGAGGCAATGGCGTCGGCGAAGGGAAAGCTCGACGCGGCCGTGGACGTGATCGAAATTCGCAATGACAATTTCTCAGGACGCGGATGGCGTAGCCGCTCTCAGGTCAGCGCGGAGAAGGATGCGGAGGACTTCAAGAACGAATTGAGGAGGCTGTTGGGTGTCCAGATGAAGAAGATCAAGGCAACCCCGAAGAAGGCCACCAAAGGGAAGAAAAGCAAGTCAGACTGAGGTGTTGCCTCGATTATTCGACTGGAGGTTTCACTTTACAAAGAGCACGGAATGATGGCATTATGGTGAATGGGCTGGACGAGATTGTTTTATGATTCAGTTGCTACAAGGTGTTGCGAGGGAGTCAGTCACAGACATCATGGGTTATGGTGGTTATACCAGGGATTCTGTTAAGGGATTTTAGCGAGCATCTTTGAGCAAGGAGTTTGGGTCGTTCATGGAAGGTTCGGCATCCTCGAGTAAGGTCATATGGTCTCTCCTCGACTTCCGGCATTGAACATTCCAATGATAGTTTGATCCATCATGTATTTGCCAGCAGAATCCCGATCTTCGGACCTTGTCCAATTTGATAGCCCCATAATGATCGGCTCTCCAGGCTCTTTCTTGACTCGTCCACGTTGCTCGAAATCGCATTGGGCATGGTACGTGTCGATTGAGCAGCAAAAGACTTCCACCTGGCCTGAACGGGAGATGCTTTCGAACTTCGAAGGCATTTTTGATGGGGGGGGGGGGGTTGCGCTTTAGGCGGCTCTAGGTGCAGCGGGAAAAGTCGAGGTACCGGGGATGATTGCGTTTGCATTGCTTCTTCAAGAGGCCATTGTTATGCGTTATCAAGGCCACGGGGGGTTTTGAGCCATGAAGTTGACTTAATGTGTGCCAAGACGCAGCCAAATCACATCGCCCACAGGTTCTCGCGTGCACCAACGGGCTTGCACGACGAGTTCCGGCAAGTCAGATGTTGTGGACTGTTGTCCTTCAGCCTCAGGCCGCATCCTGCGCCGTGACGGCGCTGTCATCCATGGATGCTGCAGATGATCAACGGCGTCGTGAACGCCACCTTCACAAGCGACGACAGCGACTAGCGGCGAACCAGCTGGGCACCTGGGCCAGTGCCAAACCAGGTTCCTCTCACCAATAACGACGCGGGTGGCCATGGTTCATGGAGCTGTACAACTCGGAACCCGTGCCATGAGCAGCTGCACAAGCACGCTGTGCTCGTTCCTGGAATGTCTCCCTTGCCTCCCCCTGCCTTCCATCGACATTCTTTCATCTAAGTAGCGTGTTGTCCTGAGTGAGATGCAAAGTCCGCGATCCCGCAACCCGGAGCCCCTCAACAGCTCTCATCGCCCACTTGGAGCTTGCACCTGCAAGTCGCCTGCTCGGTCGGTGAGCATCGTGCAGCAAGCCGGACAGACTGCCACCAGCGCAGCTCGCGCGCCGGTCCGCCCGGTGCTCGCAGCGGCAGCTCTGCGGTTCTCGCTGCATCAAGACCGCTGAGGGTCAATCCCACAGCCACGACAGCAGAGGTTGCGCAGCCCCTCCGAGGCCGCAGCAGCAGCTGAGAAGCTTGGGTGGAACCACGCCGCAAACCGAAGACGTCGGGACTGGAGACCAGGCATCCATCGGTGACCCAGGACCCCAGGTTCCGGGCACGGTTTGACGTTTGTCCAGCATGGCCTCTTCCGACCGCTCGACCTCGCACTCGCGGAACCCCTTCGCCAGTCCGAACAAGATCCCACCCCGCACCAGCTCCCACGGCATCCTCAACGGCAACAGCGTGAGACACC
Source organism: Clohesyomyces aquaticus (assembly GCA_002105025.1). NCBI lineage: Eukaryota > Fungi > Ascomycota > Dothideomycetes > Pleosporales > Lindgomycetaceae > Clohesyomyces > Clohesyomyces aquaticus. Next base: position 242,855 of record MCFA01000014.1, on the reverse strand, counting down.
GCCCGAGCGTACTGCGCCCACTGTCTGAGATCGACTGGATGAGCCAGAGCAAGAAGAGCAAGACGTCGCACCAGTCGACCTCGTCGCTGGCTTCGGCGGCCACGGCACACCCGCACCAGCAGGCCAACGCATACCCACGAGACGGAATGTCGCAGCAGCACGGCTCCAACCATATGCAGCCGCAGACGCACCAGTACCCCACCCCCATGACCCCGCCACCGCCAGACCCGATGCCTGGCATCGGCGACGACCTGATTTACGGGAGACGCACCATGTGGAACGCGGAGAAGGAACGCATCCTGCTCGGCCCGTACGACTATCTGCTGGGACATCCGGGCAAGGACATTCGCAGCCAGCTGATCGCTGCCTTCAATCAGTGGCTGAAGGTGCCCGGGGAGAAGCTCGAGGTGATAACACGTGTGGTTGGAATGCTGCACACGGCGTCGTTACTGTATGCTATTGCCTTGTCTCGTAATGTTGCTTTTGAATTGGCGGAGGCAGGACTGACATGCGTGGTGCAATAGTGTCGACGATGTCGAAGACTCCTCACTCCTCCGGCGCGGAATCCCGGTCGCACACTCCATCTTTGGCGTCGCGCAGACGATCAATTCGTCCAATTACGTCTACTTCAAGGCGTTGGAGGAGCTCGCACATCTGCAGAATCCCAAGTTGATTACCATATTCATGGAGGAAATGTTGAACCTGCATCGCGGCCAGGGCATGGATTTATATTGGAGGGATAGCCTGACGTGCCCGAGCGAAGCGGACTATCTGGAGATGGTGGGAAATAAGACAGGTGGTCTGTTCCGGTTGGCAATTAAGCTTATGCAGGCTGAGAGTGCGGTGGACATGTACGTTGGCGCATTTGCTTTTTCCATGCTTGCCCCTCTCCCTCTCCCTTCGACACTTGACTTGACTCCATTCCCCTATTACCATTCACACACGCCTTCCTCGACAACACCAAACACTACTAACAACCCCAGTGACTGCGCACCCCTGGTATCAACCCTAGGTCTTCTCTTCCAAATCCTCGACGACCACCTCAACCTCTCCCCAACCTCCGGCTACGCGTCCCTCAAAGGGCTCTGCGAAGACCTCACAGAAGGCAAATTCAGTTTCCCCGTCATTCATGCTATCCGCGCCGACCCGTCCAACCTAGTCCTCATCAACATCCTGAAGCAGAAAACCACAGATGAAGAAGTGAAGCGCTATGCAGTCAAGTATCTGGAGAAAATGGGCAGTTTTGAGTACAGTAAAAAAGTCATTGGGGAGCTGACGGACAAGAGTCTGGAGTTGATTCGGAGTATTGAGGGGGGCCTGAGCGCAGAGGAGGGTAGGGAGGGTGGGGAGGCGTTGAGAGCGGTGGTGGGGAGATTGTGTTTGAGGTGATGGATCGGTGGGGAGGCTTATGTGAAATGTATGAATGCCTTTCTTTCATCTAACTATAATACATGGAACTGCATGAGAGACGGATGGGTCTCTGGAGAGATCAACAGACCGAATATAGCATGAGATAGCATGGCATCGTTTGCACGTGGCGGCAATTTCTCGGTACTGCATTGGTCAAGAGAGGGTGACTAGATTAGCGATCTGTAATTCTGCGTTTCATACCACTTTGCATTTGAGCTTCGTGTGGATCCACGGTCATAATCTGTGTGGAATAGGAAGTAGCTGAGTTCGTGAACCTTCGTAAATTAAAGCAGGGCACAGATCTGTGTCTAGCTGAATTGTGGCTACCCTAGCCAGTCTCTCCCTCGCTGCTCCAATTACCGACACACATCCCCCATCCCAATCCTCCAGCCCTATCTCTGGTTCTGGCTACGAAATCGGCACCTTCTACGTAAACTGGGCTATCTACGGCCGCCAACACTTCGTAACCGACCTCCACGCCTCCAAACTCACAAAGGTCAACTACGCATTCGCTAACATCAACAACGTGACCGGCGAAGTCCTGCTCTCGGATCCGTACGCCGATATTCAGTTTCTATATCCGGGGGACAGGATCCAAACCAACACTAATAGCCCCCCCCCCCCCCCCCCCCCCTGACTCCAATGTAACTCGCAATGGAACAAACTCGACATTGCCGACTCTGTACGGAAACTTCAACCAGCTCTTCAAATTGAAGCAACAGCATCGATATTTGAGAACAGTGCTAAGTGTCGGCGGATGGAGCTATAGGGGAAACTTTAAATCAGGGCTTGCAACACCACAGTCGAGACAGAGGTTTGCGGAGTCGGCGGTCGCGCTGGTAAAGGATCTCGGTCTGGATGGGTTTGATGTTGATTGGGAGTATCCGGAGGATGGGACTGATGCGAGGAATTTGGTGGATGCTGTTTGGAGGCTGAGAGAAGTAAGTACATTTCGGGGTAATAATATGGTTGGGGAGTGTAGGTGGCTGACGATGTGAGAGTGCAGCTGCTGGATACGTATTCGGAGAAATATGCTGAAGGGTATCGATTTGAGATTACTATCTCTGCGCCTGCTGGTAAGTTCGTTGTTCCTGGATCTCTCTTAAACTTTCGCGTTTGCACCTTGAGATGAAGAATGAGTGGCTAACTCAGTGATCTAGGACCGGAACGCTTCACTGTCTTCCCCGTCGCTGAACTCGACGCCTATGTCGACGAGTGGAATCTCATGTCCTTTGACTACGTCGGGCCCGGGTTCAGTAATTGTACGTAAACCCTCCTGGTTTGAGATAAGAAGTGTCATCTCGGTATCTGTGTTATGTGTTGTCATGTCATGTAAAAAATGGGACAAGACGCCAACACTGGTACCCTTACTTCTCACCTCCATCACTTCTTCACTGCTCACGCACACATTCACTAACAAGCCTTCAGTCACCGGCCACCTCAGCAACATCTACCCCTCCGCCCTCTCTCCCCACACCACCCCCTTCTCCACGCTCCCCACCCTCACATACTACAAATCCCTCCTCCCCGCCCACAAAATCATCCTCGGGCTTCCCGCCTACGACCGGTCCTACGCCAACGTGTCAGTGTCCTCTTCCTCCTCCTCCTCCTCCCCCCACAGCATGGGATCCTACTTCTGCGGCCCCGGCACTGGGTCCTGGGAGTCCGGGGTCCTGGACTTCAAAGCCCTTCCGCTGCCCAACAGCACGGTCTTCACGTCGCGGGAACTGGTAGCGAGCTGGTCGTACGACGCCGCGAATCGCGAAGTCGTTTCTTTCGATACGGCGGAGGTGTAGGGATGGAAGGCTGAGTATGTGATGAAGGAGGGGCTGGGCGGCGCTTGGTGGTGGGATTCAAGTAGTGATCGGAAGGAGGGCACAGGGAGTTTGCTAGATACGGTGGAGGGGAAGTTGAGAGCTGGGGGGATGGGGAGAAAGGCGAAGAATAATTGCTTTAAGTATCCGGTGAGTCGGTATGGGAATGTGAGGGCAGGTGGGAGGGGAGAGTGAGAAAGGAAGAAAGGAGAAGCTGGAGGGTATAAGTAGCGGGCTTACCTATTACGTGCCTGATCTTGCCCTTCTTAGAATCTTCTAAAACTTATCACATCTTGCGAGATAATAAGCAAGTCAGTCATCACCAGCATGGCGTACCGCGCCATGTGAAAAGTTTAGCCTCTGGCCTGTGAATACGCTTTGCTTGGTCCTGCATATTTCGAGGAAATCTGCGTCGGGCAGAGCAAGCTGAGAATGGCTCGTCGATTGTCTAAACAGTCCCCACCCGAGCCTACCCTCTCTCCTTAGTTGCCATCATCAAACCACCTCTGAACAAAGTCGGCCCCGAAATTCTCCAACTCCTCGTCGTCGTCATTCTCTGCATCCAACTACTCCTAGTGTCTCTATAGACGTGATTAGTTGTTATCGCTACATTGAATTTGGTAGATGGGTTCTTTCAATTAGCTGGGGAAAAGTCCTTACTACGGTTGGTTTCGCCGCAGACTTTGCGATGAAGAGTCCTAGGGCCACAAGAGCCATGAGAGCTTTGTTCATTTCGATTTACGATTTTAGCGACTTAGCTAGACTAGTAGATGTCGTTTTCTTTCCTTCGGCGGAGGACAGAACGTGAAGTCCAACGGGGCGATCTCGAGGTGGCAGGTAAGGATCGAGGCTACGGCTGATGCTTAGGATTGAAGAGATGGTTGGTTTGGTAGACTCATGTTGCAGTAGTAAGGGAATTCGAAGGCCTTATCAGCGCAGCAACTGGGTCAAGTAACGAAGTGTGTCTGGCCGTGCTTTTGCGTCATGTCGTTCCATGCTGTTTCAAGTCATTCGGTTTGCTGTTGTGCCATTATTTCCGTTTACGGTCATCGAGGCTTGCGATGCTAGCGCGAGGCTGCACTTGCGGTGGCTTTGCAGATGCACCTCTACCAATTCGATGCAGGACGATTGATTTCGAGGCCCTTCTATGGATCCACTGTTGACCTGGTGGTTTGCATGAGTGACAGTTGGCAGTACAGAGGCAGCCTAGTCAGGGCTCTTCCCAGGAAGTACGGGCTCTCTTCATCCGCAGTATCACTCAGAGCCTTGAATCCTTAAGCACTTGTATACTTGTCAGAGAACATAATCTATCTATATCGTTGTCGAGTCACGAACATGGCCTACCAGTACGAAAGCCTGAACAAACGCGAAATGGAGATTCGGCTCATCCGACTAGCCACTGGATCCTCAGTCAAGAACAACGAGACCGTCCGATGCGTACTCGACCGATATTCGCTTGATTTGAGTCACCCTCTCCCTTGTGTGGTAATCTCTTATTGGTGGGGCACCTCGACAGAAAGGCGACAAATCGACATAGGCGGCAGAATGCTCGACGTACCCGCTAGTGCTGAAGAAGTACTGCGCTTCGCCCTACAGACTAAAGGAAACTCAGAATACATATGGATCAACGCCATTTGAATTAACCGATCGAGCCTATCGGAGCGTAATCATCAAGTTGCACTGATGGGAAGACTGTACTCTAGCGCACACCGTGTCTTGGTTGGGCTAGGGAATGCATCAGCGAGCACCAAGCAGGCACTCCTCTCGATTCACTCGATCGTTCGCCAATGTCACTATGTCACCGATGGTGGTGCGAAACTCGACGAGACACCGTGGGGTGGTGCAGGTGCCGCGAGCTATTATCTATATTCGGACGATTGTCTTCCCTCCGACTGCGACTGGCTGGCACTGGAACAATTCTTCGCGCCAAGATGGTTCAAAATGATGTGGCCTATTTAAGAAGTCTGTCTGGCGAAAGAGGCGCGGTGCCACTATGGCGAGCATGTAACCGATTGGAACGACATCGCTCTCGCAGCGCGTTGGATGTACCATCGAAAACATAGGGTAACTAGTTGGAACAGATATGCTGGCGTGAATTGCGCAGAGGCACCCTTGGGGTTGCATGCGCTGCTGCAGATGTGCGTCTACTTCGATGCAACTGATCCCCGGGACAAGATATACGGTCTATTAGGTCTGATCCCGGATTCAAGTCCAATTGCCTTCGCAGGGAGAAACGCTATCGTGCCAGACTATCACAAGTCGCTCAAGGATGTGTACTCAGTCGCTGCGCGGGTGGCAATTGCCAAAGGCAGTCTGACTGTATTGGGACGAGCAATCTGGTATCGCCCCCGGCATTACGGCCTACGTATCCAGCTGATGTCACCATTAGCGAGTTTCCTTCTTGGGTACCACGACTGGACTGGTATTGGGATCCTGGGCAAGGCTCGCCTTCTTCGATCTATCCAGCAAATGAAACGGGGGCCAGTGGTGGTATGCAGCCGCAAGTTTCCGACGAAACGCCAAAACCTTGATGTCCTCTGAATCCGTGGCGAGCTAGTCTCTGTAGTGGTGGTTGTCGGTGCTTCGCTCACGCCTGCTGGGATTACAAAGAAAGAATATCTCGCTACAACCGTAAAGATGTCCTGGGAATTGGTTGCCCAACTCAAGCCTCCGACAGCAAGTGACGATGATATGAATCGCTTCCTCAAGACCCTCTGCGCTGGGTCAGAGAAAAGCCAGCCGATTACCGAAGAAAGTCCATCACTGCGGGCATCGTTCGATAAATTCTTGCTGACGTACGGCACACTGGAGTCTGGAATGAACGAAGCGATGAATGCTATGAAAACAAAGACTCAGACATGTGTATTCGGTTCCTGTCCTCTGTCATTGGTGAGGTTAGTGTTAACAAATGCCCATTTGCAGCTGCCAATGGCACCATTGGTTTGGGTCCACCCGGGCTCCGTCCGGGTGACGCAGTTGCCATCATATTCGGTGCGACCGTCCCATACATACTCAGAAAGGAAGTTGCAATATGGAAGTTGGTGGGAGATGCGTATGTGGAAGAATTGATGAAGGTAAGGACTTGAATTCTTAGGTCTGACAAATGTCGCGAACGAATAGAGGGCGAATATATTGCTGAACTGCAGCGAAACGACTCACTTGAACGGGATAAGGTTCAGTTTGGTATATGTTGAGATGAGTGAGGATCAATCGTCTGTTTTATCAAGGGTTACAAACGTAGAGCCTTCATTTTGAAATGTGACAGTGGTTCATGGAGAGCGGAGAAATACAGAACGAATTTGGGTGAAGGAAGGAAAGTGGAGCGGATAAAGAGTATAACGAGGGAGTTTATATGGGCGCAAAAATGATTCCCGTCTTAGGTCACGTAAGAAAACGGTAAAAACTTTCGCGTGTCGGACATTCCGACCGACAAGTTTCTTTCATTTCCACAATCCCTCCACCGCTATATATACTACATCCTCCACTCGCACCGGAAAATACCACTGAGCGCCAAAGAAAGGGCTCAGGAATGATATATGTATGTGTACAATACAGACAAGGAGACACGCCGCACCAGCAAACGTGTCATGCCAGTATCCAAGAAAGAAATGCATCCCCAATCCAATCCAGTCCAATCCAGTCAACTCATCCAATCGACCTGTCTCACTCGATCAAGTCTCTCATGTCGAGCGCGACCAACTCAAAGCGTAAGGAGGGTGAGGAGCGCAGCGCACAGCGTGTCGCTGTCGGATTCGCGGGTTGCGTCGCGCCGACTTATGAAAAGAGTCGAGCGTTTCGAGGGTCAGGGGTGAAAACTTCTTCTCAACACGCCACGCCAACAGAGAAGATAGAGATTAACGACAGTCAGAAATTACACCCCGCGGCTGTGGGATAGGGTAAGAAAGAACAAGAAATGAAAACACCGCCGCCAGTGTATGGTGTATGTAGGCTATGCTTTGCCAAGTAAGGTTGATGCGGCGATCAGAACGCCATCCGAGGTGGAATGTGAAGAAAATAGGGAAGAAAGAAAGAGAGGTGCATAGGGAGATGCAGGTGCTAATCAAAGTGTCCCACGCCATCAATGAGCAAAAGGAAATGACGTCATGCAAACATAACAAGAGTCAAAAAATACACCAGGAAGATTCCCAAGACGCAAACCGCTCCCATCGCCGGCTAACCAGACTTGCGCCGAAGCTCCGTAGTAAGACAACAGTATCCAGATCCATGTCTTGATGATCAAGAAAAAGGGTATTATTTCCAGAACACACTCCAATCGTACATTAGACGCGTGAATTTACTTTTTCCACGTTTGTCATCCTCGTTCTCCTATCCATTCGAAAAGTTTGCTGGAGGCATGCTTGCTACCTGAGAGGTTGTTTTGAGGCGTCCCTCCTCTTCTTCCTTTTGCTTTCTAACCAAGTGGCAAGTAGGCCGTCTAGCTCGCCGCCTAGCTGTGTCACTGTTCGTGTTTCTTCCGTATACAGCCGTGCCATTAGAGGATGATCCAGACTGACTGGAACAACGCCAGTAGTGTCGTTGATTACCATGAGCATGTCTCGGATGTCACTGCCATCGTCTAGGTATGATCGGAGCGAGGCATCGGACCAAGCCGGAAGCGTGGAACTTTCTGAGGATGTTGGTGGTGAGGCTAGTTCCATCTCTTTCGTAGGAACGGGCGCGGGGCGTGATGGTGGTGGTATGGAAGACGCCGAATGCGGTGACGTAGGCGATGGCGAACCGGTGGGACGAGACACTGGTAGATTAGATGCTGGAGGTGCTTTGGTGGACGGGCTGTCGTCGGGTGAAGGAGTAGAAATAGGCGAGGTGGTTTCCTGGCTTGAAGTATCCCCAGTGAGGCCAGGGGGTTGATGCGGATCCGGTTCTCGGTCCCTATGATGAGCATTTTCCTTGCCGTTTGGCTGTGCATCTGCGGCGGAGATGTGAACGGGTGATTCGGAGAGACGACCGGTGGGCTCAGAGACCTCCGCCTGCGGGGCCTTCGCTTGCGATTCCTTTGGATCAGCAAAGGGATCGACCTTATCTTCATCAGACGAATCGAAATCATCTAGTTGTACGCGTTGCTTTGCCTTCTTGACCTTCTCAGGCCGGGCTCCAGCTTCCTGATCCCGATGTAAGAGTCTCGTTGGGTTAAGTTTCGAGGCAGCGGAGTTTGATCGGGAGCGATTTTCGGGCGACTGAACACGCGCTTCACTTGATGACTTCGCTGGATCCTCCTGTTCCGGAGAAACCAAACGCATTGTTGCAGGAGCTGTTGGTTGACCGTTGCTGGTGGGAGTTTCTTTTGGAGTCGGGGCGTTTTGCAGGGTTGCTGGCTCAGGGCTGTCTGCGGGAGTGAGGACCTGGTTCTTAGTCGGCGAATCATCCCGTGAACGCTGAGGTTTTTGTAGTTTGCCTTTACTGGCCTGTCGTTGTGGCTGTGATTGCTCGGTGGATGGTCTTTCATGTGAATCGTCTGAGGCTTTCGACTGTGGAGAACTTCGACCGAGCTCTTCTGACTGCTTCTCAGCATCGCTATCAAAAGAATCAAGGGCGCCTGGAGCCCCCTTCGGCTTCTTTTCCTTTCTCTTAAACAGACCGCTAAGCATTCCAGGTTTCTTCTCCTTCTTTTTCTTATCGTCCTTGACTTTGTCCGCGAATCCATTCTTCTCGAGACTTTCTAGGCTGGGCCCACGCTCCCGCGAGCCTGTGGTGGAGGTGCTAGAGTCGTCTCTGAGCAAGTTCGGTGTGAGGGTGATTTTGCGCGTCTCCGCGTTGTCGTCTTTGAAGAAGGAGTCTGTGTTACGCATGGTGCCATTCCTAGACACCTTGGGGTCTAGGGGACGATCAAAGACCTCGTCACTTGTCCTTGCTTTGTCAACGTTCTTTGCGTTAGGGTCCTCATTAGAATTGCGCGATGTGTCGGAATCACTTCGTTCGGGGTCCGTCTTTGCGGCGCCGACTTTCAAAGGCTGCACCTTCAGGCCATCATCTTGTTCGGCTTCTGACTTGTCTTTCGCCGTCTCGGCCTGGGCTTGGTTCGGGTCTGCTCCGCCGAATAGCTCGTCGTCGTCCTTGTCCTCGTCCGACGAATAGTCGTAATCTGAAGCTTCGACATAGGTAGGTGGGGCAAACTGAACGGTCTTTGCATTCCGTCGTCGCATAGCTTTCTTGAGGGGATTCTTGGTCTTTTCGGCAGTGTCCCCTAACATTGTAGCCGACAGATCGATATTCCGGTGCTTGTTCAATCGAGCCAATCGCTCTGTGGGTGTCTCAATATGTTCTGCTGGTAAGTATCCTGTGTTGTGTTAGTGGATGCTGGGTCCTGATTGGATGAATCATACCAATACTGCTGTCCTTGACGACCCTTACTAGCCACCAGTAGCTGTTGCTGTCATCGAGGAGGACCATGGTATCTCCCTTGGTAGCATTGGCCTGGCCTTCTACCGTAGCGACAAATGTATGCAATGCATACACGAATTCGAAATCGATGTCCTCTGTTTCTCGTAAGCATTCGCCGCCCCACCCAGAGTCGATAAAGCGAGGATCATCAGAAAAGAAAATATCATTGGAATCATCATCATAATCATCATCCACCTCGTGGATAGCTCCGTACGAGTCGGCATCGCTGTCGTCGGTCCACGATTCTTCCTCGGATTCGTCGCCGTTGTCTTCGTCGGTCTTCCAAGGTGGGGTGGCGCTCCTGGCTATGTGGAGGGGGTTAGTCCTGCCCACGGGGCTCGGGAGCGGCCGGAGCATGATTTGAACGTCTTCTTCGTTAAATTCGGACATGAGTGAGCCCTCTGAATCCTCTCTTCTTTCTTGCAATCGGGCTTCTACAATCTTCAGGCGATGGGTCAGCGGGCTGGTATCGGAGTCGCTGGAGTCTTCCGCGTCGGTGTCGATTCGGACCTTTCCCACTCTTGATGTATACTCACCACGATGATGTTCCTTTGATTTTATTTTGGCTGCGTCGTACGCGGCTTGAAGAATAAATGGAATGGGAGATGCTCGATAAGAAGAGCTTAAGAGAGTTTCGGCACTGCCCACCGGTACATTCAATAGCGGTTGCGCCGCAGCGGCAACGGAAAGAGGAAAATGAATGGGAGTTGACGTGAATGGAGAAGAAGAATCCACGTAGGCCGAGGATGAAGGAGAAGGCGTTGGAGAACAGTACGGAGCCAGGGAAGAGCCCCGCTTCGGCCAGTCCGCCGGAGAAGAAGGTAAAGAATACCCACCATCGTCTATTGAAGGTGAACTCGAAATCTTGTCCATCATGTCGTCGTCCATGTCCTCCTCGACATCGGCGTCCTGCAGTTCCCCCTCGTCAACGGCTCCGGTCATGCCGCCGTTCAGCCGGACCGCCTGCTCATCCTGCTGGAGATTCCTGTCCGCATCGGCGCTATTCACAACGGTGCGCTCGTCGTCTGACCCCGGATCCTCGCGCAGGGTGTTGGAGTCGCTCCAGGTCCCATTCCGGAGATGTGACTCCTCGGAGGCCCGCTCGTCGTCTACGTGTCGCAGCGAGGCTTCTTGGTGTGGTGCGGCAGGGCCAATTCCCAGAGGTGCTGGGTGTTGCGGCTGGCGGGAGTGGTCCTGTGCGGTGGGGGAGGTTTTGTCTTGCAAGTCGAGCGTATCTGCGGAGCATAATTAGCAACGTGTCCCCCTCATTGGGTGATGCGCCGATTCCGTACCTGCCCTGATAATATGAGGTCGCGTCATCCTAACTCATGTCCAAAGAGTGCAGCGGCCCGTCGCGATAAATATTATGGCTCGACACGGACCCGGGCAGCTGAGGCGGCGCAATGGATGATGCGAGGAGGCTGAGCGACGTGGGGTGAGGAGCGGCGAGCCCGACAGCGACGACGAGCAAACGGGACCAGATAAAGAACGACGGGCGGCCAGCGGCGAGACAGTGTTTGCGCGCAGTCGCATGCGATGTTTTGGCGATGTGTCGAAGAAGGAGAGACCGGAGGAGGCCCGGGGATGTGGGACCGGCTGGACAATCCAAGTTGTTTCAAGGCATGCCGCGGCGGGCGGGCAGATCAGTACGGCGGTCCAAGGAGCGGCGGCGTGTCCAGAGCAGGGAGAATAGGAATGGCCAGCCTTGTGGCGAGGTCTGAGGCTGCCGTTGTCGTCGTCGTAGTCGTCGTCGTCGTCGTCGTGGAGGAGTGGTGAAGCGTATTGCTGTGGGCGATATTTTTGGGCAGTCACCACTCCCCTTGCTGAGAGCGAGCACGGATCCCGGTTTCAGAACTCGCAGGGGTGACCACACGCTAGCCCCCATCGGGCCCACGATCTCGAAAAGGGGCCGGAGATTTTAAGATGAGCGTCACAATAATCGTCGCTCCATGCACCTGCAGTGTGCTCTCTGCAGCGCTCTTCAGCTTTGCCCAATATCTTCTCGCGGCTTCGACGTCGCGAATCTTGACCCGTCCGGCTTCCCCGCAGTTTGAAACCCCATCAGCATCCCGGCGCCGCGACCATGATCACTATCCACTCAAGTCGCTTGCTTGAGGGCCACGGAACAGCTTTTCGCTCTGCTTGCAGTGTTGCAAAGTGCTGCAAGTTTCACCCGGCTCCTGGCCAGCGGCGCTTGATCGACGCGCTGCCGAATTCACCCTGCCGAGTGCGGATTCAGTCTGCGCTATTCGTGAGATAAAGGACAGCATTTCCTCACAACCCCATCCTGTTGCTCCTTCTCGCTTCGGACCCTGCGCACGCGACCTGCCCGTCATCCGTCCGTCTGGCCCTACGCCGCCCACGGTGTCCTGATCTTCTCTGGGAATATATGCAGCTCACTCCTCCCAGTGCTTGTTCGAAAAGAAAAGGACACTCGCCTCCGTTGTTCAAGGCCACGAGGCGAAAAGCAACATTATTGAACCTGAGAGGCCAGGTCTTGCAGGCCGACAAATGATTCGCTCTGCGCGAAGCGCTTGTCTGACGCCATCGCCATCAATACTCCGCCTCAACTCGCAGCGCTTCTACAGAGTAATTGTGAGGATATCGACAGATCTTCGGTTGCCAATTGTGAGCGGGGAGCCGGCTTCGTTCATCATCCCCAGCATGTCGAAGGTTATCTCACCCCCCACCTCCCCGGCCAATCTAAGCTGCGGCCGACGAGACAAGTTTCGAAGCTGCCTTTGCTGGCTGTCCTCATAGTGTCAGCGACTTCATTGACGCAATTCCTGCCTTTTTACCCGCCTCTGTACGCAGTCACGCAAATCGCCAACGCACGCTGTCATACTCTTGACGTGACCATCTGCCTCTTTTTATTGTCCAACGTTCGATCGCAATATCGCGGCAGTTGAATGCCGCCGGGCACGTGCTGCTTTTGCTCGGAATAATGCCCCACCCCGTGCCTGTCTCATCTTGACCAACTTAGCAACCTGAGACTCGTACCATTACTATCCCTAGATAAGGGCGAATCGTACGGTTTGCCATGGTAGCAAAGAACACGATTGAGGACCTGTCAAGGGTATCCAAAGACGATTGACAGCTATAGTTCTCATATCACCATCATACGATTTCCGTGGCACGTTACTTCTGTCCTATGGCTCTCGATATTCAACTTTCATAACATTCCCGAATTTTAGACAGTGCACAACATACTAACATACTCGCTCTCCATCTGTTCTCGATTTCCATCTTATCATTGTCACGTCAGCCACCCCAGCCGGAACCCAAATCGCCTCCACTCCCCGTCTCAGTGCAGGGCTTCTCTTTCGCTGAACCAGCATCCCGGTATCTGATCATACAATATAGGCTCTCCGCATTTACCATCTGTGCTGCATATGTCGGCTGTCTTAGATATTCTACGACGCTCTAGCAAGCCCGGGCGGCTGATCACAGATACCACCGTGGTCCCGTGCAGTGGGTACGCGCTCTGCGACCCTTGAGGACTCCCTTGCATAGTTGGGATAAGCACATCACAGAGGGTCGTTCATTGGGACTGTGAGACAGTATGCCCAAACAAGAGTGGCTACAGATGATATTTTATCGTTCGACCCCCTTTCGATTCCAGCGTGAGATGCTCTGCATGCAATGTTGGTAGCTGCACGCACGCCTCCACTATGAGAGGCGATATCACAGGTAGGCAGCATATAAGGAGAGCGGCTCTTCTCTTCGGTTGGAAGCCATCAGATCTGGTATCTTCAAGCTAAATCCTCCCAAGAGTCTACTGTGTCAGCCACAAAGCTTCCTTTAAGCTCTTCAATTCATCAGTCCTTCGAAGATCATATCTACATACCATTCCCAGCCCTCCAACCCCAACACCTCCAATCAAAATGCATCCGGTTGCTCAGCTCTCTCTCGTCGCCTCTGGCATCGGCGCTCTGCAAGTCACTCGGTCCATGGCGACTCGATCTCTTGCTCGAAACCAACAATCACTCAAGGGCCAGGCTGCTGCCGCTCACATAGCACCGGCACCGCGTCCAGTCGCACGACGAGCGAGTGTCTTGCCATCTTTTGGTATGACAAGGCCGCAGTAGATGTCTTTCCCTGGTTCTGACAACTTCTACAAAGGTGAGACAACAGCCCTGCTCCAGATGAACCAATTCATCGACAGTGATCACATGATGGTTGGAATCCCCCTATTCCCACCCTTCCCCTACCGACACGAGAAGCCTCTCACAATACGATCACACAGCTGACAGTCAATCTGCAGTACATACCGATACCGAACCTCTACCCCATCTCAACATCCTCACATACCCAACTCCTCTCGCAAACCTTCTCACGATCCCGCAACGAATCATGATTGCATACCCATAACCATTCCTACCCCGTCTCGCTCCGAACCATTTCCGAACAGCCAACCAGGCTGGGCCATCCACGCTCAACACACTATACTACATCATCCTCCCTACCCAGGCTGGACCTGCATCTGATCTCCCATCTGCCAACCACAGACAAATCCACCCTCGTCATTGAACCACATTCTCACCTCGCGTTATCAGATGGCAGGTCCAGCCCCACCAACAACCATCCCAGAGACTCCACCACATACTTGCCCACCAGCCTGGTTCCAACTCTCGGACACGATCACTCGGCAGCAGCAGGAGCAGGACTCTTACGACGCCACGAATCTCATACATCACACACATGTCCCCCATCTCCTTTGTTCGTCAGCTCGAGAGTGGAGGAGCAGCATGGCACGGAATTTGATCATTTGGGATTTATTTCGTTCCCTTTCCTTCCTTTCCTTTGTACGGACTCGGGATGGTGTGGAGGGACGGCTCACGGACATACAACACAAACTGAAGAATCGAGCACTGGGCGCACACACGCACTCAACACCAACACCAGGCCGTTCGGGGCAGGGTGGGAAGGGATGTGTTGGGTGCGCTGAGCCAACCAACCTGCGCGCCAGTATCTAGCTAGCTAGTTGTGCACGACGGGATAGTTAGATTGGATATCATAGCAATGGATCCATCGATTTCAGTACCAATGTCTGTCTTGTGCACACATACACGTATGCATCAAACCACGTATTCGTGACTGTCGTGCTTGCTCCCCTCCCCTTCCACCTTCCACATACCTCCGCGCGTACAGACCAATCTCAACTTCCCACCCTACCCTACCCTAAACTCTAGCCATCCTTCCTTCTGCATTCCATTCTTTCTCACTGTCCTGACCCGGCCCCGCCCGGGAAACCGTCGTACCGAAGCGACTGCATACACTAACCTAGAATAAGTTATCCAAGAATATTCCATCGCTCCCTCCACCGTATCTGAACCCAGAAATCTACATCCGCGGCCGTAGCTTACTTCCATGTCTAGAGCGACAGCAAAAGACGCGGATCGAGGACATCCGAGATCCACTTCAGTTCCCACCCCGCAACCCTGCCTGCATATAACACTATAGACTACGAGAAGAATGGGGATTTAGAGTGTGGGATAGCCTAACATTCCTACACCGATCGATAATATCCGAGATCCACTTCGTTCCCACTCCGCGGCGCTGTCTGCTTATTAGACTAGACTAGATACCTATACTGCAGGAAAGCGAGGGGGCTATAGTAGACTATGGTACACACCGACCAACCCCTTCTCCTGCAGGACATTGATTAGCGTAAGAGGGGCGAGTGGGCGGACCGAGGAAGTTGGATATGGTCCATATACCTATGCATACACAGACTTCAAAGAATGGAGAGAGGGGTGAATGGGCACAGGAAGAGGGAAGGTGACACAAACCAAAAATATGGTAGACTGGGTAAATTTGCATCCTAGGTATCATCACCACGATAGCAAGCCGGCGCGCAGGAGGCCATAGGCTTCAGAAATCTCCTCTGTCGATGAACGTGAATATCATATTGACTATAATAATTAGTTGCAAACGGCTCGAGCAAAACTGAAATGAACCGCAGGGTAGATATTATCTCATTCCGACAAACCCTTATTAATGCTACCACTCTCGTACTCGCTCGCCTCCTCTCAATCTCGACATGCAGAATAACACTACCAAAAACGATAACAAGCCCAAGACCAGAACAAGAACAAGACCAAGAACTTCAAAATGGGTAATCGCAATAAACGGAACGCATATAATACGATACACGTAAAAGTACGAAGCAATCAACAACGCCAATGCAAGTGCGGGTATTCCGTCCCAAAAGCTCCATCCATCATGCAGCGCTAAAAATCGACAAGGGGTATCGTATCGTTGATGGAAGGAAGTAAAGTAAAATAGAGCGATACAGTGATAAGAAGAAGGAAAACTGGATACCGGGCGTCAAGAATGGGAGTGGGATTTTGTCGCCGAAGGACACGCCGAGGACAATGTACTGTTGGGAGAACGTTGCCGCCGGGGAATATGGCAAGGACAATAGGTGGCTGGGATACGGTGGGTCCTGATGGGGAGAGATGAGTGGAGAGGAGGGGATATGGTGTGATATCTTCGTTGCGAGCGAGCGTGCGATGAGATATGTGGTGTGGTGTGGTGTGGAGTGGTATCGGGTATCTCTGCTCCCGGTCCTGTTGTGCACTGTTGCTGTTGCAGGCGGGTCGGGCTCGAGCATGCGCGCATCGCCATTGAAAGCAAGCAAGGCCCCACCACAATGTCGAAGTGCCCTCGGTGCTCGAAACCCGGCAGCGGAAACACATCCCGTTCGTCTCTTGCATGGTGTCCTCACTCAGGTCCGTTTCCTAACCGGACTCGCGCCACCCTGCACGCTCAACGAAGTCTGCGGCTTCGGTTCAGATACCGGCGTCGGGGTCGCGAGCATCGCTTTGACGCGATCGATCCGGCTGACAGCCTTCTCTAGTCTCTCTAACCGCGCCATCTTGTCCTTGTCCTTCTTCTCCAGCTGCTCCACCCTCGCCTCGAGTTTTGCCCTGGCTTTGCGCTCCGCTGCCACCATCTCGTTGGCCTGGGAGAAGAGAGTTACGCTGAGCTCTTCGATCTCCATGTCCATCTTTCCGACCTTTTCTTCCGCTTTCTCGCGCCTCTTGCGCTCGGCTTCAAGCGCGGCTATCAAGTCGATGTCTGGGGGCGGCGGCGGCGCGACGGGTTGAGACTGTGCTGGAGAGCCACGACGGCCTGGGAGGAACGAGAATCGGGAGGTAGTCTTCGCAGACTGGGAGTTTGCGGTTGAGGGGCGGGGTTCCTCGGTCGAGGGACGGGCGGGCGCGAGGCCGAGGGAGTCAGAAGTGTTTGAGCGGGGGAGGCCACCAGGTTGTGCGGCTCGCATGGTGCGGAGCTGGTCCTCGTAGTCGGCGCATCTGTCCACTACGGAGAAGTTGAAGTCAGTATCGTTGAAGCTGGCGGACGTGAATATGCAGAGATGGCTCTACGTACCTGCGGCCGTGGCCTTGCTCTTCAGCATCTCGACCTGCGCTTCCAGCTCTGCGATCTTCCTCTGCGCATCCTGGACTCCGGCGTCCTGCAGAACCTGAGACCCACAGTTCGGGCAGCTATGAACATTCGCAGCCATCTCTCCAGCTTGCTTATTCACAGCAGCGGGTGTCTTCGTCTGTGTCGTTGGAGTCGCGAAGGCAACAGCCATGCCCGAAGGCTCCAGCGCTCACTTCTCTCTCTCGCCTCCACCTGAACTCTCCGCGCGTAACAATGTTCACCCACGTTTCAAAAAACTTGTGTGTAAGCTTGGGTCTGGCAAGAATAGATACACGCTGCGGCGGGGTTGCTGCAGCGTCAGGTCAGGGTTTTGGGTTGATTGGGAGTTTGGGTAAAGCTCCGAGGTTTCAGATGAGTCGAGGACCCTTGCATGAAAAAGGGGTCCTCGCTTCTGCCCGTGCAGGTGCCGAAGCGTCGTTCACGGTCCGAGTCCGAGCCCGAGCTCAGCCTTATGAATATCTGCGAGCAACGTCATCGTCGCACACCAACTTGTGCTTTTTCCTGGAGGATTTCATCCGGAATTCGAACACATTATAGACGTACTTGCAGTGACGATTTTATGTGTCATATTGTCCAGGATAAACCAGCAAACGAAATGACAAGATCCCCATATGAACTTTTGCCGCAAGTACGTCATAGAAGTCTATCACAATTTGGAGTCGAAACTACTGCGTTTTTCCACGTCCGACGGAATCGGCAGGGAGCTTGGATCAGCAAATCATATCTAAAGAATCACCTCGATGCATAAGAAATAATTAGTCTATAGAAGAGGTAATTTTCAACAGCAGTTTCAATTGCTCAAACCCCCTGCCCATTCCGTCGGGCGTGGAAAGACGCAGTACTGGTAACTAATCGCTCTACTCGCATTCGGTATGTCACTATTTGGTTCAGATGACTACACTTTCCGAACTTCAGCCGCACGCAGCCAGAACCACCTCTGAACTCACGTACACTGAAAGCCGGATTTGACGAGAAAATGAACACCTCTACGATACCAGCATGTATCATGGGAAGGATGTAGGAAGCAAGAAAACACGACGGGTGTGGTTTGAGAATATGCGGAGCAAAGCGCTGTCTTACGATATGATATGGGTTTGCTCTGTCGGTAAGGAATTGGATTGCACACTGAAATCAGATATTTGTCTATTTGTTTACTTTTTCTTTACCTTTTTTTTCTTCTATATTTTTCTGATTCGCACATACCCGAGTTACTAAACCATGGATTCAGCTTAACCCCGCTTGGCTCGACCACTCAATATTACCCCCTTTCTAACGGACCAACCGCCGCATAGAGGCTTCTAGTCGCTTTTCCTCCACTTTCAAGTTCATAAGAGATGGTTTTTGAGGACTATAATACGTTCGCTTCGGCAGGAGGCGTCGCTGAGCCTTAGGATGCCCTCTCAACGAAGGACGCTGATAGCTCAACGAGCATTTCAAGTATGATAATTCGCTGGATCCAAGACTAAAGTGCTCAACTCGGGCTTAAGGGAGTGGACGTGAGATATTTGATTGGATATTCGTATGTAAAATGCTCTCGGTGACCTTAAATAGTTGCTTCGAAGATAACCAGGTCGTAGATTTCTGGCGCACAACCCTTGAACTTTATTGCCTATATAGACCTCTCTCTTTACCGACCTCGTCTTCTTGTTCCTCTTCTCCTTTGCCGTTGTTCTTGACGCAAAACCGAATCCGGTGGGGTGCTTGACTGAGTCCGGGTGGTGTGGAATGATGTGTCAGAGTGGGGTTGAGGAAGTCGTGAACCGGGCGGCCGTAGAAGAGACGACCCAGCGAGAGCGATGCTCGTTCGCCGCTTGCCCACCAGATCTATTTGACGAGTCCGAATACGTCGACCTGTCTGCAGAGGTGAATATGGCGAGTATCAGCACAACCGTTCGGTTGGAGCTAGACAATGGAGAGGGGAGGACGTGGAGCGGTAGGGAAGGGAAAGAGTTGGGACTTCGATACGCAAACGGATCAGGTTGAGGATTGCGATCCCCAGGTGTAAGAATCGTCTTCGTCGTGGACGATACGAGGTCCGTTCATGGATGGGTTGAGATCTGTTGGAGCTGTGATACAGGCCAGTGGCGTTCCTTCCTTTTCTTTTCTTCCATGATTCCCTCACATCTCTCATATCATGTTCATCCCTTTCTCCTCTAGTATACTTGTACGTTGCTTATCTTCTGTCGGGTTTCATTGCACTTCCTCCAGGTATTTTGTTCTTCTCAGGTGTCTTGTTGACATGCGCGTGAACTTCATATTAGCTGTTGTCACTTCCATCTACCTTCTTGTCTCTTGTTGTTATATATGGCTGTCGTCGGTTGTCCTCATTTGTCGTACCTATATGTCGTTCCGATGCGTCGTCCGTTGTCGCTTTTCGGTGATGCATGTTGTCTTCCCTTATGTCAACATATCTCATACCGAATACGTTTCCATTACATCTGTCTTCAAGGATAGTCATACCTGTTGATCCATTAGGTCGGTCTATACCCATCTCCATATGTCGCTGTCAGTCGTTAAACTTGCATCGATGTCTATTGATATTCTGTATTACACGTCGTGTTCAAATAATGTTCTCAAAAGGCTAACCTCACGAGGAACCTTAGGTTTCGGAATACCCTATTGTTAGTCGAGACTTGATCGGGTGTTGAATGGAAATGAACAGTGTGATGGAAGGCAATTAGGAAGAAGAATTCGCTAAAGAAGGAATACAATGAGAAATCAAGACGTCGCGCAAGTATGTCACTCGGACAGGCAAGCATTGAGAAAGAAACAAACCAAGGAAGGAAATGACCGATGGGGCGAGGAAATACGTCTACAACGAAACTACCATAGTGGCGACGCCCGATACCGGTAAAAAAATAAGTAGACCTCATGGATGGCCCGAAGATGAGAAGTGGGAGGGTTGATGGAAAGGGGGGTTTGAAGGTTCGCACAACCTCTAGTTAATGTTGTGAAGGAACTTGTTACTAACTAAATAACTAGGCATCATTTTCTCAATGGTTATAGTGGGTAAGGCATCGAGACCCATCCTCATCTGATCCGCAAGGATCAACAAAGATGAATGAATAGGCTGGAAGGCAGGAACACACGAAGGCAGGTCCCATAAGGGTATGTGTATCTCGCTGACCAGAGAACCGTGATCTGTTGCGGTCTCGTCTTTGGCCTCCATGAAGCTAAGCCGACATAGGTTACGCTGTGTCTTGCCCACACACGTCCGCCTGCACCTGCCGACTTTACCCACCTCCTCCCATCGCTGGCTTCGGTGGGCTTGACAATGGACGCACAGCCCGAGAAGAATTAGTTTCGGCAGCGTGTGACTCTTCTTTCCACCGATCCCGTCTCTCTGTACCTAGGTTTCCTGCATCTTCACCAATACTCGAGGAACCACGGTTTGACGCGCACACAGCTATTTTTTCGCAACAAGAGCGCTCTCAGAGGTCCGCAATCACCGTCTATTGATAAAAAAACACAAATCTCCACTGCTAGTCCACGGTTTATTCCTCCAGGGAGCATGTGGTTGCAGGGGAAAGGAGAAACACCATAGTTACGTTTGTAGCACAGGGTCCGGGCTGTGGTCTCAACAATGGATGTCTCGATCGGGGAATTTCCACACACTCCGATACGGTGCTGCCAACGGAGGCCCTAAAGGGCTGAACGCGTTCAGGCTTACAAGTATCCAGATGAGGGCAAAGACTAGAATGAAAAGTACTGCACTTCATGATCAATTGGGCATTGCATAGTATGATATTGAGTTTCGGGGGATGGCTGAAGGCGTCGGTGGTATGTCGTTTGTTCGCTCAGCCCTTTTTCTCATCTCGGTTTTTACAAAGTTCTATTTTCCGATCATGTTTGTAATTGGACATCTCAACCCGTTGGTACGCGTCTCCTTGGAACATTTTTTATGAGTCTCCTTGATTCATTGTCGGTACGTGTTCTTTTCGAGTCGTTTTTCCGATCAAGTACCACCGTCCCTGCCTTCTTCCACATCCTCTATCCCTGTGGTCACGCGTCTCCTGCTTACAACGCGGCCCTCCATTGGCTCAGCGATCTGAACGCGGCATCCACAATTCTCGACTACGAGGGTCAGAGGGAGAGGTCTCTAACTACTCCGGGGATGATCGAACCTGGGTTTTTTTGTCACTCTGTAAAAGCAATCGCCGGTACCCTCGTAGCAGATTTTAATTCTATGACTCCTTGCGCATATAAGCTGAACTCATCTGCTCTCCTCTGCTCACAAATCTCCCACTGAACTACTCACACACACTGCTACACTCCACCGCCCAAAATTACGAGACGAGCCTACACCACCCACACAACCACTCAGCCAACCGCCAACCCACAAATCATGGATTCTGAATACTCTCCTAATACCAAGAAGCCGAAGAGGGCTAAGGGTCCCGTCTCAGATGAGGAGAAAAAAGAGCGAAACCGTAAAGCTTCTGCCAAGTCCCGGACCAAAGAGGACGTATGGATTGAGATGCTTCGGCATGAGCTTGCCCAATTCAGAGGCTGGGAGTACGTAAAAGCGCTCGAAGACAGCATCGCACCGCCGAAGCAACGAAGGCCCAGGAGGAAAGTACCAATCCCAGACGATGTCAGACGGGAAGAGAGTAGGCAAGCTGCTGAAAGACACCGGACAAAGGAAAAGGCAAAGACTCAAGTGCTTGAGAATGAACTTGCCCTGGTCACAAGCTGGGACTTTGTCAACACGCTCAAAGACGGACCGGTGAAGAAGCAAAGGATTGCAGCGATGCAAGAACACCAAGACCCGGGCCCGTATGTTCCTGTCACCCAGCCTCTCTTCCAACCTGTCCCCTATCAGTCCCCCGACCACTCGGCGCCGCCAGTCTTGCCCAAGCAAGGCGTTCAACCCCATGTCCCCTATCAGCCTCCCGTCTCCTCGGCGCCTGTGGGCCAGATGCCCCTGCCGCAGGATTTCTCTCCCACGCCGCCATCCTTCGGATCGCCTACCACAAACCAGCAGCCGGCTTTACAGCCAGAACAGGCATCTTTCGACGCCACCACAGACGAGCAGCTACCGCCGTCCTTTGGAACGCCTACCACAGACCAACAGCCGACTTCACAGCCAGAACAGGCATCTTTCAACTTCACCACAGACCAGCAGCTGGCTTCACAGCTACGACATGCATCCTTCCCTCCTGTCCTTCCGCACGACCCACTCCAAGGCTGGGCTGAGATGGACGAGAAGGGTCTATTGCTGGACCCGGAAACGCTCCTATGGTTTGACCCGCGCTCTGAAATATGGCTAGACAAGGGAAATTGCAGATGGCATGATTTCGTTGGCCTCGGCTTATTACAGGATGTCGACCCCACTCCAACTATGACCAACCAGTTGGGATGGGTGAAAAGTAAGCTGTGATGCTGCGTGCTTTGAGAGATGGTTGGCTGGTTTCTAATGTTCTTGCTGCTTTGTGTTGCTGTATCTAGCACCTGTTTTTCTTTCTGTATTGTGTTGCTGTATCTAGCACCTGGTTTTCTTTCTGTAGAGGCTTGTTAGAGTTGCTTATGCTTCCTCTGTTTATGGAATAACTAGCTTTGTTAGCGTTGATTGGTTTGCATAGCTTGCTAGACTGGGTTTTATATACCGCGGTTTATACATATAACCACAGTCTCTATTGTCTTAACTCATGGTCTCATTAAATATTGCTTTGAAAGGGTAGGTGTTGACACATCCGCAAACCTCTAGCACTGCTGATGAAGCGACACGCTTCCTTAGTACCGCTTGATGGATGGAAGTAAAAAGTCGAGAGCATCCTGTCTTCCGTCCTTTCTCAGCTGCTTTACTGCGTGCACAGGTTAAGCATTTCTACGCAGCACCCTAAATCTTCCCTCTGAGAACATGCTGTTGAGTCTAGACATGCTCGATTACCTCTAGCTCCGTCGCCTTGTAATTGCCTCTATCCTTCTTTGCGTAGCTGTATAAGGCATTAAGCCAAGAGGACACTGCCTTCCACAGTATTCTAGTAAAAGTTGGACACACCTCGCGACGAAATGTTATTCCTGTGTACATACCATGACACCGCACACCGCACGTGCACATTCTGCAAGATTCCTCCAACCCACTCGCACACTTCCCGCACCGTCCGTTGATTAGAAAACTTCTTCCCTAGCTTTGGTTGCTGCTAGTTCATAGACCAACCGGCCAATTCTTGTGCCCTTTTGATTAGAAAGAGAGTGTGCATCTTGTGAATTTTGCGCTGTGGCAAGGAGTGTTTGGTTTGTGGGCAACGGCCTGCTCCGCAGCGTGTTCGTACACTTCTCGCACCGCAATATGCCCAAACTCTCACCTCTCTCTTTGCCATTACTACCACACAGGCAAAAAGATTGCGCTTTCTGCTTCTTCCAGACAACCCTAAGACTACGATCTGCATCTCGTGGATTTCGCACAAAGGTGGAAAGTATTTGTGGAGCATGGCAGCTCGGTCCGCAAATTCGGAAGGAGGATGTGAAAGCCCACTATTGTTTCAGGGGACTCGAGGTATATCAAGAAAGTAAGATGCTTCAAGCATAAGCTAGGCGAGGAATGAATGCATGGCTAGAGAGATCTCATTCTCAGATCCTTTTGCAAAGGATACTTCTGTACATATGTCATCAGGGTGGCAATCATATCTCACTGCAACTAAGAGTTAATCAGGCAAACAGTCGTAACAATCTGAACAATCTGATATAAGGGTATGCTATAGCTATGGATCCAACACATCATCCTTCCATTCAATCAGTCATCTGCCTTTCCTTCATTTTCGGCTCCAAACCTCCTCATTACAAGCCAATAATCTTATCCACCCTGTATGCTTTTGCGCCTCGACGCACCGTGGTATCATTCATTAATACAAAACGCAAGCAACAAGGAAACATAGTATCACACTGTAGATTGCTTCATAAGAATCCGTGAAAGAGACGGGAGTCCATCACTGAGCCCTGATTACACGCACGAGGTGTCGGCGGCAATTATAACTCGACTCTGAGTCGAATTTAGATGTTGCCCTGGAGGACCGGGTTGTTCTTTCCGAGGGTAGTGTTGAAGCTGTTATCCGTTGCGCCAGTCGTAGTGGCAGAACCGTTGAGGCCCGTGGTGGCGGCGCCGTTGTAGCTGGGCTGCGCGCTCGGGACTGCGGATCCGTTGAAGGCATTCTCGACTTGACCGGCAAAGCCATTGGCGGAGCCAGTGGTAGCGTGGCCATTACCAAGGCCAGTGGAATCAGTTTGTCCATAACCGCCTGTGCGACCGTGAGACTTGCGGGTGACGGCGGCGATCTTGGGAAGGCTGGAGCTCTCCTTGGCTGAGCCGATGGAGAACACGGGGCTCTCCCACTTGTCACCTTTGGCAGCAAGCTCCTTGTACTCGGTAGCTTTCGTTGAGACTGGGAAAGTATTAGTGTTGGTCATCTGAGAGAGGGCGTGAAACTCACTGCCTCCAGGAAGACTGATGTTCTTGAAGATGGAGTCGTGCTGGGTGACGGCCATGTTGACCTTGGTGTCCTTGGTGCGCTCTTGGATCTGCTCCTTCTTCTGCTTGCCCTGCATGGCCTTCTGCTGGAAGGCGGAAGCGTATCGCTGGTAGATGTTCTGGAGATTCTCAGGGTCCGGGTTGCGCTTGGCCTCCTCGGCAGCCCTGTCTGCCTCCATCTTGACCTCGTAGAGCATTCCATCAAGCTGGTTGACGGAATCCTTGATCTGCTTCTCGAGCACACGCTGGATGACGGGCCTCATAACCTTAAGAAGGAGAGGCTTGAACAGACCAAAGAGCAACTTGTGGTTGGACTGCTTCAGCTTGATCTTCAGGTTCGAGATGTCGGTCGAGACCTTGTTGATCTTGAAGTAATGAATTTTGTCATCCTTGTCGGCAGTCTCCATCTCAACCTTGAAGCTGAAGCCTGATCCTCCCATGAACACATCCATGACACCCTTGTCGGTGATGGACGGGAAACCCTGCTTGCGCTTGACGTAATAGCTGACATCACGGAGATCCATCTGGATACCGGAGACACTCAACATCATCTTGTTCTTGTTCTTGCTGGAAATGTTCTTGCGTCCCCACCTCCAGTAGTTGTCTGAACCGAATTCGAGGACATTTGGAGCGAGATTGTCACCCTCAATGACAAGGTTCTCGACAACAGCATCGACCATGGGGTCGGAGACCTCAATCCTAGGGATGGGAATGTAGCGGACATTCTCGAAGAAACCGGGCAGGATTACATCCTGGAGGTCTTTGAGAAGATGAGGTTTGAATGCTGGCTTGCCAGATTCATCGTGGCCGAGATCATTGAACAGCTTCGTGATGCTCTGGGCGAACTGCTTGTTTTGAGCACTAAAGGCTATTAGCATGTGACAAGTTACCGCAGGCAATGTACGTACTCTTCATCAAACTGCTGACCAACAAACTTGAACTCGTCGACGATGCGGTCGGTGTGTCCGCGGTAGCGCTCACGGAGCAGGCTGTGGCCTTGATCGTAGATCTGGTTCCATTCCTCGTTGCAGGCGTCCTGCATGATAAAGCCTTGCTCCTTCAGGCATTTGCGAACGAATCGATCCATGTGCTTGAACCATCCCTTGAGTTCCGGGTCGCGGTCGGCATCACGGTAAATTTGGTTGATTGATTCGATGAGATCGTCGAAGGACGTGCTGTTTGCGAATCGCTCCAGAAGTGTCTTAATGTTTGTCAGCGCTGAACGACTCTCGCTGGAGAAGCCTGGAAAATTACCCTTAAGTCAGTCTCTGCATTCGTAAGCGCATCGTCTTGGTGGGCACCTTTCACTGTTCCCTTGGACTGGGAAGCCACATTCTTGCCGTGGCCGGCATATTGCTCCGCTAGGCCGAGAAGCGTGTCAATAGCTCGGAGGTCTACAAAGACTGTTAGCATTGCTGGCGACGACTTAACTGAGAACTCTTACAATCGGGATGTCCCTGCACCTCGACAACCATCTTCTTCAATCGCCAGATTGTCTGCTCACGCCTCTCCTGAGGCATCTTGCCCTTGAGGTAGTTCTGGGCACGCTCGCGCTGTTCCCTCACGCGGTCCTTCTGCTCTTCGGGCACATTCTCTGAAACTACTTGCTTGGCCTGGCCGAAACCAGCCTGAGCATCCAAGCCCTGTTGACCACCTTCCCTCTGCTCACGTGCGGCAAGGTCGGCAGTATCGGTGGGATCGCGAGAGCCAGCTGGGTGGGCAGCTTGGGACACATCTCCGGCGGTCTTCTCGGCATCCTTCTTTCCGAACGGAATCTTCGACCTGAACTGACCCTGGAGGTTTCCCTTGCTCATGTTCGGGACATCGTGCCAGGTGTTGTCGTCAGCGGGTCGGTCAATTTGCGACAGCTGCTCATCTGACGGCTTAACCCTGTTCGCCGTGTTGGCGGCAGCGTCACCGGCAATGTCGCGAAGCAGGACACTGGCGTCGCTCACTGAGATGAATCAGTAATGGTGATTTGTGAGTGGACGAAGTTCACCTACGAAGTTTTCTAAATTGCCCGTTACTAATGAGGAGCGTGCCTAGGGTGCGGAGACCCTCAAGCGCCTCGTTTCCGTGCTGCTTGGCGGTGTTCTTGTCCACGGGCGCGCCTGGAACTGGTGTGTTGGCGACAGACAGCTGCTGTGTTTGCCATATGAAGTCTTGGAGGAGATTGCCGTCGTTCTTGGTGAGGAGCAAGAGTTTGGCTTGCTCGATGACATTTTTGAGATCGTTCACTAGCACCTGTCCTTCTGATGACAGCTTTTTTGAGGGCGACGACAGCGGCTTTGAGGCCAATGCGCTGTTCAACGCAACGTCGATCTGCTTATTGGATGGAACCTTGCCATTGGCGAATGCTGCAGGTGAGGGTCAGCTTGTGTTTGTTTTGTCGTGCCAGCGCGGGGAGCTTTGTGCGCGGAAAGTGCAGCTTACCGGAGTAGATGCCGTAGAGCTGGAGCTTGTTGTTAACGTCTCGCTCCTTCGTCTTCAGGTCCACCGGCCGATTGACAGCGTTCGAGGTCATTGTGACGAAAGTGACGCGGTCGTGTGTGTTTGGGTATCTGTTTGCTTTGAGGTTGTCGTGCAGGTAATTTGGGGTATCACAATTAGAGCGAGAAAACAAAGTAGTGGGGGATGGATATGAATTGGTGTGAGAGGAGGGAAGAAGGCGGCGAAGGGAGGAGGCCGCTTTATTGTCTGGGTGAAGGCCAGTCGTTGCCGTGGCCTGGCAACTGTTATGGTGGCACACATACGTCATCACTGGACACGCACATTACTTATCTGTTGCCAAGGCAGGCTGAAAGGAGTTTTCGTCGAATTCTAGCCCGTCACTGACACGAGTGTGATCGATCGAGCATCCGCCTCGACCGCGACCTGGGACAAAGCGCGTCCCGTTCTGTGCTCGACGCCTGTTTTGCTGCACATCCTCGACCACCCCGGATTCCCGCTTCCCCAATTGAGCCTGCACCAAGCTGAATACAGGCCCACCCATGTTGACATGACGGAGGGGAGGATTTTCTGATCTCTCGGATCGCCTACCGGGATTCTAACCTGGCCCTGGTCTCTGCGTCATCGCATTTTGCGGTACGAGCTTCGGATTCCCATGGCGCCCCGAAATCCCATGTTCTCTGCTGAAATGACCCTCACGATATCCTCACAACCATCTGTATCACTGTGCCTCAGGGACTCGCCCGGCCTGAACACAAGGCCCAGACCTGTTTACGTTTGACAAAGCAGCCGTGCATCCACGCATGCGGCAGGCAAAGTTTCCTTGATATTGAGCCACAGCGGCCAGCCAGCAAGTGGCCCTAGCGCGCCCGTCGAGGCGCCGATCGACAGAGCGCCTCCGAATTAGTTCACCATGACGATGACACCGCACCTCCACATCTCCTGACCGCGCAAACAAGCTCTTGTTATTCGCCCTTGATACACAAGTTGCGACCAGTTTTGGGCTTCGCGTTCACCGTTCTTCTCAGCGCGGGAACGTCGGCTTGTGATATGGGCATTGCATTCGTAATGTGCCGAGAAGCCCCACCTAGCTCAGAGGTAAGATGGATGATTTGCTTCAAAGTCCTTGGCGTGCGT
Source organism: Clohesyomyces aquaticus (assembly GCA_002105025.1). Lineage (NCBI taxonomy): Eukaryota > Fungi > Ascomycota > Dothideomycetes > Pleosporales > Lindgomycetaceae > Clohesyomyces > Clohesyomyces aquaticus. The sequence continues at coordinate 214,727 of MCFA01000014.1, read as the reverse complement.
GAGAGACACCATGCCGTAAGGCGGGCTGTACATATGGACGTTCAGAAGCACGTGTTGAAAACGTGCACTACGAAGGAGCTAGTCTTTTTCGATGAATACCCTTGGCCATTGGCCTTCGCCTTTCAAGTTGTCCATGTGAATATAGCTATACAAATAGAGCGACCATGAACTATTGAGAGGATTACTATAATAATATAGGTGGGATTAGGATCATGCCCACTGCCCAAAACTACCTATGATCTTGACAATCTGACCGTGGTATTCCTTGGAAATCTTCGCATGAAATTTCGTCTGTCGCGTGCTCTCATCCCGGCGTCGTGGCCGCAGCGTGCGGGATCAACCACATGGCTTCCTAGCATTCCCATGCATGTCTTACTCCCACGTGCCTTGGATTCGGAAAGAGCACCCATGTGTCTGGCATGGGAGGCGATTCATACAAGTGCAACTGTGACCGTAATGAGATCCACAAAACATGGATCAATTGTCACATCTGAACAGCAGGGCCAGTGTCGCTTCTCTCTCCAGCCCCATCCAGACTCAGGTCTCGAGTCCACTTTCCAAGTTCTGTCTTTCTCCAACCGGTACCACGCTCGCGGAGCATGCTCATGAGTCTATCCACCTCGTCCGCCAGACTGAGGTTACTGCAATCCGAGCTCACAAACTCCGCCCCGTTGGGAAAGGTGTAAGAACCCAGGAAGCTTGCAATGGCCTTGTAAGATTCATTCCACTCCATCCAGAGATCACGCGGCTGGGCTCTACCCATCTTGTCCCGTGCGTCTAGCAGGATATTCTCGTCTCCTGGCGCAAGTTGGAATTGGACCTTGCGTAGTGTCTTCACTTTATGTAAAGCCCGGATTACGGTCGTGAGATTCGTGCTGAATGGGAAAACGGCATAAAATGAGAAGGAATGGATGTTGCAGCAGTCTTGAGCTTCCTTCGCCAGCCTCAGGAGTATGAGGTACAACATCTTGGGTGATTGCTTCAGGTGGTATTCGTAGGTGCTGTACGCTGTGATGGAGGAGCCTTCGTTATAGCCCAGATGCGTCCAGGGCCTTCGGTGCACCAAAGCAGAGTCCCATGGACGACAGTTCGACTCTCTAGTGTGGTCTGCCCGGCTCGATCGGGGTTGAACAAGCTCAATGTAATGCATCTTCATATCAAAGGCCCACACATCTGAGCTCAGGACTTGCGTGCCCAAGAGTCCGGCAAGCGTCGTTGGTGGAGCCGCAACAACAACACGAAGGGGTTCCAGATGAGAGAAGATCTGCGACCAGATTTCGGAAACGGCTCGTCCCAAGGGCACGTCCGCACTGGGAATGTCGCTCAATTCGTACTCTTTGTCCGCGACCAAGACAATGCTCCTGATGTGGTGTTTGAGGTTGTAATCAGCTACAAAGCGTGTGAAATGTGTGAACCATTTCGGAAGCCGTGGAAGCCACAGGGTGGCTGGAACAGATTTCAGAAAGGCATCTTCCTCGTGGACAGGGCATAGATTGATGAGCAGGTCGTCAAAAGACTCGTCGAACGCCCACATTGAACTGCTCTTGAACTTGCCTCTCATCTTCTGATATATCTGAGTCTCGTGGTCGCTCAAGCTGGTAAGATGGCCCTGCATATTTTCGATCAGTCTAGCATCGATTGGCACCCATTGAGGTTCTTTGTCGAGGATGATTCTAGAGTAGTAGAAAAGGCTAGAGAGCACGATCTTCCTCCATTTCCATGACACCCGAGATAGCGTCTTCAAGGGCGTTTTGTCGGAGGAGGTCAATTGCGGGGAAGGTTCGTGGGGAAATTTCGCTATCGACGGCGCTCCAAGGTCAAGATGTGAAGCTATTTGGATCAGAATTTCGTTCGGGAGCGCATCCAAGGTCGTTGGAATTGGGGTTTCATGCATCTTGGCGTCAATCAGAACTTTGGATGATGTCGTGAGCGTGTCGGGATGGTGCAAAGTACAGCTTTGAAGGTCTCTGTATGAATACGGATGACAATAATGGAGATAGGCTGGTGTGTTAAGATGCTCTGTAGGTTAGTTGTGATTCGTGAATCTTGACTGAAGGTGAGGGATGAAGGACGGATGATGTTTGGTGGGGTCCACTCTCAAAGTTGAACTTCGGATTCGGACTAATACATCACCTCATTCGACAGCTTTGTTTACAACGGTGAGGACATCACAAAAAATAAAATAAACTCGCATGGTAGTGCCTCCATGCGAAGGAATACAAAGTGATTTTTCCGAAGGTGGGGTGTGTCAAGATATAGCGAGACAAAAACCGACTTGGGATGTTTGTATGCTAACGTCTTGATGCTAAAGCGCAGAAATGCTAGACGTAGATGATCAGAAGCCAGAGCGCACAGCTCCTTCAAGCCATGCAACTCCAGCTTGTACACCATCAACAATCCTGATACTCTCGCCGTCAAGCTCACCAAGTTCCTCTACACAAGCTTCCCTTACCCATTCATCCATTCCCGCCATCCCTGCGCAGCCCAGACAGACCGCTCCAACATCGCCTCTCTTCAACAGCCTCTTCACGGCGCCCTGCACACGCTTGCGGACCTCTTCTTGTGGGGCATCGTGCAACTCGGTCGCATTCAATCCGGTTGTCTCGACTCCAGCAAACCTACGGCTGGCTTCGGAGCCGGTGCCCAAGAAATCGACCACAGCTTCAGACAGTATCTTCTCCCAGACCTTGCCTGTACTAACAATGCCAAACTTCTCGTCTGGATGTATAATCTGCAGACTTGTGCTCACACTCGCCTCGAAGATCCCCGTCACGGGTTTCCGGCCATCCTTCACCACTGCCTCTTGTTTCAGCAAGGGCACCAGTGGATGCTTCGAGTAACAAGCGACAAGGAAGCCATTATGGCGATCGAGAAGTGGTTTGAGCGCAGGGAGAGTATGCTTGACGCTTTCGACGGCGTCGTCTTCGTCGTTGATGCTCTTCGGACCCGAGGGTGCGGTGAAAAAGGCGTGCGAGGTCTGCTACCTGTGGTCAGTTTGCGAGACGCAGCCGCCGTGAGTGGTACTGCAGGACATCTTCGAAGTGGAGAGACTCAATCAAGGGTCTGAGGCCCTCGGTCATGGACTCCGTCGAGTTTGGATTGATGATGAGGATCGAGCGTGCTGAGGCCATCGTGAATTGTCTAGGTCGATTAGATCGAAGGTCCAGCCAGCTCTAGCACCTGTTTGATAGATGTCGTTTGAGAGATGTCGGTGTGGGTTCGTGCGTTGTCTGAAATTGGCCGACCGCATCGTGCCGCGGGCAATTTCCACCTGTGGCGGTGCGACGATCATCGACGTCATAGATGCAGGGATCTCAAAATCTGGTCCGTGCACGAACTTCCAGGAACGCTTGATTGCGAAGCTTGATATACACAAGGAGAAGCTGAAGAGAGGATCAAGATGAAGGGCTGATGAATTATGTATGCTATGTAGGGGGAAGGCTCCACAATGCTGTCCAGTAGAGCGCCTCGTAATAACTCGAAGCTCCCTGTCCATTGTCAAAATGCACCCCATAATTCCACAAGTAAACAGTCCCGCCATGAAAACGCCGTCCCTTTGAGTATGCTCATGTCGTTCGTCGTTGTGGTACCAGGATCGTCGAAGAAAAGCTGGTGACATTTTTGTCAGCAAAGCCCGATGTGTTGTGCGACGGGCGCTACATACAGATTTGGTTGGGTATAGAATTGAGGTAATGCCTCTAACGGAAGCAGCTGAAGCGACCGAGAGAGAAGCGGAAGGGAGCACGTCGCGGGCCATGCTTGTCAACAACGACACCTCCACCTGAGATTTGTGAGCTTCACAGAATCAGACGACACAACAAAGGACTTACCTGCGTGACGGCCGCCGAAGTGTTTTGTCCACATAAGACCCATGGTGTGTTGGCTGAGAGAGAAGCCGAGATTGATAGTTTGTAGGTAGTTGAGTGAGGGTTTCGAGAGTAGGATTGAGTGTTGTTGATTTGAAGTGTCCAGTGTGGGTGAGGTCTCTTTAAGTAGCAGATCGTAAACAAGGTGTTGACCAAGGCCACAAAGCCTTTGACGGAGGCCAAGGAAGGAGTGGCTCTTGGCCGTTGCTGCGCCACAGCAATGTGGCGCTCAACGCAATTTTTGTGACCAGGAAACGATGTGCAGCGAGGCGTGAAACTCTATTGCAAGGTCATCGATCCTGTGTTCGCACGCGCGATTTGAAATGGAAAATGCCATCCTTTTCCTTTCTATGTAATTTGAGGAGAAGCTTTTTGGAATTGTCCATGCGCTGTTCACATAGCCATTTGACAACGAATTGACCAAGACTAGGATGAGTTTATCCTCTGTGAAGTTTTGAACATGTGGTTGCCAGGTTACCAGCATCTGAACGTTGAGCCTACCTAGGGACGCGTTTTGGTTGCCAAGATCCTTCAATAGCTTTCGCCATGAAGGCCCTGAGACAGGGGCGCTGTATTGTGACAACCGCAAGCCGAAAGGTTGCCCTAAGAACTTGCCCTCCTGCTTATGAAGTAGTAAGATTCAATAGAGTCAGAACATAGAACAAGCATTCTTTTCCTAGACGTATGCTAGAAGTAAGTTAAAGGGAAATAAGATCCTATTCTGTGCCTTGATTTAGGTGGGCGCGGCCGTCAGAATACAACCACCCCCGAGACGGGAAGTCCTACGTATAGCACCGGACTCGTCACTACACTGCCAACCGCGTAATTAGGAAACATCGAGAATCCGTCGAGTGCTTGCTTGAACATCAAAGTGGTATTTGATCTTCTCAGCACTGAGTGGAGAAGTAGCTAACCACAAGAGTCACTGCACGCGTAAGGCCCTGCTTCCCATCGCATATGATCCTGTGCCCACATTTTTACATATACAGCGAAGATGGATCCCAGCGCTTGGACGAATCATTACCGTTGTGACGCCCTTGACGGCTCACGTGCTCAACCTTGCATTATCCCAATGTTCCGCATGAACCTGTCCGCACGTCGAGGCTCCCCTACACGGCGCAGGGTATATATACCAAAGGTCTTCCGCCCTTGACCTAATCTACCGCCCGGGCAGGCCTCCGGCCTGGGCCATGGCAGCGTTCTGCTCCTGGAACCGGTCGCCCAACCGCTGCGAGCCCTTCATCTGCTTGTCCACGCACCGCATGACGCAGCCCTCTTCCCGCGAGGTGAGCGACTTGCTCTCGAATCCGTTGATGCAATCGTCAAAGCAGCGTTGCACGAGGTTGGAGTACATCTGGAAGGCGCGGTCCGTCAGCACTGGGAGAGACTAGACCAGCAGGGCAGTCGTACATTCATAAACTCCTTCATCTGTTTCTTCTGCATGCGGCTCTCGAGCTCGCGCTGTTCGGCAGTGGTAAGACTTCAACGCTGTTAGCCACTACCGGGCACAAAGAAATGAGCTGCCGTACGAGTCCATGATGGCGGCTTTTCAGTCCCGAGTGATGGCGCAAGTGTGCTCGACGAGTGTGAGATCGATTGAGGGCCGTGATATGACGTGGAGGAGTTGCAGCTAGAAGGTAAGGTTGATGCAGATTGCAGATTGCAGATTGCAGAGCGTGTACAAAATTGGAAGCGAGCTTTGACGTCGTGAATTGCGGGCCGCCACTACTCACACCAGCGAGCCATGCCCTTTGAGGGCGGCATCTCCGCAGTGCAGCGCCACAGCAGCTGCTCGAGCGTTGCGGGACCTGAGTCTGCTGTGGAGATGCCCATGCTATGCCGACGTGGGCCCTGGGACCGCACGCGCGATGATGCAGCAATTGTGGCATTCCATCGTGAAGATGCAGTCTGGACTCCGGACATGTCTCTCTCCTCGGGCCTCTGCCAATGTTTGCTTTATTGCCCGCCTGCTGGAGCAGACCGGGCACACACTCCCCAGACAGCCTGGCACGCCTGGGAATCCACGCTGGCCCGCTGCGACTGGCCGCCCGCTCGCGTCTCGTTACTCCAGGGCTTGCTCTGCTCGCGTCGGCCTGCTCGTGGTGCTGACTGCTGGCGCTGCCTTGATATCCGCACACAAGAGTCAAGACAGCCACACCTGTCGTGCCAAGCCCTGTGCGTCCATCCAACTTCGGCCTGCCCATTTGCTGCTCCTCCACGCCCTCCGCGATCATTGCCCTCTGAAGCTCCCGACCCTGCATGTCTTTACGTCGTCCTGAGCCACACCTCCAGGCCCGCAACCCTCTGCCCTGCCTTTGACGTCGCAGCATCCTTGTGTCGCCCACCCGCCGCCGCCTCGTCGCGTTGCTCTCTCGAGGTCCGCTCCGCCATCGTGTCCAGCAAAGTCCGACATCTGCTTCTCCCACACGCCCTCACCGTCCGTTGACCCTCCAGCGACCGCCAGCAACGACGCCGCGCGCGCTCCATACCTCGCTGCATCTCTCAGCGCTTCGCCGTGACGCCCTCCGCGCGTTGCACCGCGACCCCTGCGGCCGTCGACCGCTGCCGCCTGGGCTATTTTCGGGCCCAGCTGCACGCCCGTCCACGAGGCCGCGACGCGGTTTCAAGCGTGTATATCTCGCCCTGCGCTGCGACAGAAGGCGCTCTGAGTTCCGCTGTCCTGCTCTACCATGCCGAACGGCCTGCACACTCCCCATTCGACTCCGCGCGTGAGGAACGGCGAGCCCCAGCCTGCTCCGCCCCCAACCATGGCCTCTGAGCCTGCAACACGACGAGACCTGACATCGTGGTGGAAGACGTTCAGCAAGCGAGGGAACATAAAAAAGGACGAAGAAAAAGGTACTCCACAATCTTAGTTTGCACAAGTCCAGACCCTCCTTCTCCTATCAGTCTCGGTGTTGCAACGCACCCTACTGCTTGGGCATCTGATAAGGCTCAGCCTTATGGGTTTTCAGCTCCCCACCTCCACGTTGCCCACCACGTTGCATCACATAGAGCGATTACAGACACTGACGCAACCTACGTGCACCCAGAACCTGAAGTCCGCGGCATCTTTGGCGTGCCCCTCATTACTAGTATTCCTTATGCGAATGTCGCGATATCGCTGTTCAATGAGACCGGAGAAAGCTATATTTACGGCTACGTTCCCATTGTCGTCGCGAAATGCGGAGTATTCCTAAAAGAGAAAGGTCGGTGACACAAACCCTTCGCATTTCCCGAGCATGTTCTCACCTCTCGTCTAGCGACCGATGTGGAAGGCATATTCCGCTTGGCAGGTTCAGAGAAGAGAATAAAGGAGCTCAAGATAGCCTTCGATACACCCCCACGATGGGGCAAAGGGCTGGATTGGACTGGATATACTGTCCACGACGCTGCCAACATCCTCCGAAGGTATTTTAACCAGTTACCCGAGCCTATTATACCTTTGCAGCACTACGCTTCCTTCCGCCAGCCGCTGGTGAACCACCAGGCTGAGGCCGTCGGCCCACTCGAAGGCCAGTCGCCATCAATTGGAGGATTTGACCCAGTCTCCGCCGTGCGGGTGTATCAGCACCTCATCAAGGAGTTGCCATCTCTCAATCGCCAATTGCTACTGTATATTCTTGATCTTCTTGCAGTCTTCGCCGCGAAATCCGATGTCAACAAGATGACCACGTCGAACCTTGCCGCTATTTTTCAGCCAGGGATTTTATCGCATCCACAACACGACATGTCGCCACAAGATTATCGCTTGAGCCAAGACGTTCTCATCTTTCTCATTGACAATCAAGATCACTTCTTGATTGGTATGGAGGGAACTGCGGTGGACGAGGGTACCGTAAAACACATCGAAAGTGGACCTTCAACTCCGTCTGCTCGCACGCCCACCACACCCGGCCGCAACAAGTCTGGTGTCGGTCGGTCAGCCTCAGCTGCCTCCAGCGCCGGGGCAGAAAGCTTGCGCAAATTTGGCGGCGTCAGACGCAACGTATCCACCTCTTCGAGGCACTCGAGACATTCTGGGGCCATTCCTAGCCCCGTTACCCCTTCATTCGGGACCCCGAGTAGCGGATCTGGGGTGCATAGAAGCAATACTCTCCCGTCTAAAAAATCTCCGGCTTTGCCGGGAGCCCGATTTGCACGGGACAAACACTCTGACCCGCCCACCCCAGCCGCGGAAGATACGAAGCCCCATACCCCCACGTCCGGGCTTCAGAACGTCGCTACCGCGCACCCGGAACCAAGCGAGCCCGTACTCCAGCCCTTCTACTCCCAGAGGCCCGTCGAATCTAAGGCACCTCATGAAGAGAAGATAGATGTCGTCAAACCCAGCACGGCTGAGCGTGCACCCGCGCCAGTACAACCAGGAACTCCTGATGTCATCTCTCCTGCCGAGAGTGCGGATGCCACTCCTACCAATGCCGAGCCTAGCGCATCTAGCGCACAAATATTGGGGCCACTAACACCGCAAATGCATGGGCGCTCCAGTCCCTATCTTACTCCAACACGCGAAAAATCCGAGTTTATCGAAGGACCCTTGGATCCATCCGCAGAGACTGGGGGTGAACCTACTCCCGGTGCTGTTCGGACCTTTACTCAAATCTTGTCCAAGGTATCGCCGTCAGGAGATGAGAAGAAGGATGGTAGAAGACCGAACAAGCTCCAGAAGAAGCGTATTCCTAGCAGCTCGAATCCCAGCGCCCACAGCTCAACTCACTCATTGACTGGATATAACGCCGGTGCAGACGCCCCTCCATCTCCTTTGCCTCCCCCAGGTTCACATTACTTCCCAAGCAGCTCTAAGGATTTCCAGAGCTTCCACAGCGACACAATGTCTTCACGCAATTCTGGTCAAACATTGAAACCGAGCATGTCCCCCTCCGCATCGTTCAGGTCGCACTCGACCGCGACCGAATACTCCGAAGCGGAGCCAACGGATGAGCCCCAAAAAGAAGAGAAAAAGAAATTCTGGAAAGGACATAAGCGCGGAGAGAGCAAAGCGACACCAACCGCAAGCCAGACTGACCTTGGTTCGGTTCCCGGTGCTGAAAAAAGCATGAGCTCCTTTGGTAGTGGTTCTGCGCCATTTGGACGCCGTAGCCTGCAATTTGACTCTCATCAAGGCTCGGATACGTCGTCTATGCCGTATAGTCCGGAGAGCAAGGAGCCCGAGAAGAAGGGCCCGCTGAGCTGGCTGCGGGAGAAGAGAAGGGAGCATAAAGAGAGCGAGGCAAAGAAACAGAGAGCCAAAAGTCCGCCTGGCAGCATGTCTGATCTAAGTGGATCCTTGAACGTGGGTCGATCGAACGAGGGTTTAGCAGTTCGAGGCCGGTCGATGGATGTTCCCCGAACTGGAGCAAGTGAAGGGCCAAAAGGATCGGATGTCACTCCTACGCCAATGAGCCCGCAACCGCTTCCACAAAATACCCCTCGCCAGACAGCGAACGAACCGATGGCAGCTCCATCAGCTGAGACTCCACAATCCCCGCTTCGACAGTCTCAAGCTCCGTTTCAACATGGTAGCGCTCTAAACGCTACAGCATCGCAACGTCCTGTTCCACACGCCATGGCACCACAAACTTCAATTCCACAGGCTACCGTCCCACAGGTTAAGGCTTCCCAGCCAACACAGGCCGAAAGTGCATGGCCCCTACAGCCGCCAGCGTTAGGACCAACACAGACCTTTCAGCCAACACAGACTTCCCAGCCAACACAGACTTCCCAGCCAATACGGACTTCCCAACCGACACCAACTGGAGCTTCTCAGCCGACGCAAGCTACACCTTCTCAGCCTGCGCAACCTACAGCCTCTCAGCCAACCCAGGCCCCAGCAAGTCAAGCAACCCAGTCTTCGGCTTCGCAGCCTGTACCAGATAGGAAAGACTCGCCTGGGGCTGCGTACCGGTCCATGCTTGACGTGTAAGTTCCTTCTCGGGGACGAGCATGTATCTAGCCCCCCCATTCGCGAAGGCGTTAATGGAGCTTTGGTTTGGCGAGACAACCGGGTCGGTCGTACGGAATGAAATTTGTGATGCCTTGGTCATGAACAAGATCCTTGGGTGCCAAAACGGGTGGAGATCTTGGTCAAGGTGCATGGCGATACTGTGCCTTGGAATGGAATAACATGGCACGGGCGGAAGGAGTTGGGCCAGCTGGACATGGTATGGCATGTTGGAGCGAGCGCGCAACTTGGACTTGGACTTAGACTTGGATATAGGAGTGGATGCATGTGGTGCTTGGTACTTAGTGATGATGACGATGATGGGCAGCTATGCAATGTGTGTGCACTGTGTAACGGGAATGGGATGATGATGTGTATCCTGGATAATGGAGTAATGTAATTGTTTTCTTCAATTGAGTAGGCGGAAAAATTGGAATACCCTACACACTAACCCGGTTTGCTTGTTTTGCGGCTAGGTGGTGGCTACGGATGCGTGGAGTCGAGAGATGAATTGACCGAATGTGGGATAGTATGAGGCTCAAAATCTCAGTGCTTGGTGCGGTGAGAGAAGGTTGTTCCCTGCCGAGGTTGTAACGTTAACGCGGACACGAACTTGGACTTGGACTTGGACTTGGACTTGATATCTCTCGTGATGGCATATATATAGGCTCGTTACTGTGTGTTGCGGTGTGGGGCACGTAAGCAGAGCCTGAGTCTAGGCCTTGGATGTGAGACTACAACTACTGCTGCTGCAGGCTGCTTCTATGCATGCAGGACGGGAGAGATGGCCTAGTAGACCCCGAGTTGGCCAGCTCATGACCTTTTTATGAGGGCGAGGAAAGTTTGATAAATATTTACGCGGGGTTCAGGTTTGACCGACGACGTGAACCAGGGCTTAGAATCAGGTGCTATTCGGTTGCTTGCTGGACTCGCTCGCCAGTGAAGAAGACACACAGAGCGATAACATGAGTACGGACTTGTACAAGTCTGGCTGATTTCTGTTGATCTTTTTGGCATGTTCTGATGCATGCGTCCAGTGCCGACTCGGGCCCGCTAGGTGGCGTGTGTGTGGACATAGCATGACTTGAGACTTACTGACCAACTGCTAGTCTGTTCTGTTCTGTCCGTGTCGGAGTACTTGCTAGTCTCCTGTCATTGGTTGAGACGCCAGCACAGTACTCCACTCCTTAAACCTGCATGCATGCGTCCTCGTCGTCAATAATCTCAATCATGGTTCAACCAAGTGACTCCGCCACTCAAACTAGTCTTCTCCAGTCCATAACCATATCATTCGTTGTCTCGTTGTCTGCATCCCACTGAGTGGCAACACAGGCTCGCGGGATTTGCACGCATGCGTCCCGCTTGGCTTACATTTGTGGGCCAATCCGAACAATCATCGGCCGCCGATTTTCGTGGATTGCGCATTCTGGAGCACGCCGCTGGGCTATGAATAGCATACGCGAGAGGGGACCCTGCAGGTGGCTAACAACGCCAGCCGGGCGGAGGTCCGATGGTTTTGTGTGAAAGTTTGGAGAGTGATTGATCATTATTGGGGAGAGGATTGGGTTTGGAGATTCGAGAATTGTGGCGGGAGGGAGGGGATGGGGTTGGTGAGTGAAACAGAACGGAACATACATGGTGCGGAGCGGAGGGGAGGAAAAGAGAAAGAGAGACGAAACAAGGTCTGGGCGTGGACTGGACATGACTTGAGGGTGATGGCAATGGGGTTTCGAAATGCGGGATCTGGACTCAGGCGGCGGCGGGAGAATAATTGCTGAGTTTCATGGTTGTTGTAGGGAGAAAGCGAGGTGGGTTTTTTGGATGGAAGCGTACGTACATTCATTCCTGCTTTCTGTGCATGAATAGGCCAGACCAGACCAGACGCACGACGTCTCTCTATGCGAGAAAGTAGGCAGAGGTGAGTGAGGCAAACAGGGCTATTGGGTGCTGATGTCGACGGCGATGCAAGGCCTCTCGCAGACACTGCTCCGCCCGCCAGCAGACATGACGTTCACGGCAGGGATCCCACCTGGCCTCTCGCTTGTGCGCCGTGGCAGCAACATGGAACAGGCATGCTGTCGCATTAATGCTCGTTCGAGAAAGCACATATCTCCCGGGTTTCAGGCAGGAAAAAGGCTGTTGTCCTGACACAGCTGCGCCAGCGCGGCCAACAGGAGACTGCAGAGTTTCTTGGACGTAACGGCAATTGGGCGCGCTCGGCTGTCGGAAGGCTGGAAGAGGGTGCTGGGCGAGGATGCCTGCTAGCGCTGGCTCGTCGCCGACGGAGCCCGCGTCGTCGCTCGTGTTCTCAGTCAACCCATCATAAGAAGCTTGGTCTGATGCTGCAGGCCCAGCAAAGTCTCCTTCCATTTCAATGTCTTTGTCCTGATCGCCACCTTCGTTGCCAGTCTCTCCGTCTGCCCCCCCCCGCCACTCGCTTTCTGTGTCGAATTCTTCACCTCACTCGCTTGACCGACTGCTTGACTTGATTGTTTCTTCCACGGCTCGTCAAACGACATCGGAAATCCACCATTCTCAGTTGTCGCTCTCCACGACCAGGGTCTTTTGTGGCGTTCGCTCGACCAGCCACCCGCATCTTGAGTCGTGAGCATTCTACGTAAGCTGCCAGCCTGCCCGCTTTCCCATTCACTGTTTCGCCTTGCCTGGCTCGTGCCAGCTTGCAAAAAGTTTCAGCTCTGACCGCATTTCTTTGACCTCGACAAGACCCCTGTAAAGATGCTGGTGCCATGCTAACATCTCGTCCGGCTCGCAGCTTCCTCTTGTAGGACATCTTTCGACTTGCCGACCAACTTCATCTCCGCGACTTGTGCACTGCCATTCACCCCAGCCTTGCTCTAGCTCCCGCAATGCGCTCCTTCTTCCGAATTGCCCTGCTTGGGCTTCCGCTGGTCGGCTCCGTTGTTGCTGAAGGTCCTGCCTCGCCGACGAGGGAGACTGCAAAGGAAACGCATCCCATCTACGCCAACGCCGAGCAGGCCTTCCAAGATCTGCTCAACGCCCTGCCCGAGGAGTCCCTCCACGTAGCCTTGAACGGGCTTACGCATTTCAAGGACGGCGTTTTCGAGTCTGACCGCCATGGTGTGGAACGTGTGCATCATGAGAACCCCCCGCTGGCTACCAAGCTCATCGTAGCTGCCGTCCAGGACTTGAAGAAGAGACAAGCTCCCCAACCGAGGCAAGCTCCAACAAATGGTACCGAGACTGTTGCTCCCCCAGCCTCGACGTCACAGGCCCCGAGCTCGCAAGCACCGACTTCTCAACCTCCTCCGTCTTCTCAAGCTCCGACTTCCCAGGCCCCTCCGTCTTCTAAAGCCCCAAGCTCAGCACCTCCACCAGAGAGCTCCAAGGAATCCGCTGTCCTCGTCCCCGTTCCAATCACTACGACAAACTCCGCTGGGTCTACCATCGTCGCTTCTAGCGCAATCCTCAGCCAACCGACCGCCTCGGTCGCCGTCGAGATAACCCGAACCAACGCCCAAGGCAACACAGTCGTCTCGACAGAAACCAAACCCGCCGTCATCTTCACAGCCACGGACTCTGCCGGCTCCGCCTTCGTCACCACTTCAGCCGTCAATTTTGCACCCACTGCCGGCGAAGTCTTGACCACAACCAATGCCGCGGGAAGCACATTCCTCACGACATACACCCCCGGTGGCGGCAAAGTGTCTTCGATCCTGCTGATCACAACGACGGGTTCCGATGGCCAGGTCAGCACTATCACGAGCTACACGTTCGTCGGACCGGCGGCCGCGACTGGGACTGATGGGAAGCCGGTGCCGTCGAACACGAAGACCGGGAAGCCGGGATTGCAGACGGGCGCTGCGGACCGGAACAGGGCGTTGGAGGCTGCGGTTGTAGGAGGGGCTGTTGGTGGGTGGGTGGCTTTGTGGATATGAGTTTGAGGAAGAGGTGGAATTACTGATCCACTCGACCTTTTCTGGAGAGATGCCAGAAAATATAACGAAGCAACGAATCTCCTTACGACACTCGTCATCACGACACACGCACCATTTACGAATGGACGGCCACTCCTTTTTCTGGAATTTACCTAGACGGACGGAACCGAATCGAATGCTTCTGGGTCGGATGGGAACACAATGCTTTTAGGATTTTGCACCTTTCTGAGTCTTGGTTTGTTTGCATTGTACATCATTGATCTTTTCCGTTTTCCTTATCGTCTGTCCTTAATTAGCGATGCATTGGGAGGCTTTTTGGATAGGGATAGGATACATGGCTGCTTTTATCCTGAGTGAGCGCCTTTGGGATTGCATATATGGAGCCGGTAAGGCTTGTACCCATCATTATTAGGAGAGAAAGGGAAAAGGAGAGGAGGGGGGATTGGGGTAGGGTTCTGAACGGGGGAATCGGAACGGAACGGTCCTTGAATAGCATGAACATATGCAGGGGGAAGGGATTGGCATGCATCGCTTCGGATGTGTAATATGATGAATATGGGACGGTCGATCGAGAGAAGACCTGTAGATTGCATGGCAACAGCCTGATGGGCAGGGAATCAACAAATGAAAGTATAAATGCATTTGAGCTGAAATATTTTACTACTGTGCGAGACTTCCATCTATGATCCCTTGGCGCCCAAGTAAAATCGTCGTGTCGTGTCGTAAAAGTACCCAAGGAAGGGAGGTTTAGAGTCCACACACTACCAGGCTCACATATGCACAATTTCACATAGCCAGACACTGATACACAAAAACCGCTGTATACGTCTACTACTAATACATGCCGAAGCACTCATCCGCTTTATACTCTATATCCATGCCCGAATCCAGCTTCCTTCCTTCCTTTCGCAATACGACGATGCACGCTACAAATGGGGTATCCAGCATTGTGCCTCGCTACTAAACTCCTTCCCAAATCCCTTCTCAAGCCCTGACCGTAACCTGACCCGACCTGAGTTAATAACCTAACCTGGCCTATCCTGACTAGCTATGCGCCCAACTCCCAGCTTTTTCATTTCATTTCGGATCGCAATCGTCGGTACAGAAATGCGGCTTCAATGCTGCAAGACAGACAAGCAGACGGAGCACTAGATGACTGACTCCAAAGAACGCAGTTCGTGGGTGAGTGGGCAAGCATGCAAGATGATCGCAGGCAATGCAACGGGATCTGAATCCCGACCAATTCAGCCACCGTCCACGGAGAAATGAAGCCATCGAGACGTGCATCCCGTCTCTTCCTCCCCGCTCATCCATCATCAACGCCTCTCTGCCACCTCACCCCTACCTCGCCCTCGTCATAATAAAATACTCGACACTCTCCCCCGCCCAACTCACACTATTGGTCCCACTCTCCCCACTCTCCTCATCAAACAGCTGCTGCGCAATACTCTGTTCCTGTCGAACTCCCTTCTTCCCTCCGGCCCCAAAACTCTGCAAACTGACAACCTTACACCCGATCTTCAGATCCAAGAACTTATCCAGCAGCCTCGAGTTAAACTTCTCGCCGAACACTTTATTATTCACCAAGATAACATCTGCGCGGGACAGGACAGCAGTGATGGCGGGAGATTCGAGCATATCCCCGTGGAGCAGGTGAATCGGGCCGAGACTAATGTTCCACAGTTTCGCGCGGGCGCGCAGCTCGGACGCTTGCAGAGACGCGAATTTGGCTGGGTTGGGGAGGAGTTCGATACCCCAGCTCTCCGCGCCCGTCTGAAGCGCAGACTGCAACACCACATTCCCAACCCCCGATCCCAGATCGATAAACACGGATCTCGAATTCAGGCCCGTTTGCGAGAAGATCTGGTGCACGAAGGGGGGTAGCAGTTCTCCGTAGGTGGTCTCTTTGCCTGTGACTTTTCGGAGGAGGTGTGCGTGCGGGGAGACGGTGCGCTGGTAGACTTGGGCGAGGATGCGTTTTGTGAGGGAGAGCGGGATAGCGTGGAGGGAGTCTAGGGTTTTGGGGATGCTGGAGTCGGCCAGCCGGGCGCGGATTAGGGCGTTGAAGGAGGTGAGGGCGGTGGAGAAGTCGGTTGGAGAGCCCTTGGTCACGGCGCGTTTGAGGAGGCGGACGGGGCCGTCGACGTCGGAGGAGAGCGAGAAGGAGAGGTCCGGGGGAAGGTAGTGTTGGATGATTTCTTCGAGGTTGAAGTAGATGTCGTCGACGGGGTTGAAGTTGGAGTTGTCGCGTGGGATGACGAGCTCGAATTTCTCGGGCGGAGAGGGACTGGGGTACTGGAGTTTGACGATGGGGGGCTTGTCGGTGCCGGGGAAGGCGGGCTTGAAGTCTTTGATCCATTCTCCCCGCGTCATTTCTAGCCCGTGGATCAGTCTGTCTTCCTGCTGGGGCTTCTTTTCTGTCGCCGTCCCGTTCTTCTCCGCCTTCTCCGTCTTTTCCGGGCTGGGGTCCAGCTGATGGAAGCGTATCTGGCGGTGGAAGTCGGGCTCTAGGCTGCGGTTCTGCACCATGGGCTCGATGCTGCTGCTCGTCTTCTGCCGCTTCCGCACGCCCAGCCGGCTCGTATCCTCCTCTTCGCTACTGCTGGAGTCGCTGGCCCACTGCGGCGTGCTGGGGGTGAGGTTGGACCGCTTGCGCGGGCGGGCATGCGACACGGATAGCGACGTCGTTCGCTCGGGCCGCGACTGTGCAGATGCCGTGCGCGTCTTGTTCGCGGGCGTCAAGCTGTACCGACTGCCCGGCGCAGAGGGGGCCGAGGCCTTGCGCAGGGTGCCGTGTGCGCTGCCGTTGGAGGCATGGCTGCCGTGTGTTTGTGCAGAGTTGCGCGGGGCATCTGGCGTCGACGGCTTGTCGGTGCCTGTCGGGTCTTTCTTGACCACGACGGTGCGGGTGCGGATCTTGGGTTTGTTGTTCGGATTAAACATGGTGGATAACGATGGGCCAGATGTCGGAATGTGGCGTGAGTGCGGCGAAAGGGGGTATGTTTGTGTGTCCAAGGAATGCGGGCGGACAAGATGTTTCGACGTGGAGTGGCAGTCAAGTGAAGGCTACGCGGCGCGTGCCCGGGCCCGTGGAAAGGTCGACGAAAGGCACCCGCCTGCCGCTGCCCGGTAAGGCTGCAGCCACCCAGCCACCGCCACTGCAGGGGGCCGCCGAGCTGGAGGCAAGGGTCTGTCAGAGTGGGCATGGGCGCAGTGGGCGTGTATGCGCCACAGAGAGTCGCGCGGCTGGCGGTGCGGGTGGCACAGCATTGAACACACGCATGCGCATGCAAAGAAGTGTCTATTTCCATGGGCGATGGAATCTCACTCGCTGCGCAATTACTTCCCCAGCGTCAAGTACAGTCTGTCTCCAACGTCCCCGAGACCGGGCCTTATCATCCCTTTCTCGTCCACGTCCCGATCACATCCCCCGACCCAAATCTCAACCCCCTCGGGCCATTCGCTGCACGCCTTCTCCAGGCCGTCTCTGGCCGCGAGTACAGAGCATACGATGATCTTCTTGACGCCCCAGTCCTTCAGCGTGTCGATGGCCGCGCATGCCGTTGCGCCCGTTGCAATGATGGGGTCGACGATGATGGCCAATTCCGCAGGGCCTCCTGCATTGGGGTTGGTCGCCGTGGGCCCGTGATAGGGCAGGTTGTTGTAGTACTCGACGGGTTGGAGCGTTGCCTTTTCGCGATACAGACCCAGATGGTGGACGGGGACAGGGTGGGGCAGCAGCGACGACAAGGCTGGCACCATGCTCAACCCCGACCGCAAGATGGGTACCAGCGAGATGCTGTTGGCTGATGGCGAGATGGTTGTCTTGGTGAAGGAGTAGCCCAGCGGCGATTTGTCCTGGGCCCAGCGGTTAGCATGAACGGTATCGCGACAGTACAGTTGCAACAACCCCAGGTCCTTGCGGGTGCTCGGACGCCGTCGTGAGTTTGTGATTGTGATCACGGATCGGAGATGTGATGTTGGTTTCAAACGTACTGTGCCGTCCTGCTTGCTTGCCAGGCCTGAGGCAAGAGCCTCGTACCCTACCATCAGGGCAATTTCATGCACCAGAGACTGGACATCTCGAGAGCTTGTCGACGCCGAGCGCAGCTGCGAGAGCTTGGCCTGGAGACACGGGTGGGTTGAGACGTGTGCGTTTGACGGCAGATTGGAAGCCATGTTGGTCACTCGATATCACAGGATATCACAATCTGGGTCTGTCGGAGAATATTCGAGTAATCGAGACGGCCCAATTTATACAGTATCCAACGCGCGGGCGTTTGCCGGCTGTCACTGGGTCGCAGAGGGGCAGCTTGAGCAAGAGTGGGCGAGCGTGGGATGCGGCCGCATGCCCCCAGCCTAGCGCATGAACCATCAAAGGCTATCCTTGCCGGCGATCTCAGCACAGTGACAGAACGCAGGCGTGGCAGGCATGGCAGGCATCCCAGGCATGATTCACCCATCCAGAAACAGCAGCGCGAGCCTCATGCTGTGCTCGACGGTTGGGGCCTGCCTCTGCCGGCGCCGACGCTCTGAGCTCTATATTTTGTGATACCAGCCTCTGCCGTCGCTGTCGCCACAGGCCCGGTGGCACGCTTTTACCCGTCTGTTCTTTGTCTTCCCTGATCCCAATTGGCACCAGACAAAACCATTGTTTGTTATGACCGCGGGCCATGGCGGACAGCGATGATGGATCACAGAGCCGGCGCGAAGCCCACTACAGCCAGCAGCGCTCGTCGCTGCGATCCGACAGGTCCCTCCGCACGCCGTCACGCCCACAGAGCTCGCAATTGCTCGACGACTACACGCTCCCGTCCGACTACTTCGACAATCTGAACGAGCTCGCCGCGCCGTCGCCAGTCGAGAACCCGAGAGAAGCGGCCGTGTACCGGCACCGGAGTTTGGAGGATGGGAAGAGCAAGAGCAAGAGCAAGAGCAAGAGCAGCAGCGGCCGGAAAGCCGGCAGGAGCACATCACGAGGTGGCCTCGACGAGAGTGGATATTCCATACCGGACGTCTACGAGAACCTGAACGAGGTTGCGAGTCCGCCGCCTATACAGAATCCGCGCGAAGGGGCTCTTTACCGACACTACACCCTCGAGGACGAGCGGTCGCAGTCGCGGGGCTCGAGGGGCTCGAAGCGGTCCTACCTGCGCTCGAGGTCGGCCCACCAACCGAGTGCGTTGTCAAGTCGCAGGAACACGGATTTTAGTGTCACGGCACTCCCGCCCCTGCCTCCGAATGCTCGGTCCGGTGCCCTCCAGGACCAGGAGCCCAAAGAGTCAACTTCGTCGGATGAATACATAGCCTCGAGACCAACTCCCACCCGACAGCGAGCATCGCGGGTTGCAACCGAGTTATACACCCTTTCGTACCTGATCCTCTTTTCTATACTGGGAACATTGGCCCGTCTCGGCCTGCAATGGCTGACATTCTATCCCGGCGCCCCAGTCGTCTTCTCCGAGCTCTGGGCCAACGTCGCCGGCACTCTCTTCCTGGGCTTTCTTTCCGAAGACAGACAGCTCTTCCGCGACGAATGGGGGATGAAAAGCCAGTCCGCGCCCGGCGACGAAGAGCAAGCGATTGACGACTCCACAGCCGCCACGGCCTCGCACGCCAAAGTCAAAAAGACAATACCACTCTACATAGGCCTTGCAACCGGCTTCTGCGGCTCCTTCACCTCCTTCTCATCCTTCGTGCGCGACATCTTCTTCGCGCTGGCCAACGACCTGCCAACCCCTCTAAACCACCCATACCCCACCTCCAGCCCTATCAGCACCACCTCAATCGTGTCCCGCAACGGCGGATACAGTTTCATGGCCGTACTTGCCGTAATAGTCACCACCATTGCGTTATGCTACTCCGCGCTCAAAGTCGGCGCCCACATCGCCATCTACATCGCCCCCCTCATCCCAACCCTCCCCTTCCGCCTCCTGCGCAAGATCCTCGACCGCGCCGTCGTATTCCTCGCTCTAGGCGTTTGGCTCGGCGCAGTCTTCATGGCCATCTGGCCACCCCATGAATCCTGGCGCGGCCAAGCCGTTTTCGCGTGCGTCTTCGCGCCCGTAGGATGTCTGCTACGTTTCTACATCTCGCTCAAGCTCAACGGAATCATATCGAGCTTCCCGCTCGGCACGTTCTGCGTCAATATCTTCGGAACGGCGGTCCTGGGAATGGCGTTCGATCTCCAGCATGTGAGACTGGATAATACGGGGTTGGCGGGTGGGGGGAGGGTCGGCTGTCAGGTTTTGCAGGGGCTGATGGATGGGCTGTGTGGTGCGTTGACGACGGTGAGTACGTGGATTGCGGAGTTGAATGGGTTGCGGAGGGGGCATGGGTATGTGTATGGCGTGGCGAGTGTGGCGAGTGGATTGGGGGTGCTGGTTATTGTTATGGGGAGTGTGAGGTGGACGGTTGGGTGGACGGCGGTGGGCTGCGTTACTTAGCGGATTTGGGAGCGGTTTAGGGGGCGTTGGACTGCGGGTCGGATTTGTATGATTGATATGTAGTGTTTGGATTATGTGTTATATCGAATGTAGGAGTAGATGGGATTTGGGCTGGGGAAACGAAGCTGGGGTACGATGGAGATGATGTTTTGATTGCGATCTCTGTTTGGATACATGTACGGGATAGGACTTTGCTTGGGGGAAGGAAACAAAAAGGATGGTTCAAGGCTCTGCGAGCCGGCTAATGCAGGCACGTATGGCACGTAATGTCAAGTCAAGTTAAGTTAATGAAATGTCTGCTCGGTTCAATCGTACATTCTCTGGACTCCAACGCTTCCATCTCCTATTCTTCCAAATAATAGTTCCTTCCCGCTAAATAATCGAGATGCCCAGGCACGTGGTTCAGACAGTATTAATTCCTTCCTGCAGTTTGAAAGGGGTTTTGATTGGTGGGCGTATGGTATCCATGCTTAAAACGCTGTGTCTATTTACTTATACTCCGCATGTGGGGTCCACATTTTGCCGCAGACCGTAGGGCCCTGTTCAATTAGCAACACTCGACCACCGCAGCACGGCACTTAGACGCCGTCATCAATGATGGCTGGGCGGTTTGGTGGATGTGGATATGCAATTACATATAGGAGCTTGCTCTCATATTCCTTGCACCGGGACAATTCCCAATCTCTGTTCGGATTCCACCTCGCACGATCAACCAACCTGCCCATTCCATCCGCAACATGGCACTGATTCTCCTTTCCACCCTTCTCATTCCCTCCCTCTCCCACGCAATCCCCCTCTCCTTCTCCGCGCCCGCCTGCACAAAATCCCTCCTCGATTCCACCGCATCCAGCTACCTCACCGCTCAAACCCTCGGCACACCCAACACCCTCACCCCCCTCCTCTCCCCCTCCTTCACCTACCTCGAAAACAACGTCAACAGCACGCTCACCAAATCCCTCCTCACAAAGCCCCTCTCCATCGCACACACCCGCACAATCCACGACCTGCTCACCTGCGCCTCCTACACCGAGCTCATTGCGCCGAACAACACAACACCCTACGTAATCGGGACGCAGATCCGTCTCATCGCAGACGGAGAATCCGGGGACTGGAAGATTGCGAGTCTAGACACCATCGCCACGACAACAGGCGCATGGCTATTCAACGCCTCCAAAACGCTCGAATACGTGTTGAAAGAGACCTGGACCCCGCTCTCCGCCTCCCTGCAATCCCCACGCTCAGTCCTAATCGCCGCCGGGGACGCCTACCTCGATATGTGGTCCAACTCGACGGCCGACAAAGCGGTGCCGTGGGGCACGCCGTGCGTGCGGCTCGAGGGGAGCGCGTACACGGGCACGGGCAAGGCCGACGATAGCTGTAAACCGGGGATCCCGAGTAACCATAACCAGAAGCCGAATACCCGGAGACGGTATGTGGTGGATGAGGAAATGGGGAGTGTGAGTATTTTTTGTGTCTGGGAACATATGATGAACGCGGCGGATAGTCATGAGTTTAGGCTTGAGGGGGGGAAACTGAGGTATGTGCATACGATGACGGAGTGTGGGGGGAAGGTTTGTAAGTTGTAGGGAGGAAGGAGGGAGGGACGAAGGGAGAGGGCCGGATGGAATGAGGTGTATGGTTGGAGCGCCTGTCGAACGCGAGAATAGAACAGGATGCAAAAGAGTAGGCGGTGGAAAGTCAAATTAGGGGTAGTATACAACGAAGTGAAAAATGTTTTCAACTTGATCTGGTATATCTATATGAAAAAAAAAAATTCCAGTCCTCGAATCGCAATACACGGCGCGGTTTGTTGTTCGGTTCCCAAATAGGATTTTTGATGCTCAAACCACCGCGTTGATCTCTTCCGTCGTGGATCGAGGGCACTCTTCTTCGCCAATCTCAAGCTTGTTTTAGCTCAGATCCTGTCCCTGTGTTCGCGGTGGACGTTGAGCTTGGGCTCGGGCTGAATCGAGGAGGGACTCGCAGTGCTTGCAGGCTTGCTTCTCCTGGTTTTTATTCATTCTGCGGACTTGGTGTCCCACATGGCTCTCATCGCATCCACCGGGCCCAAAGGTTATTCGTCCAGAGTATGAGGTGTGATGATGGAAGGCAACCGGTGATATTAGCCTTGGGAATAGCTGTGTGTGTGGGCATGCATTACTGTCGTTTCGCACGGAGAGAAACTTCAGTAGAGTAGACTTGGTCCGTGTCCAACGATCATCCGTGCCCGGGATGGAATGTTCCATAGACTTGCATAGCGCCCTCGATACACTGTATCAGTCCGAACAGCAGTGTGAGGCTCAACACCAGGATGGCGACCCAGAAGGTATACCACTGGACTCCATTCCGCCTATCGTACCACCATTGCGACATGGTGCGTGGCGTGGCTTCGTCGAAGACTTGCTTCAACGTAACCAATCGGTCGTGCCAGAATGTAAAGTGCTCAATTTGCCTGTCGTCCGTCTTGAGGTGGCCACATTGGACGAGCTGTGGGTCGAGAAGAAAGGACGGGGGAAGCTGGCGGAACCACTTTCTTGTGTGGGGATCGGATTGCGGGAAGAGGAGGGCAAGGGTGCGGAGGGTCTCGTCTACTAAACCATTGGGCACAATCGTGCTGGAGATGTCAGTCTGGAGGGTAGCGGGACTTTGGGATGATCTTGAGACGTACTTTGCACTCTGTAGCTTGAGAAACGATGCGTGGTTGAAGATGTACACTTTCGTATCGTCGTCCGTCAAACGCAAGTGGTCCACCAGGTTGTTCGTGGGAACGATCTCAACACCGGCAATTCGGCCCAGGTTTCGCGCATTGAAGACGCGCTCAAGCTTAACGCGCTCATGGCCCAGAGCTGGAGGCGTGCAGAAATAAGACTCGAGATTGTCTCTCAAGCAGCCTTGGTCCCAGCAGAGCTGTCGTCTGCCAGAGAAGCCGTACTGGAGGTTCCCAAAGTCGATCATCAACAGGAGGCGTGCGGCCAGGTCAATGGAGCTACCGAGGAGCTCATCCTCGTTCTGGTGTGTCTTCGAGAGCTTGGAGCGCAACGATTGTCGGATTTCGCCTCGCGGCGTATCGTTTTTGAGCAGTTTGACGATGTCGAGGATGTCCCGGTGGGTGCGGACTGTCGTGTGTCTCCCTCCATCGTGCAGGGCATTCTCACATTCCTTGGAATAGAAACTCCAGTACGCCCGGAGATCGCCGTGCTGATTGAGAGTGGGAACAGCGCCCCAGCAGCAGTCAATGATCGCGTTCTCGATGGACAGAGGAAGCGGAGAGTCGAGGACTGAGCTATCGAGGGACATGTTGACTGCACCAGCCACCGGCAATCAGCCGTGCGTTTTTGGAAGGTGCGACCCGTGCGACAGTCCACCGGCTTTGTTCCACAATCTCATGTGCAGAAACATCATCTTTGTACTCTGACAAGCCACTCGACATATTCCATCTTCAGGCTTGATTCCCTCCGAGATCAGCCACTGATGCTCCTGCTTCTCGTTCTTGGGGGCGCAGCCAGCACGCTGACGCGTCCGCGACCATCAGCAGCACAGCCACCAGACCAGAACATGATGCCAGCTCAATTCCACATCAAAAGCCCAGCCATGCCTCTGTGTGCTAGACCCAAGGCCGTGTGTCCATTTCCACGCAGCCCTCACTTCTCTTCCATATCATAGTCCGTGGGGTAGATGTCTCTATCTTTTCTCTCCCGTCGGACGACATCCAGCACTGGCGAAATGAACACTCTGACTCGAATCCGGAGAAGCAGAGTTGCTTCCAGTGTAACAGAAAGACGAGGCACGCCCAGGGCCTGTTGGCCACATCCGGAAGCTTCGGTCGGCCGATTCATCGTCAAAATCGGAAGAGAAGGTTGTTGGGAGGCAATTGGGCCTGCAAGGACCGTGTTCGTCAGTCTCGGCGATCAAATCAAAAGATATCTCGACAATTTCTCCGAACCACTACCTTCTTGTGTCACCTGGTCGATATACATGGTTGGCAACACACCCGAAACCGCGACACCGACCATCATTTTCTGTTGCGACGAAGTTGCTCTGCGCAAGGAAGTGAGAAACACCGTGAGAGAGAGTAGGTTGCTCGACGAGCATCCAGGCATTGCACTCAAACATCTTCCGCGGGCACCCGATTACAACCAACTAGTGCTGCTGGCATCCCAGGCTGAAGAGAGCCAGCACGCACATATGTCATCACAACCGGAGCCAAGTACTGGCAATCCGCCTTTGCTCTTTTCTACCTCCGATCGCATTGCTCCCGGCATCCAATTGCTGTTGAAGTCAAGACCACAAGATGCGTTAACCCAGAAAGCTACTTTGGGCGGTGTTGTAAGAGTGGGCCAAAGGTACTACGGTATGACCGCCGCTCATGTCCTCAACAAAGATAGCGATCTGCCTGCGACGACCTTATCTGCTGAAGAGGAGCTCCTTTTCTCCGATAGCGAGATGGCTGACGATTACGATTCGGACGATGAAGAGGTTGAGATTACGAGTAAAGGAAGCTTGAGCTCCGTGTCTTCACGGGGGCAGGCCAGCTCCCGATGTTCTTCGCCGTCCGCATCGCGCTCATCTGCTACAGGATCCTGGAAAGAGGTGGACTTTCACGAGGACGAAACGGACCATATTGTGGAGGAGCCACACATCACTGAACCTGACTGCAAGCATTTCCACCCGCTTGACACACTGGAAGACGAGACCACCCCGCCGATATTGTCACCCTTGGCAGGTATTTTGGTCCTTTCGTCTGTCGACGGGCCCCACCCAGAGCTTGACTACGCGTTGATCGAGATCTCCTCTGCCTTGATCTCAGCACCGGAAGGGGTGGCTACTCCAATTCAAACTCGCTATGGCTCGCATCCTCCCTCAAGCCCCGGAGATACCCGAATCTTCTCGCATACTGCTTCTGGGGGTCGAACCGAAGGATGGCTATCACATACGCCTTCATATATACGACTACCCAATTCCAAATCGTACCAAGAAGTTTATACCGTTCGTCTCGAAGTCCCACTTGAAAAGGGCGACAGCGGGTCTTGGGTTGTCGATTTGGAATCCGGTCATGTGCATGGTCATATCGTCGCAGGGTCGCCTGGCTCTGGAATGGCCTATGTCGTCCCTTCACATCAAGTCTTCGATGACATTCAGCGGCGCCTAGGTCAACGACCGGTGGTAATATCGAAACCTGGAAAGGCAGCGGAAACAGCCATACTAGAGCCTTCCACTTCAGCATCATTGGCCCCGACTGGTTTTCGCTCGCAATGTCGCCCGTTTCATCCAGGAGGTTACTCAGATTATGACGACGAACCACCTCAGTACTCTGAAATCCCTCCATATCCTACAGGTCATATGGCGGGCTCTACGACGAATACGACGTATGGCGTTGAAGAAGTATCGATGTGCGTCCCGAAACGAGCGTCACAGTTGCCCAGTTCTTCCCGCCCGGACTCAAGCGTCGATGTATCAGTGACGGCAGACCGGTCCAAAGGAAAAGAAGCCCGGCACTCTGACGAATCGAGATTGGGAGCCAATACAGCCGAGGAGTTGACACTACGATTTCGCGAGCTTTTGAGCCAGAAGCGTATGGACACTCTTTCGGACCAGCGCGGATCCCAAAGAGCCCGTACCCAACCCACAGAAAGCGCGTCAACTCCGGCTAGGGTTTCTCCGTCATCAACCCGCTCTTCTCTACGCAACTTACCAATTGTCCCAACTGCACCCCACAATGCCCAGTCTCTCAGGTTCAAGAACATGCTAATGAACTATTCCAATGTACCATTGAACTGGGAGAATCCGGGCCTACTCGACGAGGCATTGGCCGTAGTACCATTGCAAAGAATTTACGACGAAGCGGAAGAGGAATCTCTCATCCTTCAAGCAGAAGCAGAGAGCCTTGGACCAGGAATGAAAGCTGCGTGGGGATATCAAGACTGCGTTATCAGAGCTCTGGTCCGCTGGTTCAAGCGTAGCTTCTTTTCGTGGGTCCACAATCCACGCTGCAGTCGCTGTTATTCCCCAACTGTTGGGATGGGAATGGCAACGCCTATACCCGACGAGCAGGCGGGTGGTGCACATCAGGTGGAGCTGTACAGGTGTACACATGAAGGATGTGCTTCGTATGAACGATTCCCACGATACACCGACCCATTCGTACTCCTGCAAACACGTCGAGGCCGCGTCGGCGAATGGGCCAATTGCTTCGGTTTGCTGTGTCGTGGAGTAGGAAGTAGAGTCCGTTGGGTATGGAATTCTGAGGATCACGTCTGGGTCGAGATCTACTCTGTGCATCGGAAGCGGTGGGTACATGTGGACCCATGTGAGGAGGCCTGGGACAAACCCCGCTTGTATACTGAGGGTAAGTGAAGGAACCCGATCTGCGATCTGAACCCCCTTCGCCACCAACAACTTAGGCTAACATCACGAACAGGGTGGGGCAAGAAATTGGGGTATTGCATCGCGTTTTCAGCGGATGGAGCCACCGACGTGACGCGCCGCTACGTCCGCTGTTCGAGCCAGGCGGGTGAACGGTTGCGCTGCTCAGAGTCCGAACTACTCCACATCATGCATGAGATCAATACATTACGCCGGGGAGTCAAAGATAAAAGGGAAAAATTCCGTCTCGAGGGGGAAGATGCTAGAGAGAACAAGGAGCTGAGATGCTATGTTATCGCTGGCATCGTAGCGAACCTGATGAAGCTATCTCCGGGAGATAAAGAACAGGGAAGAACCGGAATCCTACCGGCGGATGAAGACAAGGTCCGAGTCGACACTGCGTCCGCGCAGAATGCCATGTGGAGGAGCACAAGGTAGTCGAAGTGTCCACGACGACAGGAAGGAATTCGAAGCTCTTCACCGACTTTGAGAAATCCCCAGTAGCATAATTGAGAACATGTGATACCTAGCTTGATTTTCATTTAGCGTTAGTTTCAAGTCGATAGCGCGTATATATTAACAGATATCACGGCTTCACATAGAACGGCTGCACCACGCATACTCTAAAGCGGCTCTTTAATCTTGGTTCTAGAAGTATGACCTGGAGATCAATTATACCTAATGCCCATGTTGCTAATACAGGATGCCCAACAGGCCAGAGATAGAGTCAGCGCGCTCACACGATCACCTTCTTGATTTTATCATCTCTCCCAGCCAGCCACGCTAGAAGCCTGGGATGATCCACTCCATCAGTGGAGTTAGATACTCGAAATCGTGTCAACGACATCATTGACCCTCGATATCGGGCCTCGACATAGCCCCCAAGATAAGAATACCTGACCACTTTTCTTGAGAAATGAGATGTTTACTCGAATAGCATTGGGCAGATCACATCGTGGAGAAACTTGGAGCGTTTAAAGCGATTGGAATGAAGCGAAGGTGAAAGCAACAGTCTAAGTCTGGTATCATCTAAACGAACATCATCTATCATGAGCCCCCTGTCCCATCAGCCGTGAAGAGAAGGGGCAGCAGGGTGAGGGAGAACAATTCCGCAAAAATCGCAACACAACATGAAGAGACACAAAGATCTATATGCGCCATGCAACCAAACACACCGCCCGCTAAACCGATCACACCCACCTATCTCTCCTAAAAATTCCTACTAGCGATCTCCCCAGCCCTCCCCTTTTCCGTTCCCACCCGTCACAACCTCCTCATCATACCCATCCTCACTCGCATTCTCATTCGCATACGCGACACTCACATCCGTAATCTCATCACCAATCTCCAACCATATCTCACTAGTCGCCGGAATCGGACTAATCCAACAAAGCCCCCAATACACAATCGCAGCGACCAAAAACCCGCAGAAGAAGTTCAAATCGTAAATCCGTTTCGCGACAATCGGAACCGATTTCCCGATCGCGCCCGCAAACCCGACGACGTTGATCAGGATGCCGGCGATGTATGCAACGTATCCGCGCCAGTGAACTCCGAAGGTGAAGTAATATGGGTCGGTCTTCTTGCCTGAGTAGAGTTGCTTGATTTCGAGGTATCCCTTGCGGACGACGTAGTAGTCGCAGATAATCACGCCGGCGATAGACGACAAGAACACCGAGTACGCGGACAAATACGTCGTGAAGCTATTCGCCGAGTCGAGCAGATGCCACGGACACATGACGAGGCCGACGAGCGCGCAGATGTATCCGCCGCGGCGGATGTTGAGGTAGCGGGGGAGCAGGGCGGTCATGTCGGTCCCGGCGGAGACGGAGTTTGCGGCGATGTTGGTGCCGAGTTGTGCGAGGGTGAAGGCTGCGGCGATGAGGAAGACGCCGAAGCGTTGGCCGGAGCCGCCTTCGTCGAGGAATTTCTTCAGGAGTTCGAGTGGATTCCAGATCGGTTCTCCGCCGAAGATGACGGTCGAGGAGGACGAGCAGATGATTCCGATGAAGGAGGTTATGGCGAAGCCGACGGGGATGGTGATTAGTTGAGACCAGAACGCGTCGCGGGGTTTGCGAGCAAAGCGTGCGAAGTCGGGGTCGTTGACGATGAGGGTGGCGAAGTTTGCGATCGAGGACATGATGCCTTGGACCATTTGCCAGCCCAGAGCAGATCCTGTTAAGGTTCCGGGCTGGTGGACAATGGGCCCGATTCCTTTGGCGCGAACAATTGCCCAGATGAAGAAGGCAAGACCAGCAGTGGGCACGAAGTAGGCTTTGACGGTGAAAAGATGTCGGATCTTTTCGACAGGAAACCAAATTGCGGGGAGGGAGCCGGCCCAGAAGAGGAGAAAGCTTACAAACATGACGGTTGTTGTTCCTGAGCTTTTGATACCGTTTGGTATGGCAGGCTGGAAATGTCAGCGATTGACTAGGAATTCATCTGGTTTTCACATACGTCTCGCCAGTTGTTCCAGATGCTGCGGATCATAAGTTGAACGCATTCACCACCTATCCACGCCTGAACGCCGTACCAGATGCACGCCATTGCAGCCCGATTGAAGATAGGCCAAAGGGCACCCCAGATACCAAATGATGCACGCGAGACGACGGGGAAGGAAATGTGATATGTAGCACCGATCCGACCAGTCATGCAGACGAAGCAGGCCGCGATCGAATAACCAAACCAAACACAAAGCCATGATTGCCACCAAGAGAGACCTGCGACAATCATAGAGCTCGATATCATCCATGTATTGATGTTGAAAGAGTCAGCTGCCTCTGGTTAGCTGCATGCTCAAGTGATGTGGACAAGAGGTCTGCGTACCAACCCAGAAACCGACGAAATTCCATGCACCCCATTGTCTTCGTTCCGGCTCCACAGGCTTTAGGTCATGGTTGAAGAGCATGAGCTGAGCAGTAGTAAGGCCAGGCTCGGTCTCCACAGCAAGCTTATTCGCATAGTAGCGAACTTTGGTGTTCTTCACTTTCTCCATGATGAAATCAAAAATGGAGTCCTCGTCACTGGCGTGGTAGACAGTTGAGGTTGGGATGGGTCTCAAGAAGCTCGGAGTCCGGCTAGACGATGCGGTCGCTTGGTAGTTGTATGAATCCCCGCTGTAATGACGTGGGGAGCCAAGTGAAATGGATGGCCGGGGACTCGAGCTGGAGGAAGAGAAGGCTTGGTGGATCAGCGGCTGTCGCTCTGGATCCGTAATGTTGGCGGCTAAAGCTCCAGGACCCTTGTGCAATACCGAGTCGACTGAAGCTCTTGGGGATCGTTGTTGTGAAGGATATGAGGATATGTCGCTCTGGCTGCTTGCTTCTCCATCTTTCTGGGTGCGTGTAGGCATGATATATATATGGGTGGGTCAAGGTCCCACCGAGACTTTCAAAGCAGAATTTTTCTTCGGTTCAACCTGATCAAAGAGTGTAGAGATTCGGAAGCGCGATATTGGGTCCTTGGAGCCTTATCGGACCCTGTGAAGACCTCACCATTAGTTTCCAAGCTGCCAAGCTGTCAGGGAAGAGTGCGTGTGCAAGATAGCGCCACAGTTGAAGCCATGTGCGTGGACCCGGTGATTACAGGCGACGAGAGTCTTGGTCGAATGAGTGTGGAGGTAGTAAGTAAGATGGTATGCGACCACGAGGAGATGTCTTAGGATGTTGGGATGAGAGGTGCGCCCGGCCAATCACAGCGACGTATTCCGGAAGGTCGTCTCTCAAACAGCGCCAAGCCCGGCTGCGTGGAGATAGCTTCCGACTTTTCACCCCAAGATACGATGTCGGAGAAGGTTTTATCGTTGGTAGTTGCTCGATGAGATCGAGTCATCTCGCCGTTTTCTGTCAAGAGGCTCTTTATCTCTCAGCTTCCGCAGCGCCGCATCTTTTTCGAGGTCTTGGGCACTTGAGGTTGCATGGGCGCTCGCTTGTCTCTCCCCGATATGCAACCATCGATAATCTGGAATGGCGCGCAGATAAAGGCTTGGTGTGGGGTTACGAGGGCCGTCCCGCCCAGTCAGCGTCTGAGGATGTGACTCGATGAGATCGAGTAAAACGCCCTCTGCCGGCCCCTTGGATGTGAAAAACCACGAGTTGCTCACATCTGTCCCAGAACACCGCAATCGCGCCGTTTCCATCCTATCTCGCCCTCACCACCGGCTCCTTCTCCGCGGATAGAGTTGCCCTTTTCAACCTATTCCCGCGACATGAGAGTTGGAGTTCTTTGGACCAGGTCCACGCCCGGCTTCTGTTCCGCTCCATCTGCCAAGCTGGTGATCTCGTTTCCGTGAAAACCCTTATCTGGCTCATGCAAAGCATATTCTCCTCTCTATCTCTATTGGTTTCCGGTTGTATCCGTCGTCGCCGTTGCTTTTCCCCCGCGTGAAGTTCCCCAGATCACGAACATGCAGGCTCTCGTGGTCCTGGTCACTCGCATGCAAAACGCTCACACGCCAAACA
The DNA here is from genome assembly GCA_002105025.1 of Clohesyomyces aquaticus. NCBI lineage: Eukaryota > Fungi > Ascomycota > Dothideomycetes > Pleosporales > Lindgomycetaceae > Clohesyomyces > Clohesyomyces aquaticus. Next base: position 183,734 of record MCFA01000014.1, on the reverse strand, counting down.
CGAGCGCGGGGGATCCCTTCCCCCAAGAATGCGCACATGGCTATCTAAGAAAACCGATAGTATTCCTCCGCAAAGTCTCAAGCAAGATCTGACGTCTTTGTGCCTTGGATATAATGTAAGCAGGTGGGGGCCAGGTGTCACTGGAGATAGAGAGAAGATATGATGGGTGAATTGAGGGTTCTCGTGTGTATTGTGTGTAGCTCATGTATGTGTCCATCATGTGTGTGTGTAGTGTACAAATCAGAGGCTCTTGTAGTAACGTGTCTCACCAGTCAGTGAGCCACACCAGTCAGTGAGCCACCCCACCAAAATCGCGACGCGTCTTCTTGCAATAACTCCACAACCACGCAATAAAATATATAGTATATAGATCTATTAGGTGCGCGCTATCTAGTCGTACACTGAGTTCGTTTATGGCCTTTTTCGTGGCAATTGCTACAGGTTGGTGGTGCTCGAGGCCTACTTGGCTGCCCCGCCTGCTCTACCTGCTGGAGTACCCTTTTGGCCTCTATAGCAAGCGATTGACCTTTCTCTGCCCGTAGAACTCCTCCACGGGCTATATACTGTAGCGCTGTTGCTCTTTACGCTGCCTACGCTAATTTGCCTGCTAAAGCTTACTAACCTTAGCTATAAGGATTGTCGTGAGATTTATTGCTAGCTAGCAACCCTTAGTAAGCTGGCGGATAGCTTGGCTAGTAGGACTCTAGGAAGGTTGAGCAAGGCGCCCTAGATAAGTTGAGCCTGCTGCTCTAGCTAAGCAATAGTATGCGGCGTCTCTAATGTCCATGCGACCTTAGCGTCAGCCGCTGTCCCTGGTGGAGACGGCGTCCTGACTACTGTCAGCGACGATAGGACGCGCTCTGCACTGGCTGGGACTAGTCCTGTCGCTGGAAGCTAGCCTGGATATTCTGCTTAGAGAGCACTGTCTCTCTAATGCTTAGATAGATCTGTAGGAAGTCCTGCTTATTAATATAGAAGACGCGTTGTCGCGCAAGCTCAGACACCTGAGAGCCATATGCGCGCTTGAGAGGCGAGAAGCAGCTAACGTTAAGTGGCTGCAGGAGGTGCGACGTATGTGGTGGCATATAGAGCGTGATAATCTTGCTCTCTGCACAGAATTAGTTAAACTCAGGCGTAGCGTGGCTGCTGTGGCTATTAAGGATAAGCAGCTAATATACCCCTACTGTACGAGCCTTAGTATGCTGGTGGAAGTGCTTTACCTACTTAAGGCTAAGCTTGTTAGTAGTCTAGCCGTTATCACTAACTGCAATAGCCTAGTCAGGTGGTAGGCCTAGATACTAGCCAGCTTGGTGGAGCTTGCCCTGTAGGATCACGAATGGTGGGATAGACTAGCTAGATGCGTTAATACACTTGATTGTTGTGACCTATTCGCGATCGCCTGGCTGTACAGTTGCTACGTAGCTAACTGTCTTAGAGCTTGTAACAACTTTTAACGTTAAAGCAATTCCTATTATAAAGCTAGTCTCGTCAAAGTTATAGATATCTGTATCTAGTATGCTGTACGCCTGGCGCGTCTTCTCTACGAGCTTAAACCACGCGTGGATTACAACTAGGTCCTTAGATCTCGCGCGCTGCGAATAGAACTTACGATTCTACTTTGTCTAGAGCTCTAGCTGAGCTCTAATAAAGCGTGATATCTAGTTCTTGCTAACTGGCTAGGGAGGGGGCTCTTGGCCGCGCGTGGCGAGTAGATAGTCTGCTATTCGCCATACGTCAATAATCTGGGGTGGAAATCTGCGTTGGTCAAGGTCTAGGATCCAATCTACTAGAGCGCGCTCCTCTGTAGGGTGTAGCTTTCGTTTCTGAGCGTTAGTAGTAGCCTAAGGTAGAGTACCTAGAACGCGTCGGCGGAGGGTTAATTAGTTAACTTGATAGAGTCTACTAGCTTGTTAGTAGCTTAAGACCTGTTTATTTTGAATCGCATGGTTTAATAGAGCAAGTCTACCCTCTTTTTAAGCCTGCTGGGTGCGCTGGGTGGACGGCATTGAGAGAGTTGTGAGAAGACGCGTCGCGACTTTGGTGGGGTGGCTCACTGACTGGTGAGACACGTTAGTTGATCGAGCTTAGTCATAGGACCGTAGTCATGTGACGGAGCTCTGGCTGCTTACATATAACTACGATCTTGCATTCTGCTACATGTAAGCTCCAGGCCGCTCCGTACTTTCAAGACTTGAATTTTCCGTACTCAAATTGCACCTCCTATCTCTCGTCTCGCTTCAATATCTACGAGAGTTGATATGTCCAAGAATTCCAATTTCGGCGCCATGAACCATCTTGCCGACACGAATTTTCTTTCTATAACTCTTGTCGTCTACGCACAAAGTGCGCGAACCCCCATTTCTATGCACCCCATCTCGATATGACTTGATCAACATATGAGTGCGGAGATTCTCATACCACGAGCCCTGAGCCTTTTCCCTTGCGTTTTGATTCGGTTCCGTCCACTCTCTGCCGCCGTGCTCATCCCAGTCGCTAGAAATTTCTGTCACCTTCCATATTTTTCCTACTTCAACTTACCTGCGAGATCTCGAGACTTCCATATCTTAGTCCATTCCATTTCGCTTGTAGCGTTTTCAGCACGTTTTCTCATCTTGGTCGCGCTCGTGGGGAGCTGATTACTCGAAGCAGAAGCCCACCAATCACAGGTAAGGGGGCTGAATAAGCAATGCTTGTTCTACGCTCCGGGTCGGACGGAAAAATGCGATACTTTGCTATATCTACTTGGAACATATAGCAGGAAATCCTATCCTGTTGGGCCGTTGCTTCGTCTCAGCGAAATATAGAGAATGAGAGTCCTGATTGATTAGTAACGCTACAGTGTTGCACCAGCTCTCCTATTTAGTCTGGCGCCTCTTTCTACTTATCGTACACAATGCTTAAACTATATTGATTTATAATATAAGCTCAGTCATAAGAAAAAGGTCGTATGTTAAGACAATGGAGTGGTACACCCTTGTCTACGATTTTCGCTCTAGCTTTCGCTTAAGCCCAAGATGTGATTTTTGGAGGGAAATCGAATCTAAACAGCACTCCACTTGAATCTAGCAACCATTCAGGAGGATTTATCTCGATCAAATTGGTGCTTCGAGGATACCAGACGTGACCACACAGTATTCCTGCCTTGAAGGTCGGAGGAATAAACGGTGACGGGTTTCTTTTCCATGGTTCCTCACACATGGTCCTAGGTGGAGCCACCGTTTTCGCCACCACGTCCTGTCCGTCACTTTGATTTTCCGAAGCCTGGTGGGAACATTGGGTTTAGTCTTGGTTCCGGCTCTTTCGTTTGCAATCCATCAAGCTTATGCAGACAACTCGACATTCGTATACGCCAACACCACCCACCATTGCTTCACAACCTGATGAACTTCGGACGGATACCCACCCATACTCTCTTCGATTGACCCTGTGTTCCATCTGAAGATACCTCGGCGTTTCCGTCCTTGATCTTTCACACTTGCCCACGTGGTGGCCACGACTAACACGCACATCGCGCTTCACCTACAATTCTCCACGTCCAGTGTCCGGACACCAAGCGGCCCACTCTCGAGCTCTCCACGAGTTCATCAACGCGCAGAACCAGCAAACGGAAGCCGTTCAGTGCGCACTTTGAGCTTTTATTCACCAACTCTTCGACCTCGACCCGAAACTCTTCACCCGGCCATCTTCACGATATCACCACCTCCATTCTAGCATACCACCTCAACTTTCTAACCTCCCTACCAAAAACATCCTCCAAACACCAACCAACATCAAAATGCCGACCTACAGCCCCATGAACCCAATTCGCGGCCGCGCCATCGCACAATCCGGCGCCCTTGACCCGATCTTCGAGCAAGGTCACAAAGATTTCGTCATCTCTTCCCACCGAACGGACACCCTCCGCAAATCGCCCTGAGCAGCACCAGCAGCGCTGCCGCCGCCCGTGCCATCCAATCCCGCTTCACCCCAACTCCTTGTCCAACATCCCTCTTCCCAGCGTCCAACCTCGCCATCACCACCCCAAACCGCCTCCTAAATGGAAATCCGCTATCCTGGCATTCCAAATTTAAGAAGAAGTCTCTAGACACGAAGACGAAAAAAGGGAATAAGGAGACAAACGACACGAATCTAGAATACAAAACAAACCCCCCGAAGAACGAGAGAAAGCGATACACATACTTGCACACAGGCCAATTTGTCACAGAAGTGATTACGAAGCGACGCAAAGGCCACGCAACAGTGCGGCTCTGCAATTACCGTCGCGCGCTGCACACTGCACTTCTAAATCCACGCTCAGTATGGTGCGGCAAGGGGAATCGTTGGGAGCGTGTATGTTTATTGGGTCATATGGACACAGAAGGTGCCATAAATCAAATGAATGCCTCACGGCCCGCTTGCTGGGTTGAAGCTGAGGAAATTAACCGTAAGAGAAGAGAGATGTTTAGGCTGAGTCCATTGAGAATGGTGGAGAGATTTGTGTCAGTGGAGGGAAGAGTGGGACAGAGAGCAGGAGATAGAGGTGGAGAACAGGATCTTGCCTGGGAATAAGAGGGAAATGGAGATGGAGGTCGATGTTGAAAGGTTTGGGGGGACGGTATTTGAACAAGAGATGGTGAATTTAACGATAGAGGCTATGGAGACCGGGGGTCCCACACGGATTGACGCTACAGGGCGTGTGGCAGCAGTTGAATGGGCCGGAGAACGGGTTTGAGATTGAGGTAGCAGCCAAGGGGACATGGGGAGAGGATATAAGACTGGCGAAGGCCAGAGAGGACTCATTGATGAATCCGAGATGCTGCCGTGTGGTTAGAGAGGTCTATAAGATGGCCGGCGAGGTTTAGTTTGTGCTTGGGTGTTGGTCCTGGTTCTGTTTGAGTCTCCTCTGTTCTGGCGTGCATCATCCGGTGTCTGAGCAAGTGCCAGTTTTGAAAGCGTTACAGAAATACCCTTCACGAAATATCCAGCGTGTTTTTTTCCGAAAGATTCAATCCAAATTACATTAAAGAACTCGTAGAAATCAGCATTTCCCATCTCTTCACTCTCGTAAACGCGTGACAAACCCGAGCTCTACTATTAGAACAACTCCCTTCTGTTTCGATCTCATCTCCTCGACACCTCTCCACCCTGCAGTGTCATACTCTGACTAGCGAACAAATATTTCCATCCCTCTTTCTTCGCCTTACCCACCCATTCAAGCGCGGATATTCCTTTCATACCGTCTAAATTCACATTCTCCACGAGGTAGGCGGCAACTTGCTCTCCTGACAGCTTGATGTTGGCCTCATGACTCATTGTCCTTAAACGCTGGTCCACGAGATCTTCGACCGCAGTCGCAGCAATGCTAGCAGCGACATCTTTCATAGAAACAAGATCGAACTCGCCGTTCCAGCCTTCCGCAACAGGATACTCTTGCATATTCTCGACGAAAGTCGCAAACTCCCGCAATGCGTCATCCACGGGCCCTTGTAAGGTCGATGAAGGCACGGTACGATGAATAACCACTGGTAGGCCCATGTTCCGTGCAGCCTGGCGGAGATAGCGTTCACCAGCCCACTTAGACGCGACATATCCATCGCTTCCGTCGGTTGGGGGTTGCTTCGCAAGGTCCAGAACGGCACCTGAGGAGATGAAATGAATAGGAATCATAGTCCGAGCAGCAAATTTGACCAGCTCCTTGACACTTCCGAGATTCGACTGGCGAAGGAGATGGTAGTAATCCCAGAAACTCCTTTGGGCAGCACTGTGGATGATGACATCCAAGTTGCCTACCAAGTCCGCAAGGTTAAGTTCTGGTATGCCGAGGTTGGGCTCCAGTAAATTGCCCAGATACACTTTGATCTTGTCAGACTGAATTGGCAATGAGCGCTCTTTGCCATCAGATCCTGGACGAACCGCAACGCAGTGGACAGTGGATACGGCCGGATCATTAACAAGCTGCTGGAGGATGGAGTGACCAAGGTGGCCAGTTGCACCCGTCAGGAGAACCTCTTTACCATATGTCCTACTCGCCTTCCTGGGGCCGGCAATGAGGCCAGGTTCAAGTGCGGTTTCCACTTCCCAGTTGATGACTTCAACCGGCTTGCTAGAGTCAATTTTGGCTGCCATAGAACTCAGTGTGGTACACTCAAACAACTGAACTAAGGGAAGGACGGCGTCGAAGTCCCGGCGGATCAAGGCTTGCAAACGGACGAGGAGTATCGAGTTTCCGCCCACACGAAAGAAATCCGAATCGGGTCCGATCTCATGAAGAGTCGTGATGTCTTCCGAAATTGTTTCTTGCCAGAGTTTCAAGAGACGTCGTTCAGTTTCGATGAATTCTCCGGTCCGCCGGATGTTGGCCGAGATGGGAAGAGGAAGGGCGCCGATGGCTTGCCTGTTGACTTTGGAGTGGACTGTCAGGGGGAATTCATTCAGTGCAATGAGCTTGGTAGGGCACATGTACTGCGGGAGTGGAAGCCTGGTCAGGAGTCGATCCAAGAATTCGTCGCGGTCCGTGACGGGGAAGTCTTGAGAAAAGATGACATGGCCCACAAGGATTTCCGCATCTCTCACAGAGACAACGGCATCGGAAAGAAGACCTTTGGTTTCGGAAATGATAGTCGATTCGATGTCTTGAAGATCGATGCGCATACCTCTCAACTTGAGCTGCGTGTCCCCATCAATACGTCCTTCAACGACAAGCGCGCCATCCTCCCGAAGGCGTCCCTTGTCACCTGTAAGATGCATCCGATCCCAGCGCTTAGAAGTATGCTCGGCAGGCGCGAATGAACACGCGACGAATTTCTTGCTAGACGAGTCATCATCTTGGAGATATTTCGGCGCCAATCCGAAACCACCGATGGCGATTTGGCCGGCATATCCTAACGGAAGTGGCCTCAGGTTGTCGTCAACAATGTAGATGACGTTATTCGGTGTCGCGGACCCAGCGGGATGCTCGGCGTGTTTCGTATTGACTCCAAGGGGAATTTCCGTGGCATTTGAGAAGATTGTTACCTCGGCTGGGCCATACGCGTTGAACAACGTCAAGCTCGGCTTCCCTAATTGCTCAAATTGTTCGACCATGTTGAAAGCCATCTTGTCACCTCCAGAAATTGCCTTTCTCCATAAGCTTCCCTTGAGTGCTTTGCAGTTGCCGTGGGTTAACCAGGCACTGTACTCTGCTGGGGTTGCAACAGTGATGGTGACATTTTCCTTCCTAATCAGCTCCGTAAGCCCTAGAGCATCGCCACGAAGGGACTGATCGGCGATAATGAGGGTACCGCCATTCGAGATGGCCATGAAGACTTCCCAAATCGACGCGTCGAACGTGAGAGGGGTTTGTTGGAGCACGTGCTCCGCGCGTAAACCGAAGACATTGATGGTATCCTCCATCTTACGGCAGAGATTGGCGTGGGTAATGACGATCCCTTTCGGCGTACCCGTCGATCCGCTGGTGTACATGATGAGTGCGGGTCTACTAGGGCGGGCATGCTTCGCAATGACTTCTTGTTGTGTCCTATCTAGGTCCGAGATGTCAATGATCCGGGTGCCGGCCTCTTCCAGCATTGCAGCATCCTCAGCGGTGTGCCCATGGGCCATTACTGCAGCGGGCTTGCAGTGTTGGATAATTGCCATCAATCGTGGAAGTCCAGACTTTATATCCATCGGAACGAAAATAGCACCGACACGCATGATGGCGAGTAGGCAGCACACCCAATCGACAGAAGGCGTCTGAAACACTCCCACAATGTCATTGTCTCCAATCCTCTGGACCTGAAGTGCAGCTGTGATCTGACGGATCCTTTCACCCATCTTTTGGTACGAAAGCCTATTCCCAAGGGTATCCTTGAGGGACACCCTTGAAGGGTACATCGCGATCATATCATCCACGCGATGGACAAGCGTTTCAGGCCAGCTTGCCTCGTGCACCGGGCCTGCGCTCTGTTCTTAGCATGCTATCTCAGAAGGGTCAGATAGGGCTTACCTTGGCCCAGCACAATGGCCTTACTAATATCTTCCTCACTATATAACGGTATCTGGTCCACGGTTGTCACTGAGCCTGCGACAAATTCCTGAACATAACGCTGATAGGTCCGCATAATCTTCAAAGCATCATCCTTGGTGTAAAGCCCCTTCTGCACCATGAAGGTGATGGTTGCCTCACCGCCGGGGTTGTCTATAATATCGAGGCTTACGTCGTATCCGCTCCTGCTGATCTGGAAATCAGTCATCTCGGCAACACAATCACCAAACATGCGTTTCTCTTGAACGCCCTGGCGGTAGTTCATGAAGCATTGAAAGAGGGGAGTGTGTGTAGCCGAGCGCGGGGGATCGAGTTCCTTCAGTAATAGGTCGAATGGAACCTTGGAGCTCGCCAGGGCGGAATAAGCCTTCGACTTTGCTTCTTTAAGCACCGCAGTGATTGTCTGGCTGGGAGCTTGGTGGAAACGAAGAGGGAGTAAATTGAGAAACACGCCAATACTTGACATAGTCGCGCTGTCGAGCCTATTTGCGTCCGAAATGCCGATGCACAGATCGTTGACGTTGAGAAAATGAAAGAGCATCGTCTTAAAGGTTGCCAGGTAAAAGTGGAAGGGAGTAATCTTGTTCTTCTTGCAAATCTCCTTGACCTGGCTCGATAGGCTTGATGGGATCTTGTCGTCGACGGATTCAAAGTCGTAGTGTGTCAGGTTTCGGCGAGGATGTTGAGCAAAAGGAAAGAGAGGCAGCGGCTTTGGAAGATCGGCGAACTCTTTCTTCCAGAACTTCAATTCAGACGAGGTAGCTATGGCGGAGAGCTCATCTTGTTCTCGGGAAGCGAAATTGATAGGCTGAATTAAGGATGACGAAAGGAGTAGCCCATTATACGCCTTGACCAGATCGGAAAGGAAAATCTCGAGGCTGACACCGTCCATGACGATATGATGGTATCCAATCAGAAGAAAATGGTGGGTCTCAGAAAGCGTGAGTAACAGCACCTTCATAGTCTCTCCGCGTTTTAGGTCGAAAATATGGCTTTTGAGGTCGTCGAATTCCCGGCTCCACTCTCGCTCGGAAGATATCGTCTTTTGAAGAAGAGAAATGGATGAAGTAGGTAGCACACCCTGGGTTGGTCGATGTTCTCCATCGACAAAGAAGCACGTTCGGAGCGCCTCATGTCTATGCGTGACGATCTTGACAGCGTTAGCAAGATCGTTCACTCGAAGAGGGCCCGTGAAGCGTGCGGCGCAGGCGATGTTAAGTGTCGTCGGATCGTCGAGCATCGCCATCAAGGACCAGAAACGCAACTGACCGAGAGACATATTTTCCGTCCTAATTATCTCCACTTTCTCTTGCCCTTTAGGCTCCTCCTTTTCCTGGTTTGGCGTATCTGGAACTGAGGAAAGAGGTGTCATCGCTCCCGAAACAACAGGGAGATAGCCGGATGCGGTGAGGGACGGGGAGGATGACTCGGATATGGCCGAACTCGAAGATGTTGAGGTTTTCTTTAGTGCCTCGACAGGAGCATCATCTGGAGCATTCAGATTTGGGGTCAGCTCGGCGGGCAGATTGTCCACAGCGAAGACCAGAAGATCCTTCACAGCCGTCCCTCCTAGAATCTTCAATACCGGCATGTCGACCTTGAGCTCGCTGATGAACCAAGACCGAATCTCCACAGCAATGAGCGAGTCAATACCCAACTCATCCGCACCCCGCTCGGTGACCGCGACTCTTTCTTCTTCGTTCAAAGTAAGCTGCAGTGAGACTTGGAGCTTGTTGATGAAAGCGTCTTCGACAATTTCGCGAACTTGTTCGCCTGTGGTCGCCGTAGCAAGACGAGCCTTGCTCGAAGCCGTGGCAATGGATTCCATTTTCACTTCCCCTCCTTCCTTCTCAATGACACAGTGTTGGAACTTCGGATCGTCATACCAATTCGCCTCGCCAGTGTCGACGCTCTTCTCGCGCACTCCCAGCACGAACTCAGCGCAGGCGTTGGAGTCTGGATCGCCACCAACGATAGCCTCAGCGATGGCGAGATGGAAGTCGCGCTCTGATAGCCACCTGTATCCTGCGTTCTGGAGAGCGTTTAGAATGGACTGGCTGGCCTCTCGAGCGACCCAACCAGCGCCCATGACGGGCCCCATATGAACAACTGATGCCACCTTCCCCTGGCTTCGACGTTGATTGACCAAAGCGGCGAGGTACATGTTGGCGGCCCCGTACATTGACTGCCCCTTGTTACCTCCGACGGCGGCCATTGAGGAAGTCATAATGAAGAAGTCCAGTGGCATGTCAGCGAGAAACTCGTTAAGGAACCTCGCACCATCAACTTTGGGTCGGAGGACATTGTGCACGTTGTCAATAGCCATATCCAGAACGAGAGCATCCTGCAGAACCATAGCTCCATGGACGATACCCGCAATTGGGGGAAGAGTGTTGCTGATCTCCTGAATCAGTGTTTGAAGTTGATTGCGGTTGGTGATGTCGTTAGCACGAATTTCCACAGTCACGCCTTGCGCTTCAATGCGTTGAATCCAAGCTTGATCAACTTTTGGGTTCCGGCTGGTCATTACGAGGTTGCGCGCACCGCGGTCGATCATCCATTGGCAGAGTGACTGACCAAGGTCGCTCGTGAGACCGAAGAGCACGTACGTCCTGTCACCCTTCAGCTTGATCTTGGTTTCGATCGGAGAGACTTGAACGGAGACGATAGAACTCTCTGCTATCCAGGAGATCAGGGCCGGCGATGTGGAGAGGCTTGAGACGTTGTCAAGCGAAACCACAGCGAACACGTTCTCTGGTTTCTTCGTTTTAGCCTTCGCACGCACTATCGCTTTTGCAAAACCCTCGGTAGGTTCAACGGTCTCTTGTTCCGAGTGCGATGAGCTGGCACATTCGAGATAAAGAGCCGAAGTATTGTATTGCAGACATTGTAGCGGTAAGCTGGCTTTGATACGCTGGGATAGCGAGTTTCCATCACGTGTGAGATCCACGAAGGACCTCATATTGCGAGGAAGCGTTGAAATGATGGCTTTCTCTGTCGCGAACGGGTGAATGCCAATCCATGGAGCCTCCAGTGATCTGACGGAAGAAGACGAGAATGTAACACTGAGACCGCGCTCTGTCGCAAGTGCTTGCACGGCGTCTGCGATGTCGGCATCGGCACCATGAACAAGGAGCGTACCACTTGGCACTCCCAGAGATACAATGCTGATTGCAAGTAACTCGCTGAATACTCTTTGTAAGGTGGAAGCCTCCTCGCCGGGTGCGACGGTGATCGGCTGGGCTAAGCCTCTCGGAACTTCGACTAGCGAGCTTAGCGTAGATGAGAGAGCAATTGCGGTGGCTCCAGTCGCGCTGTCTGTCCCAAGAACAGGGTAGAAATACCCAGAATTGTTAACCTGGACAGCAGTGGACACGGACAGCTGAACGCGAATCGAGACGGTAGATGAAGAGACACCAGTCACGGTCATTCCTTGCTCGACAAGCGCCACTCCCGAGTCGCTCCGCTGTATAGCGATATTATCCTCGCTAATTCGAACTTTCTTCGTGATCGCTCGTCTTGCCGAGTTGTAGCGGTCGTTAGCAGACTGGAGATGCTTCAGACGGGGAACCATGAGCAGGCCGTCCTCCAGTCTCAACTCAGGCTCGTTCAACCAGAGAATTTTTTGATTCTCCCCACCGAGACCCCAAGAGACAGCGATATGGTGTCGTAGGAAGATTTCGGCGACAGTGTGTGACTGTACGGGTTCGCTCTCATCAATATCGAGAAGTTGAAGGGATAGCTGTGGCATTTCTAATTGAAGCGATCGCAAGAAGCCGGCCGTCATGTTTGCAAAAGGGTCGCTCTTCTTCCCCCCTTTCGTGGCCCACTGCACGGTCTTCGCCTTGGAGAGGAGGGACTGAATGCCACGAAGCTTTGCAGGCGTCATGGCCTTGAAAACTGGCTCATCAAACTCAACGACACTCAGGAGAGTGATTTCTCCAAAAGAAGCCACACTGTGTACATCCTCGTATTTGGCGAAGCGGGTGATGTGCGTAGCCCATGGCTTGAGAAGATTCGAGAGCTGGTCGACAAGGCGGATGGTGCTCAGCTTGGCTCCGCCAACGATGACGAGTTCGTTCATTGGGTTTACCGCAGCTGGAGCCTGCAGTGGCTCGCGGAGTGTATTTAAATTATCGTCAACGGCTTGAGTGACAATAACGAAGCAGGGGCGGGGGAAAATGTCGACCTCTGGAGTAATTGTATCGATACCAGAGAATCCAGTCTTTTGCATGAGCGTGTGCCAGCGAGCAGGCGACATGCAAGGCGAATATTTCCGATCAGGGCCGCCGAGCCACCAACCTGGAAGACCGCCCATTAAGAAACCAAAGCGCATCGGACCCTCGTTCGTAAGCTCGAGGATTACCAAATGGCCGCCCGGCTTGAGTAGGCGCCTGACATTACTCATCGTGTAGTCAAGATCCTTGGTAGCGTGGATGACTAGCGAAGCGACTATCAGGTCGTATTTTCCATCCTCATAACCCTGCTTCTCTATATCTTGCTCACAGTCTAATGATTTGAAGATAATCTTTCCGGCATATTCACGGAACACCTCCTGGGCCTTTTCAAAAAAGCCGGTTGAAATATCAGTGAAAGTATACGAGGAGAAGGCGTGACCGATTCGATTGAAAATGCGCTTTGTCGCACCTCCAGTGCCAGCACCAATCTCGAGGATATTCAAGCGTGGGTTCTTGTGCACCATTTGCTCAACCATGTGCGAGAGAAAGTGGCTATGCTCCACGACGCCGATGGCTTGTTCGTAGAACCGGTTCAAGAGACCATCAACCATCATGTGTTCGAGGATCTGTGTTTCTCCTCGAACAGCCGCCGGAAGGTTCTCTCCGACCTGGCGCACCATTTTGAGTTCGATACTGTCGGGGAATTTGGCCATCAGGTCATACACCTGCTCTCGGGTGTTGTCGAGCCAGTGTATCTCCGAAAAAGGCTGAGTGCCGTCACGGACGCCGTTAATCACATTGTCGGCGAATTCGAATAGACGCTTGTGGTGCCACTCCGATCTAGCAAGCTCCTCGGATGTAATGATTTTTTTCAAGTTGACAAGATAGTAGATTGAGGCTTGCTCTGCGACGGAAGCCAGCTCCAGGTCGCGCTCAGAAGCCCGATCGCCACCGACAGCTAGAGCACCATCTGGCCCGGACACGTTCCATGTCCAGGTGGAGAAGATGGGTCGGTCCTCAGGTGGGGCACTCACCGTCAACGGAACAACCTTGATGCCCTCAATCTGCAGGATGGTGGTGCGTCCGTCTTCTGCATAAACAGTGACGTCGCCATGGATAGCCGTAGTATTCCCTTTGTCAAGGATTGACTCAAACGGCAAGCGAGTGTTCTGTTGCCCGTATGCATAGCAGTAGTTGGGCACGACACGAACCCGGCGAATGCTAACGGGCACGTGTAATTCGCGGAGCGTTCCATCACCAGGCCAGCACATAGCCAAGAACGAAGACTGGAATGCGCAATCCAATGTCGCAGGGTGTACGAGAAGCCCGCTATCATTGTCCTCGGCCGATGTTGAAATCACGCCGCTCCCATACCCAGAGGCTCTTTGAAGTGCAGAGGCCGCTCTAAATGGGCCGGAGTACTGATACCCGAGTTCGGTCAGGGAGTTGTAGAAGAGGGTATCATCAACGGAAACCAGATTCGGCACCGGCAGTCCTCGTGGTGGCAGGATATCATTAAGAGGAGGGCCTACGGTGACGAGCAATCTTCCGCATGCATTAAGGGAGAGAATATCTGCATCCTTGCTCGAGGCAGAATGATAGGTAAACTCAGCCGAGACGGCGTCATCCGTGACCTTGCTATGAGAATCGAGGCGAAGAGTGAAGACTATCTCGACACCGGATCCTTCTTCGAAGGTAATAGCACGACCGATGTTGACGTTCTCTAGCTCGATGAGCTGCAACTCGCGACCCTTGCATATCTTTCTGGTGGCTTCAATGGCGGTTGACACGTAAGCGGCGGCGGGAAAGACCGTTGAGCCTTGAAGCTGGTGACCAGATAGCCAAGGAATCTCCCTTGGCTGGATGTTATTCCTCCAGCGGTACTCGCCGGCGTTTTCTGTGTACTCAGATCCGAGGAGGATGTGCAGAGGCTCGGCCCGAGAGCGGAAGACGCGGGATGCGCGAGATTCGTACCAAAATAAGCGGTCATGGTCCCAAGAGTAACAGGGGAGGCTCTTAAGGATCTTCGGTGACGCATCGGACTGCGATACCAACCGCTGGTAGCCGTTGAAGTCGACTGTGTTTCGACCAAATTGAGTCCACAGGAAGGCAAGAGAATCAGACGATGCCTTTATAGCGTCTTTCCCTCGCTCCAAGACCCCACAGTACGGCATTGCCTCCACGCCTCTAGCCTTGACGGTATCGAGTGCAGGGCTCTTGAGAGCGGGGTGGGGTCCGACTTCGAGACCCGCATTGAAAGGACCGCAACTCTCGAGAGCGCCCTGGACGGCTTGCATGAATAGAACTTCGTTGCACATGTTGTCTGCCCAGTACGTATCCTTGAGAAGACCAACCCGAGAACTCTCGATGAGATTGCCGTCATACACACTAGAGAACCACTTGCACTTGGCGTCGTGCTGCACGGTGATGTTGCAGCTACGGAGAGACTCAATGTAAGGCTCTCGGCAAGGTTGCATATGGTGCGAGTGATAAGCCTTGTCGACCTTCAAGACTCGAGCGAATTTCTTCTCGTCGTCCATGACAAGCTTCGCTTCTTCGATGGCTTGAGCATCACCGGAAAGGGTTGTGCTGGTTGGTGAGTTGCTCGCGGCAACGCATATGCGGCCGGTGAAGTCTTCAAATTCGCACAGCTCCCTTGCGTCTTCCGGTGATGTACCAACAGCCATCATTGCCCCGCACTGGCCATTGCTGCTGGCAAGCTTGGTGTGAAGACCGCGGTAGTACGCGATTTTGAGAGCGTCCTCGGCAGAGACATATCCTGCTGCAAAGGCAGCCGCAATTTCACCGGACGAGTGTCCAACGACGGCTGCAAACTCTACTCCAGCGCTCCTCAGTATTTCGACTAGAATTACTTGAATGACGGTGCAGAGTGGCTGTGAGAGCGCGGCCTCTCCGAGTCGAGAAAAGGCCGCCCCAGCGAGGAGCTCATCTCTAATTCTCCAGTCCGGGCGGTCGGCTGTTGGAAGTTGGTCGAGGACGTTCTGGAGCTCATCTACGCGCCTTGCAACAAACTGAGACTGGAGAATCAGGCCTTTACCCATGCCGGCATACTGAGCGCCCTGACCAGTAAAGACACCGAGGATATGAGGACTACTGGGAGAGGTGGAAGTACCAAGAGCGGCATCCTTAGAGCGTTCGAGGAGTGCGTCAAGCTGCGCGATGAGCTCCTCATCGTCGGAACAAGCGGGTACGCTTGCCTTCACCGCGAGGACAGATCGACGCGAGTGAAGCGTGTAGCCCAAATCCTGGAGATTGACGGAGGGGTTCGTCTTGAGGAATGTGCTGTATGCTCTGATTGAAGCACTGAGTGCGGTGTTAGTCGCAGCCGAGAAAACGAACGGCGTAAAAGCCTGAGCCGATGTAGCAGTATCAAGGACCGGGGCAGCATAGCTCTCTAGTACGGCATGAGCATTAGTGCCACCGAACCCGAAACTATTAACGCTGGCGCGTCGTGGGTGCCCATTAGGAACCTCCGGCCACTTAGTAAGCTCAAGGGGCAGCTTTAGCTTGCCATAGAAGGGGGCGATCGCTGGATTGAGCTCGGAAAAGAGAAGGTTGGGAGGAACGAAGCCGTTCTGAATCCCCAATGATGCTGCCAACAGACCAGCGAGGCCGGCCGTGCCCTCAGTATGACCAATGACGGTTTTCACACCACCAACGAGGAGAGAGTTCTTGGAGGCTGATTTCTCTCCAAAGAACGCATTACTGATAGCCTCAGCTTCCACGGGATCGCCCGCTGGAGTTCCGGTACCATGGCATTGGACTGTCCAAATCATTAGAAAACTTGTTCATGAATTTGCTGGGTGGAAGGAAACTTACAGAATTGACAGCGATCTTCTTCCGACTTAGCGTTGAGCCCGGCACGCTGATACGTCTCTAGGATAAGCCTAGTTTGTGCAGCAGCACTTGGCACGGTAATACCCTTAGCCGTTCCGCGACCATCCTGGTTGACACCGGTTTCTCGAATGATGCATTCGATATCATCGCCGTCGGCGATAGCGGCGCTAAGGGTCTTCAAAACGATAGCAGCAATCCCTTCACCGCGTGCGTAGCCGTCCGCCTTGGCGTCCCACATTCGGGAGCGACTACCAGGTGAAAGCATCTTGAGCTTGCTTTCGGCAATGTATGGCTCCGGACCCATGATAAGATTGGACCCTGCGGCAACTGCCATGCGAGCCTCGCCGTTTCGTAGGGCCTGCACTGCCATGTGGACTGCAACCAGGGAGCTGGAGCATGCAGTGTCGATAGTGACCGAAGGCCCGTGCATATCGAACACGTAGGATATACGATTAGAGAGGATGCTGCGGGCGGTCCCGGTAGCCATATGGGTGGGAATAGTGTCAGGATCTCGTAACAGATGGTCGCTATATTCCTCGCTCATCAGACCGACAAAAACAGCCGTATCTGAACCGGCGACATTCTCGAGAGGGAGGCCCGCCGATTCGAGCGACTCATAAACCGTCTCAAGCAGAAGGCGTTGCTGAGGATCGATGGCGTGAGCTTCAGCCCCGTTGATCTTGAAAAAGGCCGCGTCGAAGAGTCGTATGTCCTCAGACAAAACATAGGACTCCTGTACGTTAGTAGCGCCATGGTGGGCACCGTCTTCATGGTAGAATCCAGATGGATTGAATCGATTAGCGGGAATGCCTGAGAGTACGTCACGCGGCTGACGTAGCAATTCCCAGAGTTTCGAGGGTGACGACGCTCCGCCGGGGAACCGGCAGCCGGTACCAATGATGGCGATAGGTTCCTTGGGATGCATGATAGCTGAAGAGGTACAGTAATAGCACAAGGAGTGATAAATCCCACTTGAGAAAAAAGTACAAAGAAGTCAATTCTCGAGCAGGGTCCCGGAGTTGAGGTACCTGAGCACTTCGGTTCAGTCTCTCCAAGGGGATCCCACATATATCTTACTCATGAACAGAAAAGTGCCTCAACTTCAGCAGCCTCTTCGCATCTCATGTCATCGGCTACCGACCTGAGAATTCTCGGCTCGCTTCAGGCATACCAACACTCCAACAAGGACAGCGAGCCGGGTGGAAAGGGGGTCCAACATTGGTGGCGTTCTCTTCGTGCTGGACAGAGATGCCGCAGCCCTCTCCATTGACCGTGCGTGTTCCGTTGAGGCAGGAACCAAGGATACCAATTTCTCAGCATCGCCGAATTACGAGACGCAATTTTGCCAAGAGTTCGAGATATAATGGTTGGGTGTAGACTAGCAAGACGCTGCAGCCCGTCCGAACTCAGGAATACCACACGTTGCGCATTATCCGAGTGAGGTTACC
The DNA here is from genome assembly GCA_002105025.1 of Clohesyomyces aquaticus. Classification (NCBI taxonomy): domain Eukaryota; kingdom Fungi; phylum Ascomycota; class Dothideomycetes; order Pleosporales; family Lindgomycetaceae; genus Clohesyomyces; species Clohesyomyces aquaticus. Next base: position 166,248 of record MCFA01000014.1, on the reverse strand, counting down.
TGATGGTCTAGCCTGAGAAACTCCTGGCTGAAGGGTCCATATCACGCATGCGGCAAATGCTTCCCTCGTGCCTTCTTGAGACTACACCATTACATTGAGCCCGATGGTGCAAAATGTGCCGTGAAAGCCTTACTCATACTGACTATTCTTGGCCGCAGCATGATATATTCGGGCAGACTCTAGTTGAGGTTTATGAAAACTGGATGAAAAAGGCACTTGGGTCCTCCCAGCAAGCACCGGTGAATCAGAAACGTACGGTCGAGATATTGCGCCAAGGATTCGATGACTTTCGTATGCATCGACTTGAAGATCCGATTGTGACATCCTCGTAGGGGGTGCCGTGGATGACAATCTAGGTCTCTTTCTGGTCTATTCATGCACTAGGAACGGGGAGACGCAAATCCAGCTGAACTTCTCGGTCGTTGTACGGGCCCGAGTGGGCAGTGGAATGCTACTGTGTCATTTCATCGCACTGCACGTTCGCAGACCATCAGAGGGTGTAATGCGTTCCTAGTCGTGGTACTGCGGCCGAAACCGGCACTCAGCGCCCTCCAGACATAGGGGGTGTTGCCACGTTCTCAGATCCGCATGCAGTCAGCTCCAGGGTCGTTGAAATCGAGAGAGTCCAGTTGCATTGAACACCGCCATACGAGTTCGGGCCGACAAACCAAGCCGGAACCGAGTTGGATATGGATGGGATCATTTTCGAGTTTGCCATGATCCCGTAGGTTTGAGCTTACGTAGCGGCAGCATTCCAAGGTTGGGCCAGTCCATGCTTGGCATTGATGCCGGGCCGCACCGACAGATTGAGTTTCAACCGTCCCGTTCGCATCCTTCGCATCCTTCGCTTTCTTCCCTGTATCCATCGCCTTCGCTCTCTTAATTCGCACAAGCTTTACGCCCCGAACGCGAGAAGGGGCTTTGAATGGTGCTACGGAGTGGTACGTGCAATCCCCAAGCATTCTCGGGCTAAGAAAACTGCGCAATTCCGGGAGGCGGCTCCAGCGGCTTGACGGTGAAACGCTCGTATCTGCATGCGTTTCTCATGCGACGTGGAATTAAGGTTATCATACATGTGACGGCTAATCTGATGGGCGCCACCCAACTATATGGCGTAATTCGGAGTTGGATATGTACTATGTACGTCGGTGGTGTCATCTCTGGGGATTTCGGGGATTGCCGATGCGATCGATAAGCCCGTGCTGCAATACCAAGCTTCCCAAGAGTCCAACAGCTTACTCCCGCGCACAATATCCTCCTTGTAAAGGCTTGTCCAAGCTTGTTGCTGATATTTTCATGCTCCACCGCCTCGCCTTGGCTGTAAACTTGGATTCCCGGCAGCAGGGTGGGCACTACGTCCTCCAACCCTTTGACGGATTGTCCAAAATTCGGCGAGAGACCTGTCATACCCGCTCTCACGGTGATTAGTCCACGTTTTGCTGACCTTTAAAAAGAGTTTGGCGAGTTCTAACTCGCCCCTCTGCACGACTAACACGTCACTTGTGCGGTATAAAGGAGGGCCAAAACAGACCAAAGTCTTTAGCCATCCCTTTGCGGTGTTACCATACATTACTACCTAGTCACATCCTACTTGTTCTTTGCGAAATGCCTGGAATTCAACCTATTCCGAAAGTCCAAACGGCCATACGCCAGGGTGAGATGGGTGTCCTCACAATTCAGCGCTCCTCTCCTGTCCCTTCTATCGAGCCTGATCAGGTCTTGGTGAAGACGGTCGCCGTCGCCATCAACCCCTGTGATCACAAAATGCCCACAATGTTTCCATCTCCTGGCGCCACAGACGGCTCAGACTTCGCCGGGGTCGTGGTGGCCGTCGGGCCCGAGGTCGCGAAAGACCTTCGCGTGGGTGACAGGGTTTGCGGTGCAGTCCATTCGTCTAACCCCATCAACCACCTGTCGGGCACGTTTGCCGACTACGTTGCCGCATATGCGGACTATGTACTCAAGATCCCAGACACGATGTCTTGGACCGAAGCGGCTGCCTTTGGGGGGTGGTGTTAGGAACTCTGGGTCTTGCCCTCTACCAATCGTTGCAGATACCCGGTCATCCAGAGAATCCGTCTTCGGCCCCGTTCTTTGCATTAGTGTATGGAGGGAGTACTGCATCGGGGACCGCAGCAATCCAATTGCTAAAGCTGTAAGATGGACACTTATTTCCCCACTGAAAAGTATTGATTTGCTGACCAGATGCACGTAGGTCTGGCGCTAGGGTCATCACCACCTGTTCACCACGCAACTTCAACTTAGTCAAGTCTTTCGGGGCCGAAGCTGCCTTCGACTACAACTCACCCACGTGTGCGGAAGACATCAAAGCTTGGACGTCCAATCGATTGAAATTTGCTCTGGACACAATTACTGAGGCCAAGACTATCAAACTATGCTACAATTGCATTGGCCGTACGGGAGGTCGTCTCACCGGCCTCGAAAACATACCTACGGAGCTTACCGACACGATGCGCAAGTCGGTGAAGGCAGATTGGATTCTCGGTATCACTCTGACAGGAAAGCGGATAGCGCTGGGCACTGGGTATGAGAGCGCGCCGAGCGAGGACCGGCGTAAATTTGGTGGAGAATGGTTCAAGACCCTACAGAATCTGTTGGATGACGGTAAGCTGAGGGGACATCCACCAAAAGTGATGGATGGTGGCTTTGAAGGCATTCTGCAAGGAGTGGAGATGTTGAAGCGAAAGGAGGTTAGTGGTGAGAAGTTGGTGTATGTTATTGGCTAGTCACCTGCAGACAATGTGTTCGTATATTGCAGGGTGTTCCAGTTACTCGGGATGATGCCATGCAACGTTGCGGCTCAGCTGAAGATTGAGAACGAGCTCAATGCGTTGGTAATTTTCCCAGTGTTCACCGGCCCGCGTCCGAGATTACCGTGCGCAAAGAATGCGAAGTGCGGACTTCGGCGATTGATTGACCGAAGATCTGATATTCCAGCCTTGCTGGTGAGAGAGGTTAAATTGCATTGTGACTCAATTTTATCCTTGATCCAGTTTGAAGAACACCGTGAATCAGCCAAACACAATCACCACACCAAACGCCGTCATGAGTCCTTCGCAAGTTTCCACTCCATTTGCGTCGCTGGCTATGGCCGCGCTGAGATTGAGTCCGATTGTTCTCTCTAGTGCAACGTGAGTGCAATCCTCTAGACCCTCTCCTACCCTGGCGCTGGATGTGCGTTCTCTGACGACTCTTAGCATCACCTCCGTTGCCCACCAACATGTCGTTTTCGCCATGCTTCTCTCCACAAACCCCAGCATTGTCCGACCATTCTCCCGAAAGATAATGTGGATTATGGGCTCCCTATATCCCATCTCCCTGCTTTCTCTTCTCATCAACGCCACCATTCCTTCGGATGCACCGCACCTGCAATCTATATATGGGCTGGGATTTGCGCTTACTCTTGCTCATGTTGGGCCGTTTCGCTATGCGGGTCGCTTGAGAGGGGCTCTTGAGGATGAAAAAGTTGTGAAAGATGAGCTGGACAAAGTTATGAGGGAGTGGCATACGTTGAACTGGTGGAGGCTGTGGGTTTGCGACCTGCCCGCTTGGGGCGTGATATTTTGTGCTACTATTAAGGCTTTTGTTTGAGTATGGTATGAGAGGTGAAATCAGAGTCTAGTCATATTATCAAAGCCTGAAGATTGGCACAATAATGCACGTACTTCCTTCTTCAGCTGTTTGGGTGCAGTTTCGCTACCATTACTCACGGCATCTTGCAAATCCAACAGCCCACAACGACCCTGCACAGCTTGGAGTTCAAGGCATTGACTAACTTCTTCATTCCTTGACGTTTACAAAAGTGATTTGGCAGAGGTCCAAATGATGAAGTCTTCTCCGAACGTTGATTGGCTATCTCAAAGACCGCCAAGAAGGAAGTAGGTGCGTAAATGTCTAACGAGTGGAACGATGTTTAGCCTTGTCACACCGTCAAAAATCCTACAGTCGCCGTTTACCCTTCGACAAACCCAACCTTGACCCCATAAAAGCTACATGTAGCCAGTCCCATCTTTTCCGCCCAATCATGCTCATCCCGGCTCTCAAGCTTCCCACCAACTGCCTGAACAATCCTAACGATAGTGTATCCTGCCTCTGTAAGAGCGAATTGCTGCCCAAGGCAAACTCGAGGCCCACCAGAAAACGGAGTACATGTCCAACCAGGGCGGAGAGTCTCCCATCGCTCGGGTTTGAATTCATCAGCATCAGGACCAAAGAGATCGGTGCGTCGATGAAGAGCGTAGGCGAAGAACGAGACAGGTTGACCCAGCCGCACGAGCACGGGTGAGCGGCCATCTGCCCCGCCACCTACGGGGAGAACGGTGGGTCGGACGGCAACACGGGAGTTGCCCGCGACCACGGGATAGAGGCGGAGCGCTTCAATCTAATTAGCAGTCTGCTTCGAAGCGAAGCGTCTGCTCTAACTCACATTCGTTCATGATATACTTCAAGTACTTCATCTGCCTCAACTCCTCATAGCCAGGTGTTCTTCCATCAAGATGCGCAACCTCGCCTTTGAGCTTCATCCAGACTTCGGGGTGCCGCGCAAGGGCATGGAAGGTATTGCTCAACAAACAAGCCGTGGTGTCTCGCCCAGCCATCAAGATGCTCAATATCTCGTCGGTCAAGGTATTCTTATCAATCGTCTGCTTCGCGAGTTCCTGAAGGAAAACGTAGCGTTCCTTTTCACTAGTTGGGTTCTTTTCGAGATCTTGAATGGATTTGAACGTAGCATTGTATGCGAGCGCTTTATCGACGAAGCCTCCGGTATAAGCACGGATAAATTCGCACGCCTCGTCGAATTGTTTGTTGCGATAAAAACGTCGCATGGGCCCAAGACGGTGGCGCTTAACGACCTCACTTTGTGCAAAGTTGAATTGCGTTGCGAAGGCTTTCCCGACTTTATTGTCGGTGTCCAAGAGTGACCCCACGGATTCGCCAAACAGGAAATGCGTAGCAGAATCGATGGTAAGGCGGAAGAAGAGGGGTTGTAGATCTACCGTGGCACCGTCCCTTGGGATAAGGGCGAGCAAGTGCGAGACGTGTGTTTCAAGGAGATCAAGGTCAGAGATCTGGTCGCGCGTGAAAGACGGTCGCAGAAGCGCCTATAGTCTATCAGTACTTATTTAAATTCTCTTTGCAGAACGGGCCAATCATGGTATTGTAACGTACGCGTGAATGTTCCCATCTGGCACCGTCGCTGGTGAAAATACCTCTTCCAAGAAGAGGGCCAAGTGCGTCTTCCCTGCCAAGCTTGTAGTCTTTGAAGTTGGTGCTCAGAACTGCTTTGATATTCTCAGGTTCAATAGTCGTGATGAATTCTCTGCCCATGATAGAGCCTTTGAAAGTGTTTCCATTGTCTCGATGACGTTGTACCATCAACGGGAGAAGACGAGCTTCCATTGAAGCCTTCATTTGTTCTTTGAAGAGCGAGAGCCCGAGGACACGCTCCCCCTGGGGAAGAAGCCTAGCCGGTTTGCAACCGTGATGGTGAGCAAGACGAGCATAGTAGATGCGGGTGCAGATGTTTCGAAGAATGAGATAGACGACACCTGCAGCCGCAAGCAAAATAATAGTATGTTGAGCCATATTTTCTCGCGTCAGGAATTGAGCCTCGGTGAGTTGACGCACTCGAAGTTCCACATTTAGAGATTTAATCCTGTGTGGGTGAAGGGTAGCGCGAAGCCATACGCGCACACTTCAGCATGGACAAACTTCTCATCCCGAAGTCATGATTCCCGAATACGGCATTCAAAGCTCGGCTCGCTCTCGGTCTTCGTAACTCAGCTGCCACCGTCTCCCGACTCATCAGTGACATGCCAGACGGTAAGCAACACGAGGTCATCGTACTCGGCATACCGTTCGATTACGCCACAGGTGCGCCGCACCCGAGATCCCGGAACGTTAGCGGAGATAATTTAAAACCAACCTAACGTTACAATAGACTCACGTCCGCGCGGAGGGTCGCGGAGGGTCGGAGGATACCGCAGGTTACAACGCGCTAACCGCTTTCGTAAAGCAAACAGCATCTGGGACGACTACCATACCATAGATGCAGGATACCAAGAGCTGAAGACTCCGGTCTGAAGAATATTTGCATCGCCTGCTGCAGCTTCTCTTTTTTGTTCGATTATCTTCTGACCAGCAGCATGGCTTCCATTGATTCGGGGGCTGCCAAGACTCCTCCAGATCAAGGAGTGCAGGGCGAGGAAGCTAAAGCAGCTCCCCAACCTTTCAAACGTGGCTTCAGATTCTGGTGCATAATCTTTTCTCTCTGCACAACCGGCATCCTTTCTGCCCTTGAAGGCACTGTCGTTTCGACCGCTTTACCAACCATTGTGGAGCATCTGGGCGGCGGATCAATGTACCTTTGGGCGGTAAATGGCTACTTCCTTACCAGTACCGCCTTCCAGCCACTTTATGGCCAAACCGCCAATATCTTCGGTCGCAGATACTTGCTTATCTTTGCGGTGGCGGTATTTGCGTTAGGCAGCGGAATCAGTGGAGGAGCAACCAGCATGCAGATGTTAATTGCAGGACGCGCAATCCAGGGTATTGGAGGAGGGGGACTCACGATGCTCCCTAACCTCATCATCAGCGATATTGTCCCGCTTCGAGAGAGAGGGACTTATCTAGCCATCATATTCCTCTCCATCACAGTCGGAAACGGCATCGGGCCGTTCTTGGGTGGTGTAATCGTGCAATCAACTTCTTGGAGATGGGTAAAAAGACCCTGCCGGAGAGGATGAAAAACTCTCACTAACATTCACAAGGTATTTTACCTCAACTTGCCCGTCTCGGGTGTCGTCCTAGTCCTGCTCTATTTCTTCCTCCACGTCAACTATAAGCAGGAGCCAATAGCTGCAAAGTTGCGGCGCATCGACTATGGTGGCAACGTAATCTTCATCGGATCAACTGTCTCGATACTGCTCGCCCTGACGAACGGCGGTGTGCAGAGTCCGTGGGACTCCTGGCGGACAATACTGCCGCTTGTTCTCGGCGGGGTCGGGCTCTTGGCCTTCTTCGCGTACGAGCGATATCCAGCGGAACCGACGATGCCTTTGCGTCTCTTCACAAACCGAACAACCGTAACCGGCTTCATCCTCACCTTTCTCCATTCCCTTTTGACTTTCTGGGTCATATATTTCCTCCCAGTGTACTTCCAAGGTGTTCTAGTGTCCTCGCCGTCGCGCTCGGGAGTACAGTTGCTGCCGACAGTCCTCATTCTTATCCCTTTTGCCGCGGTATCGGGGAAGCTACTGGGCAAACTTGGCAAGTACAAACCATTGCATTTCATTGGGTTTGCCATTATGACGATCGGGTTTGGGCTCTTTACGCAGCTACGCGGTTCATCTTCGACTGCGGCGTGGGTGTGTTTCCAAGCAATCGAAGCAGCAGGAGCTGGAATTGCGGTCTCAGTTCTTCTTCCTGCCATCCAGGCTCCCCTTTCACAGAAGGATGTTGCAACCGCTACCGGCACATTCGCCTTCGTTCGTAGCTTTGGTATTGTCTGGGCAGTCACTGTCCCAGCCACTATCTTCAATCATCGCCTGGCTCAGCTTGCGAACGCAAGAATCTCTGACCTAGATGTGCGTATAGCGCTCTCTGGCGGTGGCGGCTATGAACGTGCCACGAAGGCATTTTTGGGTAGCTTGACTGGGCAGGTGCGCGAAGAGGTTGTGGGTGTATTCACGGATACGCTGAAGCTCATTTGGGAGGTTGCGATTGGGATCGCTGGGCTTGGTTTCTGTCTTGTTGCGATTGAGAAACAGGTTTCTTTGGAGAAGGGTCTGGACACCGAATTTGGGGTCAAAAGGAAGGAGGGCAATGAACACGCGCTAGGTGAGGAGGACGCGGAGAAAGCACTTTGAACCGGGCGCCGTTGGCGCATGACCCTCAAGTTGTGGTGCGCCAGGCCCAGGGGCTCGGCCGTCAAGCAGGAGCGTGTGTTTGCATCTCTCAACAATTCAAGAGGGATTATAGTATCTTAATATAGTCGTGAATTTTTTTGCAATCCTGGCTAAGAGCTACGGGCATGCCGCAGTTCTTCTTTCAGCACTACGTAGTCTTAGTACTGCAAAGATTGAATAATCCTAAAAGGAATCACAGCCATTACAGTTACTATAAGTTTGGTTCTAGATGTTTGAGTCCAGGGAAGGCAACTTCTTTCACTATGTTCTCGTGCGCGCTAGAATATGAATCCTTAGTGTGGGTCCCTGGACCTGGTTTGGAGATGAGGCACCTCCACCCCACGTATTGAAAAATGCAGAGGTCAAATCACGCTTTACCCAATACCACAATCAATAGGACAGTGGAGTTACCAAATAAAGCTCGATTGTGCCAGGGAGTGAATCACGGTACACTAGCGACATAAAATATCAACGTCGCATATATGAAAAAGCATCACCTTAGGTACTTTTGAAGTGGCTTATAATAGTAATTCAGGCATTTGATCTGAAGTATAGGACATGATAACTGCTGGATGCTGTACACGTGATTTGAGCAATTCCCCTTGATGACTAAATTCAAGCAACCTCCAGAATCTGGTAGCGATTACTAACAAAATTCCTTGTAATATGCACCTCCCTGTCCTGGACACGATCTTGATCCCGATCTTATTGTCCGTCGTCAGAAAAACTTGACTTGGGCGATTTTGGAGAGAGCCCACTTAAGAGGCGAATAACATGTGATGAAGGAGAGAATCGTAAGCTTGCTCAACCAAACATCTAACCACCTAGATTGAAAGCATCAGTGCTGTACTTTGATATAGCAGGACGACAGATCTGTCGACCCCGCTGTACAACTCAATGATCGTCGTTACGCACCCCAATCAATATCTAAATAAAAGGTAAGAAAGGTAGTCATGGAGGAGCCCGTTATCCGTCCAGTCTAGAAGTGTAAGAATTTTTCGAAATTCTTTAGAATATCTCTAAGTCATCAGAAAGTCCTACATGGAGCAATTAAATCAAGATTCCTGCCAATCTATGAGACCCATATTCATACTAAGTTATTTTCACTCCCTTGAACCTTCCTCAGGCGGCAGAAATCTTCAACCATCCTACACTCTCAAATGCGGGTCGAGACAGTAAAGCCTCGACGGACTCAAGGCTCCCTGGAGCGAGGACTCCATAGGCCGCTCCGTTCATGTTTCGGGCCCACCCAGTGAACCCTCTGAACCGTGCCAAAGGGAATGAACGGATCCGGTGAGAAAATTCGTGTTATGGGGAATTTGACATCTACGTACCGAAAATTCACTGTGTGGCTCGCGCTAGCTCAATTTGGTTACCCTCCTTCTGAATCAGGTGTGCTTAATTGAACCGGCGCAATATAGAAGGGCTTGTCACAGAGTCGGACGCGCACTGAAGGGTAGACGGAGAGACCGTATATCTAAGAGGGTTGGAGGAAGATTCAATGCAAAATCATGCCATAAGTTTAACAAGTTGCGATACGGAAGCTTGAGGATTCGAGAGTCAGCCACAAAAGCACGGTGATGCCGATCTTGGCTTGGCGATCGGCCAACTTATCAGTAAACCTCTGCACTTTCCAGTTTCCCATCTTTTCACTTTCGCGAACTACCTCCCCCGCCATGTTCTACAACTTGAACGACAAAGGTCCCAGAAGTATTTCCGAACTGGGTTCACCTCCAGACGGAAAACCATTACGACATCAAGGCGCCGCCCGCAAGGCTGGCCCCATGGCCTAACATCCCGCCCCACGAACGACCCTAGCACGAAAAAACAGTCTCTCCGAAAATAGGTAGAGAGGCTGAAATGTTCCATTTCACCGTTTCATTGAACGAGGGTGCGCAGGCACCTCTCCAATGAATGCAGTAATTCGTAATGTCCCTCATCCCAAAGCAGCTAGACCGAAGAAGAGGAAGAGACGAAGTAGGAAACATGCTGCGAGTTTCTCGCAGGGATACGGGAGCCTGAACAACACATTCGAGTTTAAGGGGTCTGAAAGCTGGGGGCGAGGAATTGGACGCAAATGTTAAAAGAGCGGTCACGAACGGATTTTTCTATCCCATCTTTTCTCATTATCGTTCTCGTTGTCAGAGCATTCGTTCCTTTCCCGCACTCACCCAGCCTCACTCCTTGCTTTACTGTATATACTCGCGTTGCATTGCAAACATGCATACCAGCATGGTCCTCACCGCGCTTCTCCCCTCCGCCTCGCTCATCCACGCGCAGAAGGTCTTCATCAACAAAGTTCCAGCCTACTCTTCGCTGCCATCATGCGCGGTCGAACCCTTGTCCACCATCGTGCGTAACATGGAACAGGGCTGTGGGGATGGCGGTAAGACGACGAGTTTTAGCTGCTTCTGCACCGCATCGTTCAGCAAAATGGAGAGCAAAATCAGCAAGGCTGTCGATAATAAATGTGGCGCTCAGACGGTCACTGCTGGTGTAGAGATGGCGTTGGGTGTGTTTGAGAGTTATTGCGCTATGGGTGGGAACGCGACGATTAGTAAGTTAATCCATCAATTCCGTCATTGAGTGGGACGGGTGATGCTTTCGTCAGGATGCAAGGTCTGACAGAGACACAGGTTCCGTGCCCGCTTCAACAACGACCAATTTGAATGTTACCGTTGTGACTACTTCAGCTTCAGTGACGCCTTCGGCCTCAGGAAATGGCACTGCGTCGTTGTCGTTCTCGAGCTCAGGACCCACGATCACGTCTGCTCCTGCGGGACCTGCAGGTTCCTCAAGTGCTGCTGTGCCCTTGAGCACAGGAGGAGCTGGAACGTTGAAGGGATGTCCGGAGATGAGAGTCGCTGTTGGAATTGGAGCTCTGTTGGGTGCTCTGGGCATTTTCGTTTGAGTAGAACGTGGCGTGGGGGGTTACTAACAAGTTGTGATATTGTCAAAAAGGCAGGATCTCTACTCTATTATTCTTAGCCATTGGCGCGATGGAATGTTAGGATGGCAGTTGATATTTGTGTTGTAATATATCCACCCTTGATTTGAGATCCCTTGGAGTTAGATGCTTGCCCCTTCTCACTCACACCAAAAGAAGTCCAGCGCACAGTTTCGGAACTACAGGGCAGGCTGGTAGAAGCACGGCTTCCGAACTGAAGAGCTGACTACAACGTGCGGGGGTCTAGGAAATGCTTGCAATAGATCAGCCGACGAAATTCATATTTCCCATCATTCTCTCGTCTTAAAGAAGCCTCCTCTCCGAGCAGCCATTGGTAGCTCCGCTGGATTGTTCTTCCCCTCACCGCTCGACTTCCAGAGTAACTGAGCTTGTTCGCACCATCTGAAATGCTCCAGAAAGCCATCTTGCGCAAATACCTTGTCTCGAGCGTTGAATGGTCGATCCAGAACCGCGGTGCTGCCATAGATTTCGCTTTCGATGGCATATTGACACCCGGCACAAGACATACCGTGTTCGACTTTGCCGCTTAGCTGATCGTAATAGGGAAGTGCACACGATGCCATAAAGTTGTATGGTATATTCCGCTCGTAGCCTTTGCGGTGGGCTTGCGCTGGTGCAGGTGCCCGCCGGCTGGCAATCAACATTGCTTGATGACGAGAAACGACGGTAATGCGGTATTTGTACTCCAATTCGTCCATCGCATATATCCCAGGAAAGGTCTTAAATGACCTCAGTTGATTTATTTCGGCCCCGGTGAGTTGAAATAGCCTTCGGGCAGAAGCAAGACTTTGTACCTGGGTTTCCGGAGCCCCCTAAAGGCATTTGAAACAGGATCGCCTCCAAGTTAGGAGTGACACGAATCCGCCGAATTCGCCGCAAAGAGTACACGCTTTGGTACAGAGTGCGTCGTAAAAGTCAAGTAGAGAGATGTAGATGGCAAGTCGTGTCCTTAGCAAGGCGCGGAAAAGGTTCAGTCCATGCGAGACTACCATCTGATACTTTTTGAGAGAGTCCACCGCCTGTCTCAATCTGAGATTTGCTTGTCGAAGCTTGAACAGAGAAAGCATATCTAGTCGCAACAAAATGTCGAGCAAGAGCTCGAGGGGAAGCTGATCGAGGGAGCCTGATCCTTCATTCGAAGTCCGCGGGAAGGGTGTTGCTATAGACACACGAATGTCGGCGTGATCACGAGGCGAGAACCAGATCATGGAAAGAGGGTAGTCTTTGCGATGGTAGGCGACGGTCCGAATAATGGCATCTGTCTGCTCTTCGTCGAAGCGGTATACGGTGGCGGACCGATACCTGATAAACTTACAGATCATTCCCGAGGCTTGTTGGTACGCGTGATTAAAAGGGGGCGGAGGCCTTAGTCGACGGTGTTGGCGTCTAACGAGATCGATGAAGCCCGAGTTCAGATGTGGAAGTCGAGGCTCGTTCGGCCAGGACAGTTTAGCGCTGACTGACACGTGACAAAGCCTCCGTCCAGGTTCGTGTCAACCTCGGACACGGTTAGGAAAAGTGAATGGAAGAGACCCTTGGTAACTGCTGGTCTCGTATCGAGCCCTGTAAAGCTTATTTCCACAGAGGTAAGTGTGCATGTAAGGTATTGCACGTGATCGATCCTCGAGACGAGGATGTCAATGCTCCTCGCCTCCGCAACAATCGTCGCTTGCGGGGCAGTCACCTCCATCACCCAGCCATCAACCACGGGATCTCCTAATCCGGACAACCCGAATACTCTTTTTCTAATTTCATCTCAATAAGCAACACCATCCCGCATCAAGTATTGCGGACTCCTTTCCACTCGCGACAATGCTCCCCTTTCCACGTCCCGGAGTTGGCAGACGGTGCTGCGCGATCCGTGTGGTTGGAATGGCGACCTGGACCATGTGCCGCCCTGCAGCCCCTCCCCAGATGGCGGGGGTGTTGATCTCGAGGTGGGCGGGGCAGGGGTATAGCTTTATATAGAGGTCGTCATACCCGCGCTGAATTGCCTTTGGCGCATATCGTAGGGTATCTATGCATTGTTATTACTCTTCTCTCGTCTTCCTTTCTCCCGGTGGCTACATGGGTATACGGAGGTTTACTTGAGTGGATTGCTACGTATGTGCGACTGCATTCTTGAAGATCTGTTTGCTTGACAGCGCTGCTGTCTTCTCCATCGAACGCTGTTACTGACCGGCTTTAGAGCTTCTAATACTCCGACAATCCTCGCGGAATTCAAGGACAACTCTGAATTAGCTCAAAGCGTGATACTTGCTATTAAGACTAGTAGAAGAATCGCCAACACCTTCTCACAATGTCGCGGAAACATTTCTTCTCCAGCCCAGACGGCGTCGTCGTCAACATGCTCAACTCCCTTGTCACACGGAATAAGCACATGGGCCTCGATGAATCCAACCGCGTCGTCTACAACAAATCGCATCCGCCATCGCAGGTCACCGTCATCTCGGGAGGCGGAAGCGGCCATGAACCTGCCTGGTCAGGTTTCGTCGGCGACGGTATGCTATCAGCAGCCGTTTGTGGAGACATATTTGCCAGCCCGTCGACCAAGCAGATCATGGCGGGTATTAAGAATGTGCCCTCGGATTCCGGCATCATTCTGTGCATTACGAATTATACGGGAGATATGCTGCATTTCGGGCTTGCGAGAGAGAAAGGGCAGGCGTTGGGGTATAACGTAGATGTTGTGTGTATGGCTGAGGATGCGTCTTTGGGGAGACAGAAGTCGGAGAAGGTGGGAAGGAGGGGTTTGGCTGGAAACTTATTAGGTACGCAAACCATCCAAATTGTATTCTGGGCGAAAGCTTACAAGGAGATACGACAGTCATCAAACTCATCGGCGCCGCGTCTCAAAAGAACTGGCCATTCGAGAGGTGCCGGAAGCTTGGAGAGCTTGGGAACGATGAATTGGTCACCATCGGAACTAGCTTGGACCACTGCCACGTACCGGGTCGAGATGCCTTCGAACAGGTTCCCGAAGATGCTTGCGTATTGGGAATGGGTATCCACAACGAGCCTGTACGCGTTCCAGTCCTCCTATCCTGCCTGAACGAAGGCACTGACAAACATCTCACAGGGCCTACGAACGATATCGCCTATGCCCTCCGCTGAAGACATCGTTAAAGAAATGCTACGCTACCTTCTCGACCCCTCAGACAAAGACCGCGCATTCGTCACCTTCGCCCCCTCCGACTCCGTCGTCATGCTCGTCAACAACTTCGGCGGCCTTTCCGGTCTCGAATTCGAAGCCCTCACCAACGTCACCCTCACTGTGCTCGCCCGCGACTGGAAAATAACCCCAACCCGCATCTACGCCGGCATTCTCGAGACCTCACTAAACGGCCAGGGTTTCTCCATCACCCTCGGAAACATGTCCGGCATGGCCCGCGCCATGGACCTCCAACTCTCCGAGATAATGGAGCTCCTGGACGCCCCGACCAACGCTCCCGCCTGGCCAAAGAACGGCTACGCCCCCGTCCAACACTCCTCAGAAATGGAAGCCAAGCGCCAACAAGCCCACGCCGTCGCCGAAGACTCCTCTCCCACGAGCAAAGGGCCCCCCACGCCCGCAAGCCTACTCCCCGCGCTCCGCAAAGCATGCGACGTCGCGCTGGCCGCCGAGCCCACAATCACGCAATTCGACCTACAAATGGGCGACGGCGACTGCGGAGAAGCCGTGGCCGGAGTCTGCAAATCGATTCTCGCAAACCTGGACTCCCTGTCCAGCCCATCCTCTCCCGACGGTCTTCCCCCACTCCTCTCCCTCCTTGAAAGCATCAGCGAGAACGTCGAAGACGTCGGCGGCTCCCTCGGCGCCATCCTCAGCATCCTCGTAACAGCCTTCACGAACGCCCTCCACCACAACACGATCAAACACAACAAACCTTTGGACTTAGCCACCATCTCCTCATCCGCGGTTTCCGCGCTCGAGAACCTGAAAAATTATACCAGTGCGCGCGAGGGCGATCGCACGGTCATGGATGTCCTGATCCCCTTTGTCGAGACGCTGAGCGCATCGCAGGATATCGTACAAGCGGTCCAAGTCGCACACGACAAGGCGGACCAGACTAAGGATATGAAGCCTAAGTTTGGGCGGGCGACGTATGTCGGCGACGAGATGGGCAGCGAGAGGAGTCGGGTGCCGGATCCGGGGGCATATGCGGTTGCGGTTTGGTTGGTGGGGTTATTGGAGGGGTTTGGGTTGGCTCCTCCGCATAAGTGAACGTTTAGTCTTCGTATAATATTATCGTCTTTCCCGGTTTCCACATGCCCTGTTTCCAGTATCAGTTTTCTGCGTTGGCCAGGTCGGGATTTTGTGCGTTATGATGCTGCATGTCTGAAATTACTATGTAGGGCTAAGTAGGTACGCCAGAATGACCATTCGGCTTTCTATACCGTTCAAAACCAACATTTCCACCAAAATTCGCTGCCGTTCCTATGGTCCCTTGACTCCAACCCAAGCGCTTCGTTATCCAAGGCGGGTAGTCCCAAACGCAAAGTTATAATACACATCAATTACCATAGTTGTGCTACCTCATCCTCTATACGCCCAAACGCCAATGCCATGCGAAGGCACCAAGTGGTGCAGGTTGAATCGATATTTTTGATGAGTATGCGAAACGAAGCGCAAAGACTAGAAGTTTCTAGTATCCGACAGCGGAGTAGTGGGAGGCGCGGGTATGCGGTTGGTAGATGGAGGGGGTATATTCCGACTCGTTGTAGATAGTCCCGCGCTTGTCCTCCTCTGGAATCAGCTCCTTCACCTCCCAGTTGTGCTGCTTGACGCCGACGGAGAATTCAAGGTCTTCGCGGGTGATGGAGTCCCAGTACTATAAATAGACTCATTAGCGGCCCGAAGGATCAGCCTGAAGGAGAAAGTAAGACGAACCTTGTAAACCATCATGACGCCCAGCAGATTGCAGATAGTGGCGAAGAAAAGCCCGTCCATGTAGTGCTGCACCTGGTCGCAAATGGTGTCGCTGAAGACGTAGAGGATGACCTGGCCGATGACGAAGAAGAAGACGCCAAAGGCGATGTCGCCCAGCGGCCAGCGGTCCGTGAGGGTGCTCCACACCATCATGATTTGCAAGCACACATAGACGAAGATGCAAATTGCGTTCACAATGTAGAGTACGACGAACATGCCGATGGTGTTGGTTGGCTTCAAGCCAGCCCAGCCCTTGAACGTGAGGAGCGACACGGCGCCGCTGATGATGAACATGGCGAGGGATGACAGTCGCAGAAGCCAGACGGAAAGAGGCGTGCCATCTTCGTATAGCTGGAATCCGACGAATCCGTTGATCAGAAGGCAGGTACACAGTGCGGAGGCGAGGCCGTTTTGCGCGGCGACAAAGTAGGGGTATGCGCTGGAACCTGGAGCCGTGACGCCGGAGTCGACAATGAGCGAGATGATGGTCAGGACCATGTAGATGTAGAAGAAGGTCGTGATTTCCTTGCGACCTGCTTGCTGTTAGCCCAAGCCGAGAATCAAGACGTGCCCGAGTCTCCACGTACCGACGGCGGTGAACTTGGACCGCACGTGAATAATCATGACCACTGTCATGACCAGCGCGAGGATGTGCATGAAGTCGTTGGCGCCCTGGAAGATGATGGTGTTTGCCAGCTCAATCGTCCGCGAGTAACATGATGCTTGGATGCCGGCGCCAGCATTGATCTCGGATGGCGGCCCCACGAGGGCGCACAGTGGTATCGCCGTCTTCTCGCATATCGTGGAGAAATCGCCGAAGCCCATCTTCGGCGGTGGGAGGGGTGTTGTGTGTAGGTAGCGGAGAGCGTAGTGGGAAGAGACAGGAGAGCGCAGCAAACACGGCGGGGAGGGCCGAGAAGTGTGCGGGCGAGAGAGACGGCCGGCGCTGTTCGGTGCGAGTGAGCGAGAGAGGGGCGAGTGAATGGATGGACAGTAGATAACGAGGGACGCGGACGGCGCGGGGAAGGTGCGAGTGGGTGATGTCGTTGGTTGTCAGGGAGGGAAATGTTGTTTCAGGAGCAGCCCGGCGCCAAGACGGTCCGCGCTGAGCCACGATGCAGGTCCGGCCCACCTCGTGTTCGCAACATTCACTCTTGCCACGAGCGCCCGGTTCGCATATTCCCTCTATTTCGTCCGAAGTGCGATTCACCATGTCTTTGCATGGTGAATTCACCTGTTTTCCTTCGTAGTTCTCGATTCGAGTGTGGACGGGAAACGGGTGAACAGACACCTCTTGGCCGCTTCCATAGCAACACTCAATTCCGGACAGCGACAAGCGAGGCTGACCGGGTAAGGAGCGCGGCTTTGGGACGGCCGGAGTTTGGCGTTGACCAAAGTTCTCACAACTTCAATTGCCATGTTTGGGCGAGACAGTTTCACTTACAAACAGGCAGAATTGGCTACCTTTTCGCTCTGTTTAAAACACAGCACCTCAAATGAATGCCCTCATCTCAAGTTCGCAAAGTACAGCATGTGGAATTTGGTAGTGGAACGGACAGGGTTGTCGAGGCTCTGTAAACCAGCCACCCCGCGATCCGTGTGAAGGCACCTACCGTACCACTACCAAGTACCGCATGCTGTAGGGAAGAAGTAGCAACAGTATCGATTGTCATTTGCACCTCCAGCTTGGTAAACCATGTCTGAGGTCCTTGCCAAACTTCGCGCGTATATCTTCATAGATTTACCCTTCCGCTCTCTGGATTCACTGGAACAACTCCATATGACACAACACCGCCATGACTCGCCCCACACACAATGACCCGCTCTTCAACCGTCTTCTGGACCTCTCCAGTATTCTTCTCAGTCCGCCCTGCAACCCCTGCTCCGCTGCAATTCTAGCGCGTAAGTCTCAGCAATAGTAGCTTATTATATACGTCTAATTTTCGACTTTGGTACCCTCTACACAATTGTGAAAGTAAAGTACAAGTATTCCGGTCGAGACTTTGACACTACGAGCAAAGACTTGAACATCGTGGCTATGTCCCCTGGAGACTATGGAAATGCCTTGGCCTTTGTCGTATCAAACAACTCAGGCAGGACGGTCTTTGCTGCAGGGAAAGTACATGAGCAGCCGATGTCTTGCTTCGGAAGGATTTCAAGACGGTACTGAATAGGAGCTGTACAGTCTTCTTATTGAGGACCGGAAAGAGTAGACGCACGCTCAACGATACGTTGAAGGATCCTTCCTCAGCGCTCGAACTTTGCAACACCTGTACCTTCTAATCTTATTCCAAAACAAGTTGCTCTTTCCCAATGCTCGTCTTATTTCTCTCTATCTCGTCCACAAGCCTTCCAGTGCTCAGCGTCTGTCCACCACTCCCGTCTTCACCAACTCGCTTTCCACTCTCTGACTGCCCACTTTATTAACACACATTCTACCCCGTCTTCGATCGCTATCGCATTTTTCCCTCTCGAGCGGCCCTCGCTTATTGCTATCACAAACCAACATGGGGTCTCGTCTTGAGCGCGAAATGCCAGTGTCCTTTGGTGAGCTTTGGGAGCGAGATCGTCCGGGCCGGCACGATGAGCGCGGGCGGCAACGCGAACCTAGGGGACGATCGCCAGAAAATCCAGTGGACCGACATTGGGTACAAGGGCGGGACGGAAGGTGGCATTCGCCGAGCACCAGATCTCCTGGCGGGCGACCCTGGGGCCCGGACCGTAATGTACTTATACCGCGACCGGAAAATCCTTATCGAACATACGGTAGGAACCCTTCTGAGCCGGGTCCCCGTTCACACGACGACGACGACGACGACGACTACTACTACTACTACCGGGACCAGGAGCCTACGGTGAGGCCAACAGATCCAGACACATGGTCGTTCCTTAGCTCTAGCTCTACTTCGAGTGCATCGACAGATGTGGATCTATACATTCCATGGAGTACTCTAGGCCCCGTTCAGTTTCCGAACCAGGAAACGAAGGACCGGGCCACATGGCACATATACCAGGCTCTCAAGCGCCTGATCTGGCGGCATTGTGATGAAGACTTTCCGTACGGGAGATGTCTAGACTGTGCAGGTACCCGTCCTCCTCCCAAGCTCACTCCTCACTCCGCCATATTGATGTCAATCTACAGCGTGGCTCGCCAGACACATAGTCGACACTCTAAGACTCTGCCCGCCTCCGGCTGACTTACGCCTTATAACATACTATGAACCAGATCTCCGCCTTCGAGGACACCCCTATCGCTATATCGTCCGCGTCTGGTGCGACCACTGGCACCAGCTGGATGAGCGTACTGGCCAGCCTCTCAGCCTCTTTCTTTTTGAGGGCAACACTACGTCAAATCGCAACGCTGTTGTCCACCGCTTGCATGACAGGATTTTGCAACGCATAATGGACCCTTTTGTCCCTCCATGGCACCGCCAGCCACCCCTTTCCAGTGCACATAACCCTTTCCCTGATGAGCCCATAGGACCTGGGGGCTGGTCGTTATGAGCAGATTGGAAGTCTTCCCATCTTATTCATGGCGCTTGTAATTGAGGCCCTCTATTATTTCAGGCATCAGACTTGCTTCTATGTATAGCGAGCTCCAGGGTTGATTCATTTTAGGACTACGAAGACATCGCTGCTCTTACGAGACACTCACTCGTGGGCTCTATGGTTGTATATGAATTGATTGTGCCATTTTTGTTGAGGAGACTGACTGAGCTTAGCCTATGGGAATCTACAGCTAATTGCACAGAAATGTAGCTCCCGAATATGTTTCCCTCGATCGAGGGACTACAGCAAGTGCCGCTCGCGAATTCATGTCTGCTTCTGCAATTTTCGAAGCCTTGCCCGGTGCATCCCACGCGAGCTAATATCTCCTATTCGGCTTGGAATCATATCCTTTTAGCATCAAATCCCTTGATTCGGTTTTTGAATGATGCGCTATATTGCGGTCACCCGCTGTGGCTGGACACTATGGCCCATGAATGAAAAACGTGCGCAGCGGTACATAGAAAGTGTTCATGGATCTGAAAATCAGCCTTGCGTGCGATTTTCCGTGCCTGTATTATGCAAACGTGTAAGCAACCGTCGTTGTGAGACACTCTCATTTTCCGTGTTATTGTTTGTGTTTGTGTTCGGCCACCAACCCTGCCCTTGACCTCCCGCGCCCCGACTCTTCCACCACCCACTTACATCGTCCCTCGCACCAAATCACCATTATCCCACTAGCACAATGGCGCCACAGAATGGGATGGTCGATCCGGCGATGTTCCAGAGCCTGCAAGCACAGGTCGATGAGGACGGCGCGATCCGCGACGTAAAGTTCCCCGCCGCTGCAAACTTCAGTTCTGCACGTGACCGTCGACTAACATCCTCCCAGGAACTGCGAGACTTAGTCCAGGCATTGGAGAAGCATAGTACGGCGAATGAGTCACTAGTTGAGTCTCACTGACGATATGTAGATCGGAATACCGCATTCGTGCTGTCAAGAGCGCATTCTACACCCGTAACGGAGCGTAAGCAACGTACCCAGCCAAATTTTTTATTGACGTAGATACTGAAAGTCTGCAAGTCCGAAGGGTTCTCAGAGCAGCAGAAGAGCACATATATGCTAGTGTCAGCGTCATTACCACGCTCGCGCCAAAGGCGTCGGAAATGCCATACTACAAGTTCAACAACATGTGGACTCGGCAGATGCAAGACGCTGTACGTTGAACCACGTCAGATACTGGATCCAGAACGAATTCCAACTGATTTTATCACAGGCGTACGGCATGTTATTCTGGAGCTGGCTCGGTGGCTACGAGCAAGACGGCAAAGTGCCCGAATGCGGACGACTGTTGACGATTGAGGAGCTTGGCAAGATCATGCACAGTACGTTTACGATATCAACCCATCAGTTACTAGTCTTATGTACACACTAATAATGCTGCCTCGCAGTCCCTGTAAACCTTAAAGACCGCGATGAATTCCACCTCACGATCGAAGAGTACCTATTCGCTACTATTGCCTTGGTCGAAGAACTCGTACGTTAACACCCTTCTCCTCTCCTCACCTCTCTACCATTACATGCACATACTAATAGATAATGTATGTATGTAGACTCGTCTAGCCCGCAACTCCGTCACGTTAGGCGACTTCGAGCGCCCCGTTCTCGTGAACCAGTTCGTCAAGGATCTCTTCGCCGGTTTCCAGATCCTGAATCTGAAGAATGATGGCTTGCGTCGCAAGGTTGATGGGCTGAAGTATAGGGTCAAGGATGTCGAGGATGTGGTGTATGATTTGTCGCTTAGGAATCTGGTGCCGAAGAAGGGTGAGAGCGAGGCGGAGAAGTAGAGGGTGGTGTGGGTTGAGGTGGAGGACGCGCTTTTTCATTCCATAGCTTTTATAGCTATCCTAAAATGTAGAAATCAGGCGTAGGCATACCTAAGAGACTGGATCGGAGCCCGGAGCCGAACGGGATCGGAAGCGGCCACGGCGCCTCACTTTAAGAAGGAAGAGAAATTCATGCCCGCCGAGCAAATCCCCAAGCGGCCACTCCATGCCCTCTCGTACCCATGCCAACGCTTCAAGTGGCTCGGTGTGATCAACGAAGAACTGAGTGTAAACAGACGAGACAGCTCCGTTAGTTTCCTCCGCATCGAAGAGAGAACCACGTAGTTTGGCCTTTTTTATATAGCCCACTGGTGATGCTTCCAGGACAGCACCTGCATGTTGACGGATAAAGTCAAGAGGCGCAGCGTGGAGACCGTCTACGATAAAGTTAGTCTTACTTAAAGGTAGGGTCGAGCCGACACTTACGTCCAAACGCCTTTGCAGCTGCTAAGCAGGCAGCAGGATGGGAGCTCATAATACCGTATATGCCATCATCCTGCTTCCTAATATGATTCAACAGAGTGGCTGCGATTCCACGCTCCCGAAAATCGCGATGGACAACCAATTGAGTGACCCAACATACTGTTTGACCACGATAGACCCACCGGCAGGCAAAGGCATTTCCGACAAGGCGGCCTTCAACGCTAACTTTGACATAAGAGAAGGCGGCACCGTCGGGTAGACATTGGGTTCGAAGTCGGTCCTTATTAAGTCTCACACGACTCTCTGTTGATACTGTCAGCCAGAGTGCAGAGGGATTCGACCCGAACAACCCACTTGGTTTTGCGAAGGCACCTGTCTTCGCGGCATCTTTACCCCAAATGCCGTAATTCTCGTTGAAGAGCTTGGACGCTTCTGCTAACATATCGTCCGTGACTTCGCTTCCATCGTACTTCTCATACACTATTTTTGACATGCTCAGGTCCGTTCGAGGTGGCTCGTCGATGTACTGTATGGCCGGCTTTTCATTGAACTGGACGCCTTGTCGACGTGGAGCGAGCTGCGCAGCTTGCTCAGGCGTCACTTGCGGAGGCGGGACAACGGGGGTGGCCATCGTGGGTGGTCTTGCGTGCGTGCGTGCGTGCGTGCGTGTGTGCTTCCCTGCCCAAAAGTTAGCGGAATTCGACGATTTCTGCATACAGCAAAAGAATAATTAAGGTCGCAAATATCGAAATGCAGCTGCGAAAGGGTGGATAGGCACTTACAGCGCGTGGTGGTAGGTGGTGGGTGGTTTGGAGGAAGGAGGGCGGCCGGGGGGTTTTTGGTTTCTTCGTCGAGCTTATGGACTTGTGTAAGTGAGTATCATGCCTCTCTACATTAGTAATATGTTCTACTTTAAAAAGGGCTATGAAAAGGGCTGCTGGGACGACTCTAAAGGGCGAGCAGCCCAACCATCGTCCGCAACCATCAGTACCATCCCACGAGAAAGGGACGGTGGATGAGAGCTTTGATGGGAGGGCTTTGTAACTACTCGCAACAAAATAATTAAACTCTCTCAAACTACCAAATTCGTATTACTTGCGTAGTAAAGTCCTCAGAGATCCTCATCGAGGAAGGGCGGCGGGGTTGAGGGAGCTCTCCAAAAGTATTATCACGGGCGCGGGGCCGGCGCGGCGGAACAATCCTTCCGCGCGCCGCGCGCCGAACTAGCTAGTTATTCTAAGCCTATTGCGGGAGGCTCCGCGCGCAGTAAATGCGAGACATTCGATTGTTATGGACTATATATATATGTGTGTCTTGCGGTGAATAAACACTCAGCAGCCTGTGCTAAATGATCCTAGCGAATAAATCGCACATGAGAGGGTGCGGCTTTTGTTCATGGGCTTCGAGAGCTGTGTATTGAGCTCTTGGATCACCGCGGAGACAAAGGCTGTTCACGTATGGAAGATAGTATTTGGTGTTCATTTTGAAGCCATGCCAGTTCTTCCTACGCCTACGGCATTCATTGCATATACATATGCACGATACCCTCCAGGTCTTACCGCTCACGGATTCTCCAGCTTGAATCCTAGTCCGGAAGTTCCGCCACAACCCTGAACGCCACGCAAACGTGGCGTCGCGAAGCTCGAGCGCGTTCACGTCCCAGAGCTCTCCGTCCTCTCCCAAACTCTCCCCGAAACCAAAAATGACGCCTACAAACACGGTAACAGATCTCTCGAAAGGCAAGCCCTCGGAACCTCCAATTGAAATCCTCAACAATGAGACGGCGAGAATATACACGCACATCCACCCCGTCCTAGTCCTCTCGCTCTACGCCCTGCGCTTCAAGGCCATCGTCGCGGACCCCGTTCCCGCGCTCACGAACACGCTCATTCCTCTCGGGGTCATGCAAATAGCATTTGCAGCGATATGTCTGCCGCCGACGGGGAGTGAAGCCGTGGTCGCCGAGAAGCGGAAGCCGGGGGAGAAGAAAAAGCCAGGGCAGGGAAAAGTCGCGAGCGCTGTGAACGGGAAGGTCATTGTATGTTCATCTCGACTCTGCTCATGACTGCATCGCGGGCTAATTTTGAGTCTGTAGCCTGCGTTCCTCTCCCTGGCCATCTCGACCCTCGCTGCGACTCCCATCCTTATGCTCACCCTCATCCTCTTCGGCGCACCCATCTCAACGCACCATTGGCACACGTTGCTTGCTGCGGCTCACATCTCGCTCCTCGCGGTA
Source organism: Clohesyomyces aquaticus (assembly GCA_002105025.1). Lineage (NCBI taxonomy): Eukaryota > Fungi > Ascomycota > Dothideomycetes > Pleosporales > Lindgomycetaceae > Clohesyomyces > Clohesyomyces aquaticus. Next base: position 142,390 of record MCFA01000014.1, on the reverse strand, counting down.
GTCCCGCTGATATATGTGCACGGGGTCGATGGAGAGAAATGGCGGGAGATTGTAGCTTGCTTGTTGCCCATTGACGAGGTCTATGGGTGTCTGATTGGGAGTGTGCTGGGTGCTTGGTTAGGGGCTGTGCCGATACCACTGGATTGGTAAGTTTATCTTCGGAGCCTCCCGCTATGGAGCGACAATCAGTATATGTTGATGAGCTAATACCGTGTAGGGATCGCGAATGGCAGAAATGGCCCGTCACCATCGTCACCGGAGCGTATATTGGATTCGCCGTTGGGAAGCTGGTGGGCGGGACTTTGCTCAAGGGGAAGAAGATCAAGTTTGAGTAGCTGGTGGGAGAAGATGGCCACGTACCCTATTGGACAATGGTGTAGGGTATTCAACGTCTACCACCAGCAAGATGCGGCATACCTAAATCGCAAACCTCGTTCGTATCGTTACCAGTTTGAAAGACTCGCATGTGCAGTCTCAAAATACCAAATACTTCACTTCAGAGCAGCGCTAGCGATGGAGCACTAAGATTCGTCCCCCGTAGATGCATGGCTCGAGAGATGACCTGGAGTGTATGCCGAAGATTCGGACCGTAAGTTGTCTTAACCGATTCTATCCCCTCGATATACCCAAATCCTTTGGCCTCATCCCTTTATTTCTTATTCCGGGTTGCTTCCGGAGTCGTCTTACCCTAGTGTCGAGATACCCGCGGAGCCGGGCCGGTTCCGCTGCACCCCGCAGGCATAGCCAGCATCACCACTTCACACTTCATCGGACCTTGTGTTGGCAACAGGATATCAACCACGGCAATCGAATTTCTTTATGTTCAGTATATAGTCGCTTCTCCCAGGTTTCCTTTGCTCTCAACTTCCTCAATCCCTTCATTTCAGCGGTATTCCAGAGTCCAATCTCGTTTGATACGCCCACGCAGCCAATAGACATCCATCTACACATACCCTTCTTCCATCCACTCCTCCCATCCTCTTTACCACTTTAACCCCCCCAAGATGTCCGAACCCCAATCCCTCCCCCAAAAAACCCCCGTCCTAATCGTCGGCTCCGGTTCCGCGGGCCTCTCCGCCGCCCTCTGGCTCTCCCGCTACAACATCCCCTTCACAATCCTCGAGCGGCGCTCCGAACCCCTCCAAATCGGCCAAGCAGACGGTGTCCAATGCCGCACAGTCGAGATCTTCGAGTCGTTCGGAATCTCCGAAGAGCTCCTCCGGGAATCATATCACGTGCTTGAAGTCGCATTCTGGGCGCCGGATGCTAGAGGGGGCATTTATAGGGAAAATAGGAATTTGGATACCGAGAGGGGGTTGAGTCATATGCCGCATGTTATTTTGAATCAGGCGAGGATGAATGCGTTGATGTTGGGGGCGATGGAGAGGGGTGGGGGAAAGGGGGTTAGGTATGGGACAGAGGTCATGAGGGTGGAGGTTGATGAGGGGGGTGTGGGGGGTGGGGAGAAGTGGCCTGTGAGGGTTGTAGCGATGAGGGAGGGCAGGGAGGAGGTGTGGGTGGCCAAGTATGTGTTGGTTAGTGAATCGCTTTCGTTTCGATCTATAACCTTAGAAGAGGGGCGGGTATGAACCTATGCTGATGGGGACTGTTAGGGCTGTGATGGCGCCCATAGCAGTGTCCGCCGCTCGCTGGGATATAAGATGGAAGGCGACACCACCGACGTCGTCTGGGGCGTCATGGACATCTACCCGCGCACAAACTTCCCCGACATCCGCCGGAAATGCACCATCCACTCCTCCGCCGGGAAGATCCTCATCATCCCGCGCGAAGGTGGCTCGCTAGTCCGCTTCTACATCCAACTCCCCCCGGTTCCCTCCCAAAAGACGTCCGACTCCAAGACCTCCAGTCCTCAGCCAAGCAAATTTTCCACCCATATACCATGGACTTCGCAGACACATTCTGGTGGAGCGCGTACAGCATTGGTCAGCGGCTAGCCGACCACTTCCACGCTCATCATCGCGTCTTCCTAACCGGTGACGCATGCCACACCCATTCACCCAAAGCGGGGCAGGGCATGAATGTCTCGCTGCAAGACGGGTATAATATCGGTTGGAAACTGGGCATGGTGTTATCTGGTCAAGCTCCGCCTTCGCTGCTGGAAACGTATATCCTGGAACGGAAAAAAGTTGCGAAGGATCTGATTGATTTTGATAGAGAGCTGGCGACGTTGTTTAGTTCCAAGGACGCGAGTCCGCGGGAGTTTAGTCGGTATTTTATTAAGGCGGCACGGTATATGGCCGGGCTGACGGCGAGGTATGAGGATTCGGTAATTACGGATTTAGAGGGGAGCTGTGAGGGGGTGGCGAAGGGAGTGGTGGTCGGAATGCGGTTTCCGAGTGCACAGGTGATACGGTTTTGTGATTGTAAGGCGATGCAGTTGTTGAGGGGATTGCAGTCAGATGGGCGGTGGAGAGTAATTGTCTTTGCGGGGGATATTAGGGAGGAAAACGAGAAGAGGAGGTTGGATCAGGTGAGTGGTGGGATAAGTGCTGTATATTGAAGGGTAGGCTGACGAGATGGAATAGCTTGCCACGTTTCTGGAATCTACCGCAAAGAGATACACACCATTGAATGCTGATATCGACAGTATCATCGAGCCGATATTGGTCTTGAGGACGAAGTTTGTGGAAACGGAACAAGAGCAGATTCCGGATTACTTTTGGCCGGTGACCGGAAAGTGGAGAATTAGAGGTACATGATCTAGCATATACCACTTCGACTTAATCGTATGCTGAATTTGCCAGATTTACACAAAGTCTATATCGATGACGAGCACTACAACTCTGGACACGGGCACGCGTATGAGAAATACGAGGTGGATGCGGCTCCCGGTGCAGTGGTGATTGTGCGGCCAGATCAATGTGAGTAAAATTCTACGTTTCCAGATAGTGTGCGGAACTAATGAGTGTAGACGTAGCGAGAGTTACGAAGATGGACGATCTGAGTGGAATAGGAAAGTTCTTCGAGGGCTTCTTGGTCGAGAGCGGGGACTCCAATAGGAGAAGTGAGAAGCTATAAGATGATACCGCCGATGGTCACAGTCCCTCCTCGAAAGATCCTCGTGTTTGTAATGTATTGATCAGCTAAAGTCTCGACTCTTGTAAGAGCATACAAACTTTTAATCAGAAACGAACCTTCCTACCCCCGTCCTAACAAGAACATAAGCGCCATGGTTCTTAACTCAGTGACAACCTAAGGAAGACAGGTAGTCGCAAGTACTAGGTGTTCCGATTGCTACTGTACAAATGTGAACCAAACCAGCTCCTTTGAGCTAGTTCAACCTTCATGCACTAGTTATATTAGCGGTAGCGCCTCAGGGCTGCTTTTACGATAAAATCGAGTTAATCATTCACTTCTACATTCACAAACAGTTCACAACAAGGATTCCCTTGCTTCTATCTCGGGTTATCTTCGAAGATTTCAACCACTATTCTAGGTCTGAATGGGGATCATCATGCTCGCTAATCGAGCTCGGCACGCACCGGAATGAGCTCAATGTTGCCTCTTGGCATACAAATGACGATGACGAGATCATCGGTTTCCGGCACGGAGACCACTCTCATTTGGGTTCCCTCTTCGGCGGCGCGTTTCATTCTGGTACCTGCCACGGACGGCTGGATTATGCTCTTATTAACGCTGATAATTCTGTGCTCTCTTATGCGCCCTGGCCTTCGAAGCAAGCTGCGTTCGAGTGTAAGGATCGAATGATCGTTGAACATGCATGCGGCGACGGGCTTGTTAAGGTCTGCCTTGATTATTCTTGGAATTCTCTCCGTACTCCCTCCTTCCGTCCTTAAGATCTGTGCGACAAAGAACTTGGCATCATGATCCTGTATAATGCATCCAGGGTGGCTGTTATAAGGTATGAGAGTCGCTTCACGGCCGGGTCGTGATAGCTGTGAAGAGTAAGCAGGAAACCATCACAATCAAAGATCGATCAAACATACGGCTCTGTAGCTCCCTTCTGAGTACGCTGGAAGACGCAACCTATGAACAGGGTCCTCGATTTGCCATACGTTCAAGCGGTCGTCTAGTCGGCCAATCTCCCATGCGTAGAGCAAGCTGCCGTCGTCATTGAACGCTACATCGCTAAATTTATGATCTCCTTTTGCCTGAATTTCTTCTGGTGAGATGTGTGCCTGGGATACTGTGGAATCGACATGCCCGTAAATGATGGCCTTTCCAAACACCAAAGCAAAACGCCCCTTTAACGAGATGGCAATCATGCTTAGATCCGCGAGATCGACTTTCTCCAGTCCACGACAGGGGCTGGCGTTTCCGAGAACCACAAGATGCACCTGGGAAGGGTGAGTACAATCGGGGCCTGTCAATAGCTCCTTGATCTCACCTGCTCTGACCCCTGCTTGTCTGACCCCCAAGTGACTAAATATTCCCCGGCGAGGCGAACTGCTCTCCATGTGATGCCCGGACCGGATAATTCGATTTCCTCAATCCGTTCTATTACCGTTTCCACCAATGAAATATGGGACAAAGTGATTCCGAATTGCTTGTTGTCCTCCCAGAGATGGGCAACTCGACATCCGGTAGGGCAAAGAGAATGTGCGACAATTTTCTTCTTCCGAAGATGAAATGGAGTCACCTCTATCGAATCTGAGGCCTTTCGCGGCATTTCCTGGTCGATTAGAACGCCATATGATCCACGGGGTGATGGAGAGGTGCGACCGTGATGCATATCTACAACTTGGAGCGACTCGCTGTCTAACGGCTCAAGTGGTGTGGAAGGGGTGTCGGCAGCGGCCGGTCTCCCATCTCCAACGCGCCGAGCTATTCTTCCTATCATGGATTCATATCCGTGGTGAAGTACAGGATCTTGGGTCGGTTCGTTTATGGAATCGCCTGGTTGAATGACTGGCCGATCGAAAGGACAATCTGGTCTTCCAAATTCTTTACTGTCATATCCTTCTCGGTGGCTGCCTATATGCTTAGCTACGTGGCTCATACCGGAAAGAAGTTCGTCCGCTGTTGGTCTTCGAGAAGCGTCCGTAACGAGGATTTGCAGAATGGACTCTACGCAACATTCGATAGCTTTCCTAGGTACCGGAGCATACAGCAATGGCAAACGCCGCAGCCAGCTTACAATACAGGGGCGAACACGGTAAGCTCGTTCGGTAATTTCGTGGCGTAGAGAATTCGCAGATACCTCCTCATAGAAGTAGCCCGTATGGCGCAGTCCCCCACGGCGTTTGTCACGAAACAGCTTGACCAGAGCCGCACGGCCTAATGCGAAGGTAAGCACTTCAGAGGCGATGCAGCCGAATGACCAAATATCTCCTCTCTGTGCAGCGCGACCTTGATCAGCTGTAATTCTCCCCTCGAAGCCATTATCAGCTATTTGCTCCGCTTCAGGGGGGCGGTACGGCCCTCGAGGACGTCGCACTTGCGTCTCGTGAGTGAGGATTTGATAGTAATCTCTGATTGACACATATTTCGAATGCTCTGAGCCTTCGTCTTTGTTGAAAGCAAGTGCGAAGGCGGATATGGCGAAGTCAGTGATGACCCATCGTCCAACTGCCGAATCTCCCTGTTCAATAAAAATGTTGTTTGGTTTAAGATTCATGAGTGTAAAGCCAATTCGGTCACTTCGAAGGCTTACACCTTGATGAAGCCAGCGGAGTGCTTGTGCTAAATTGCGCATCTGTATACAAACAGCAGCTAGTACTATTTCAGGCTTCGCTTCGGAGAAGTGATTTCGGAATTCGTAGACCTTATCTCCGAGGAGGTTGTGGCCTTCGAGGAGAAATATGTCCAAGTCAAGGTGGTCGGTCCAAGGAAGAATGATTATTTGTTCGGTCTGGCGAGCGATGATGGAGATATGAAGCCTTATATTTTCGTGAGAAGTGAGGGTTTCTTTGACGACCTGTAGATACTCCGATTGACGATGCAGGGCGGTAGCTTCAACATGTAATCTTTTGCAAGCTACATATTTGGCCTATGTTTCCTTAGTAAACTTTCTGGAGGCGAGCGTCCGTTACTTACATCTACAGCCTGATATCCTTCATTCTGAAAATAACGTGCTGATATCTTGACTTTATCGATCGTCCCATAGACGCCTGTAACAACATTTCTCGAAACCTCCTCAAAGGGCAATCGAAATTTGTCATCAATGTGTTGAATGCCAGCGGAGACGACAATGGGCTTCTATTAACTTACGTAAGTAGGGGTAGCAAGAAAAGAGATATAGTTGGTGAAAGGAAGACAAACCGGGATGAAAAGGTACTGCAGGGCCAGAAATCTGCTTCGGTGAGCCTCATCGAGAAATTCGACGTTCATATCCCCCAAGGGGAGGTCAGAATCGGTGCAGATTAAGTCTCCGTTAGCGTCAATGAAGCGATTCTGGAATTCTGCGAGACAATCGCGGGCATTGATGTAGACTAGTATCGATAGAAACCTCATGAATTTCTCTTCGATGTCCAGAATAAGCTTTTCGCTCAAGTGCGCGGGATATAGGGAATCTCGGATGGTATCGCGACCGGACCAGGCGTGTCGCATATCCTGGTATCGTATATATGCGTTTGAAATGTCGTCCGCATTGATTGTGTCTCGATAAAGAGACTCTCCAGTACGATTCAGCGCTCTGTCTCTATTGTGTTTTAAGGCTTCTTCGGATTGTGTTGGCATGGGGTTTTCGCGTGTCAGGATCAACGGGATTTTGTAAGCCCGGGCTGCGCGGAACTTTATCGTGATAGCATCCCACGAGATATCGACACCATTTTTGAGTTGTTCCTCACAATCTGGAGGAGTAGGCTCATAATCTACTTGAGTGATGAGTTCGGAAAGATCCTCCGGATGGAATTCAATCGAGAAATCCGATTCCCGCGTGAGCGACGTTCTTAAACCGACGGTATGGTAACTATCCAGTTGCGCGACATCAGAATCAGGGCCAACCAAATCTGGGGTCATGTAATGAGTCTGCGGAATTGAAAACAATGCCAGTTCCTCCAGGTGTCTTGCCAGATGGGTTTTGAGTCTTTCCGTACAATGCAGACACAGGGGACAGGTTCCCGAAGCCGATTCAGTGGGCCGTTCAGCGACACGCCTTATTGCTGGTAGCTGGCTCTCCTTCAGAAACTCTTGGTGCTCGGTTTTCATATGATTTAAAAAGGCTGCCACATTCCGGAATTCTTCGTGCCCTTCGGTGTTGCAGTGGAGCTGGTGTTGATGGTATTGGGCCTCGTGACTAAACCATTCGTCTCTTCCAGAAAACATGTAGGCGTGTAATCCACATTCAGGATAGATGCAAATATATGGCTGAAGATCAGTGAGGACATGTTTTCTATTGATAGAATTAGATCTGTAGCATAGGTTGGGGCAAGTTTAACTGACTGCCACGTTTCATCCGATGCGATCTGTTGAACAGTAGAGCAGTAAGGACATTCGAAATTTGCGAGGACTTCGCCATCCGTTCCCATGGGGCGGTTTGGTGTCTTGATTGGCTCGACATGGGTACTTTGATCAGGCGCCACAGATGATGTCGAGGATCCCGGGCTGGATGGACCATAACGTCGAAGATCTTCGTTCCTTGTCTTTACAGGTTCAACGGTCGTCGCTTGAATACTGTACGCCATATTGCTTGATCTTGTATTACTAGAAGCGGATCCGGAAATCTCAGCTCGGGGTTGTTCGATGGAAACCCTTTCACGCTGTATCGCACTCGGAGATGTTGTGCGCTCGGCTAGAGCGTGTTTAGGGTTCGCGAGATTGCGAATCCTTTGTCGGCGCAGAGATATTGACTTTCCGAGATGGACGGCTATGCTTTCATCAACTGCAGGGAACTTGTCCCTTACATGCATGATATCAAAGTGGAGAGAGGACGAGATATCCACGTCAACTATTTCCTGTCTCCTGTCGAGAGAAGCCGCGCGCCAAAGGGGCAGTCTACACAAGCAGTCCACAATGAACCCAAGGGTATCGGACGCAGATTTAATAGCTGTGGTCGAAACTGCGCTGGAGCTAGCGGTCTGGGGAACCTTAGTCGGAATAGCCAGCACCTTATCACCTTTATTGTCCTCCTCGGAGTCAGACGATACTTCCCATGGAGAATCCTCTGTGGATGCCTCGCCATCTTCTGTGGAGGCTTCAGAAGAGAGAGCGTTATCATCATATATACCTGGTGTAGGCCTGTAGGAATCTACAAGGACAAGGCGTTTGGGAGTCGCAGTACCTTTCTCGAGCTGAGGACCCAAATAAAGATTTTCAGTCAGTCTCTCTTGTCTTTAGAATAAATCAAGCAGACAAGTGAGACGGGTAGGGACGAAATAAAAGGTCGATTTACCGTCTGTCTTAAGTCTTGGAGTAGTCTCAGCACCTACGATGGACCTGTCATCAGCACCGGAGGTTCCTCTAAACATCACATGACTCGGAGCTCTCACCTGTAACTTATAGAACGAAGCGCCCCTAAGTCTGTAGTCTAGACTCTTCTTGAAATCCTGGCCAACGTGCATGGCCCCCACGTTGCCAGCCCAAAGATTGTACTTGTCGAATGCATCTTGCACATGTCGATCAGGGCCGGCGTCTGCTCGACGAGCGATCAGGAGGCCGTCGAAAGCTCTCACACACGCAAAATGACTCTCGGAAATTGTTTTATCCATGGGTAGAAATTCAACGATAGCTCGTGTCCAGGCTCAAACTTCGAAGTGACGACCAGGCTGTGGGTAGTGAGGTTTACGGTCCTTCAGAGGAGTCTCTTGACAGTATTACACATGCCGTGGGTCCCATACCTGGTCATTATATACGACCTGTCAATAAGGATGATGGGCATGAGCTGATGTTGAGATTCGGATGTTCACCCCGCTACCGCACGGACCATCCGGGGTTCCTTCCACGCCTGTTTTCCAGCTGACCTGAACAAAACTTCTACCATGACCTTGGCTTCAGTTGACACTCAAAATGGCGGGATTCGAAATAGCTGGGGTCGTTCTTGGCTCCATACCACTCATAATTAGTGCTTTAGAGCACTACTCCGACGGGGTACATCCAATTGCATTGAAGGTCTTGTGCCGTTGACTGACAAGGCTGTAGATTTCAACCATCAAAAGCATGCAAAAGTACCAAGAGGTCTTTGAGTATCTACATGCCTCATTTGTCACTAGTCTTGCTATCTACAGAAACACTTGCGAGGAGCTCCTGAGCCCGCTTGCACTCTCCGATGCTCACTTATACAAATTACTGGAGGAGGTGGACACCCGATCGTGGGACGACGCGATCCTTGATGCTAATTTACGGAATCGACTGGGGACCAGCCATTTGCCGTTCAAATCTTCCTTGAGGCAGATCAACAAGAAGATTCGGAAGTTTGCCGACAAGCTGCGGCTCGATTCAAATCTTAGGGTAAGTATACAAGATACATGCACGACAACACTAACCCTCAACAGCCGCCCTGGGTTTCGCAGACTGGTGTTGTTGATACCCAGGCTCGATCGCAATTCTTTCGAAATCCGCTGACCCGCATAAAAGGTGGTTTTAATTCTGAGAAGTACAAGGAACTTCTCTCATCCCTTCATGACGACATCAGTCGCATTCAGGCCTTGACATCGGGAGCAATTGCCCTGGAGCCTCTGCGCCTAGAACGCAAAATTAAGGCGAGCTCTTCGTACTGGAACGGATTTCATGTGCAAGCTCGGACATTATACGAGATACTCGATGTACGGTGGTCATCACAGTGTGTTTGCCAGTGTCGCCACCAAGCGAACCTCAGACTCGAGATACAGAAAGGACTGGAGACTAACCAATCCCCGACATTCAAATTCCTCTTCTCCTTTGACATTAGCCCATCGGCGACCCCTGTGCCCTGGCGCTGGCGTGCAGTCGAGATAGAGCCGTGCTCTGGCGCCATACCTGCGTACGTATCAGTCTCGCTGCTCTGACACTATCGTTCCTCTAGCCTCTAATAACTCTGTCGCGTAGCCCTCACCCAAAGGCACCCGTACTGCCCCAGCCAGTGGTCTCCCACTCCGCTAGTGTACAAAGCCCATGGTCCCATTGTCTTTCCTCCGCCCCACTCATCAAGGATCTTTGTGAAGTTTTAACAAGTCAGCAACAGCAGGCGCGCTGTCTTGGGATATTAAACGACACAGTAGCGAAACACCACCTTCACTCTCTGAAGCTACCAAAGCCGAACACCAGCTCATCTCAACAAGTCACTCTCCAACAGCTTCTGGAAAGCCGAAGTGGAAGCGGTTTCGGCATCAAGGAGAAGTAGGTTTTGCCTTCCCGTTCTTGTAGAAGTCGACTCCTGACCTTCACTCAGATCTAGACTAGCTCTCACGCTTGCATGTGCAGTACTTCAATTACATGATACGCCCTGGCTCGCAGAGACCTGGACTATGAAAGACATCTATCTGATGGACCCCGCCACATCCTCCCTCCTAGCCGACCAACCATACGTCTCTAAGAGCTTCACTCCCAAGCCGGCGACGCCATCTCAACAGGCCAAGAAAAGCCGTTTCATCCGCAACTCTACAGTATTTGCCTTAGGTGTAACTCTCCTCGAGATATCCTACGGCCAGCCACTATCCGCATTCACCACGCCAGACGACCTGGACGACAACGGTAATCGGACTTCAATGACGCAATATTTCATTGCGGACCGACTAGCAGAGAACATTCACCTACGCGAACTCCGCAACTATTCCGATGCGGTGCGGAGATGCGTTTATTGCACGTTTGATTGCTCTGCATTTAGTCTTACAGACGATGACTTTCGAGAGCGGTTCTATCAGGGCGTTGTGGTTCCGCTGCAGAAAGATTACGAGTACGTGTCGCGATGATGACAGACACTATTATATCCCAGGACGTTTTTATCACGATGGTTCCGGCACGACAACCGATTTCACTCATATTCCCTTCCCTGAACTGTACCATGCGATAGTACACATGGCAGAGCACATAAACTCACCATAGGTACTCAACCGTGCACAATAACAACGCCGCCAAAACGCATAGAACCAAAAATATAGTCAATCAAGCTACTGCCAATTGATTTATGCTTGATTTCTTGATACCCGATGGCTACAGGGCACAGTGACTAGGCAACACCGAAACCCTAGTTCCTGTAATAATACAAACCTACTATTTAGCAAGAGTTTATATAGTATCCATAGACCTTCATTCCTGCTGTTATGCAACCTATGTATAAGAAAGAAGAACCCCCATCCATTCTCACTGTAAGGATCTATCCCAGCACATCCACCCAAAGCCCATTCCCAATCCATATCTTATCCAGACATGCAAGCCGTTCCTAATTCCTCTCTAAAAAGTGCACCCCAACCCCCTCCACATATCCCAAAGGAGAAAAATCCGCATAACGCTCAACGCGCACCTCCAAACACGCCAACGATCTCAGTCCGAAGAACCTAAGTCATACAACCCGTCCGATCCAAATGATGAGTCCATCCCCAGTGCGTCAATAGAAAAACTATGCCCCTGCCTGTGCACCACACAAATGCATCCGCCCAGGAACCTTTTGTTGCAAAACCGAACGCCGAGCCCAAGAGCAAACAGTCGTTGGCCGATTGCACACTGATGTATCCCTCAATTTTTTGCCTCCGGAACCACGCCTGTTGAAATTTTCTCCTATGTCTGGAAAATATTGACGCACGGATTCCCGGAGGTGTGCCTTCGGGCACCTATCATCATGGCCAAGTCGAATTCTGTTCTGACTTCGAGGTCTTATTCCTCTACGTGGGGTCCACAATATAGCTTCGGGTCATCTCCGGCGAAGTGATATAAAGTGACGCTATCGTCACGCGGTATCCAGACGCCTTCCCATAGCCATGACCACACACTCTTCCGAAATTCAGCGGTGGGTCGGAGGACCGCCATATGTGCCCCTATTCACAATTCCGCCTTCAACTGGCCAGCCGAATGAACCCGTCGGTTTGAAATACTGCTGACTCTGGTTCTGATGCTGTAGCTGTAGCTGCATCTTCTTCGACTCTTCCGGCACGCTCCGACTCCTCGAAACAGCACAGACAACAGGCGGTGTCAGACGTAGCAAACAAAGGGCGGAGAACGGGCGACGAACTGGGAATTGGGAATCCAATAATTCGATCTCAACTCTCTCTTTCAATGCAGTCGATTCGACACTCCAGGCGGTTCGTTCGATACGACTTACAAAACACCTCCGGGCAACTGCACCCCTCTGTTCCCGCCATCCCATCCAAACCCGCCACCCGAGCCCACCGCCCTCTGATCGCCATGTCCAACCGTGCTCACATGACCCTCTGCGGGCGCTGCGTGTTTCCGGAGCATGAACATCGGTTTCCGGCCTTCTTTGTCGAGTTGTTTAAATAGTATTAAGGGCCGTTCGTTCAGACCTAGACATCTTTCCTGGTCGCCGTGTACGATGTATAGAGCGTATTGCCGCCAATCTGCTGTGATGTTGTATTTCTTCAGCGCAACCGGAAGCACCTTGTGGCACGGGTCGTCGATGGAGACGCGGAATGACTTGAAGATTTCTACCTGTGGGTTTGATGACGGGGCCTGCATGGTGGCGGACGGGGGAGGATTCTGTAATGTGGATGCATTCGAAAGACCGCCAGTCAGTGGTGGATCGCGGTCACGGTCGCTGAGGTCGGGGGTCGGAGCCGTCCGCATTGGGCGGGAAGAAAGCGGAGCCGGGGTGTTGTTCCGCAGGTCGCGGGTATCGCGGGCATTCCGGTCCGAGACTATTGTCGAATCTGAAGACCAGGTATTAGTGTTCGGCCAGCTTGGTGTGTTCTGGTGATCAGGATGTGCGCTGTGGGGCATGTCTGATCTGTTGTACGCACTTCGGTTGTTTTGAGAGTAGGCCGGCGACGTGGGCGACGGCTGGGGTGCCGAGTTGGGCGACATTTGCTGGCCGCCCGTCATGGCGGCGGTGAGGTGCGAGGAGGCCGCAAGAGCAGCCGCCGAAGGATCTAGATTCGTGTTGTCAACGAGTGTCCGACCTTCGTGAATCGTGGGCGACGTGTTCTTGGGCGCAGATCCGAGGAAGAGCTTTTTGGTGGAAAATTTCCGCGACAGGCTGCTTCCTCCTCTCTCCTGCTGGGCGGGTGGTGATGTGATGAGGTGTTCAGGGGGCATGGTGGGCAAGGGCTGCTGACTGTCTTTCAACATCCGCACGAGGGGCAGAATGTCCTCGCGGAGCTTCCTGTTCTCTTCCAGCACACGGTTCTGCTCTTCCTTCAGATGCCGGATCTCCGTCGCCGTCTGCTGTATCTGCTCGTCTCGCGACTGGAGCAGGCGGATGATGTGGGCGAAGTCGTCCTGCGTGGGCGGGGCTTCTTGGGCGGCCGTGTCGGCGGCTGGGCGGGGTTAGCAGGGGCATTGGAGGCGGGGGAAAGAAGCAGACGAGAGTAGAAATTGAAACTGCATACATAGCGGCACGTAGTCGTCTGGCTGGATCGGAATGTTCTGGCGGACCTTGGTCTCATACACGGCCTTGAGGACCGTGAGCCGGTGTCCCAGGCTGTTGATGCCCATGTCCTTGAGGTCATCCTGCTGCAGCACCACCAGTGCCTCGCCGTTGATGTCCTCGGCTGCGGGGGGAGAAGCGTGTTAGCCCAGCACTATGTATCCAATGTTGGCATGCCATGACCTACCCTCGAATCTGTCGGCATACTTGGCCAGGCCGAGGTCTGACAGAAAGTCTGCACACTGCCCCGCCGTCCACTCGGTGATGAGCCCCGTGGGACTGCCTCTGCTGTCCCGCTCGTGGGTGAACGTGGTGGGCGTGTGCTCGGCGCTGAGCGGGCCCGAGTCGGTGGGCGAGCTCTCCTCGTAGTCGAGGGGCAGCGAGGGGCTCACGGCGCTCCGCTCGTACTCGTCGTCGGCGTCCGAGTCGTCGTGGTACTTGGACTTGTAGGCCATGGCGATGGCGGTGGTGACGTCGCGGACAGCTCCGGGCTGGGTCGAGCTGGCGACGTCGGGCGAGGCGGGCTGTTAATAGCTGGCAGCCGCCAAGACGTGAGGTTGGTCTCGGGAGGGGAGCTCGCTCGGCTCAGGCGCAGGCTCCCAGCGTTATCTCGAAAACAGCGTGCTGGGGTGCTCGAGTCGTGGTGGAGCCCTACCTAGCCTCTCGCAGTCGTGGGCGTGGTGTCGCGGGGGCCCTGCTGAGGCGAAGCGAGATTGGGCAGGCGTGTTTCGCGGAGGCAGTATCAGATACAGAGACGGCGTGCGTCGTCGTCGGCCGCAGCGTCGTCGGCAGGCAGAGACAGCAGCGGCCGGGCCGTGGTCATGGACGAGAACGTGAACGTGAACGCGAATGTGAACGTGAACGCGAATGTGAACGTGAACGCGAATGTGAACGTGAAGGCTCAAAGCTGGCGGAGCGAGGGGGAAAGAGCGTGGACACGCAAGACGGGCGGCGGTTGCAGGTCGTTGAAGGGCTTGGACAGGAACAGGCTGGCGGGACAAGAGAGGCTCAGAATAGCAGACTCAGGCTGCTGCTGCAGGACGGAAGCGGACGAGCCGGGGACAGATTTAGCGGAGCAGCGTCCTGTGGGCACACGGAGGGACAGAGGCGGACTCGCAGAGGGGCACGATGCAGACTGCACGATGGCAGCAGCAGACTCCAAGCAACGAGGCGCCGAGCCCGAATGGAATGCCCTCGCAGCAGAGCAGAGCCCACCAGAGCCCGTCAGAGACAGGTCCTGGATGCCGTCGTGCAGCCGCCGCCCAATCATGCAGCGCCGCCGCCCTTGCTCGGCGGCTGCAGCGATGCCACAGGCCCACGGGCCCTCAGCGGAACGCACGGGCGCCACGGGAGCAATAGAGCTCTGGTCGGGGATTTGCAGCCCAGAGCCCCAGGAGAGCTCTGCCACTGCTCTGCACAGTGCACGAACAACGATTCGCACTCGGCCGGCCGCTTTGGGGCGACGTTGGACGTCGACGGCGCCAAAAGCGCTCTGCTTCTCTCGGCCACATACTCGACAGAGACGCTCGCTCCGTGCGGCGGCGGCCCAATCGTGACATCGCGCCCTCGCTCCTGCTTCCGCGTGCGCTTGGCGTATTGGCTGGCATTCTCCCGGCAGCTGCAATCTTGGAAGAATAGCAGGAGCAGCAGCACAGCACACGCTGAGAGCAGGAGCATCACGCGTGGAGGGAAGCAGCGCCTCACCGCCAGACACCGTCGACCCGTGGTTGAGAGCGGGGCATATTTGTACATACGAGCCGGACCGAGCGGGCTCGCAGGTCCAGCCTGTGGACAGACAGCATCACAGTACAATAGTTTTCTTCTGGAAGCAGTGGCAGTGGGTCCAGCGCTTCTCAAAGCAGCACCCTCATCCGACGATCGCGAGAGCAGAGCTTCACTTCGCCTCGACAACCCACCAAGGCCAGTCTCCTTTTCGACCATCTACCAGGGGAGCTATCGACCAAGAGGATAGCCTTCCTATTCGAGTCGAGCATACACAGTAAGCACCGCTGCTCTACCTACCTCCGTCCCACCCCCACCTCTTTCGTTCCGACGCCGTTCCGAACCCGACCATAGCTCTTTCCACCACTCCGCCCCTCTACCATCCCGAAGCCGACCGCGGCACCTCTCGAGCTCTCCCATCCATCCACCACGAGCTTAAAATCATTCGCTCACCACCAAGCCGCGCCCTCATCCCAACTCTCCCAGCCACCAACTCAATCTCAGACCTCGCACCCACCCTCTCCCGTCACAATGCCACACGACCCCCTCAGCCTCCCCTCCACAACCGCAACCTCACCCCTCCCCCTCCCCCTCCGCAACAACATCTACTCAGCCCTAATGTCGCAATCCACGTCCACCGGCGGCATCCCCGCAATCCAAGCCCTCCTAACCCACGAACTGCAAGCTAGCGGTTGGATCACCGAGCTACGCGCCTACGTCACCACGCTGCTGCGATCGGGGGAGTGTACGAGTGTGAGGGAGGTGATGGAACGGGTTATGAAGGAGGTGGGGGTGGATATGTTAGGGGATAAGGAGGGGAGGAATGGAGTCACGAATGGAAATGGAGCGGTCAATGGGGATTCGACGCATAGGGGGGGAGAAGGCGAGGATACAAATCCACAGCTACAACTTCCGGAGCGCGCAGTCAGGGAGGGTGTGAGGGTTGTGAGGAGGGAGTTGGAGAAGGTGTGTGAGATTACGGTTGAGGAATAAAAAGCCCAAGTCCAAAATCTACGTCTACGTCTACGTCTGTCTATGATCGATCACGTCACGTCAAGTCAAGTCAAGTCAAGTCAAGTCAAGTCAAGTCAAGTCACACCCCGAGCCAGGAATGGAGAGAATCCATCTCCAAATCACACTTCTCTCAACTCTCGGCGCATAATTTCCTCATCAGGAATTAACACCATCACCTCCATCAAACCCGAATACGAAAGCCACCTTGAACGCCACGATCCTTTTCACACCGATCATGCACGCGAAACCCATCCACAGCCAACTCAAGATTCCAAATCAGCGCCAGAACCAGAGCGAGTTCCGTACAGTAATCAGTCCTGCAATGTAGACCGTACTTGCGGTCCAGGCACGTAAATTTTGTAATCAAACCCCGGAATTCGGGGCCTGGGTTACTAGGTCAATCGCGAATGTAATGCAGCACGACAAGAATGCGAGAGCGGGGCGTTGGATTAAATAAACTATCCGCAGTACCGGGAAGGAAGGGCCTGCGTGGAACATGGCCTGCTTTAGATCGAATAGAGTACACCACGTCAAATCTGTACGCCTCATTTTCTGGCAGTCAAGCGGGGAAGCCAAGACAGGAACAAGACAAGATTAGACAAGATTAAATAAATAAACGCAGTGTCTGCAAGCATCGTGAAGCTTTTCCTTTTCTACACCTTCCCAGCCCTGCCAGGACACATTAGTCACCCGTACTCCACAATTTGCAAGCCTCCGCAAGCGCGGGCGGCAGGCAATCGCTTGATAGATTCATAAATAGCAACCACCAACACTTCCCTCGCACCACCAACGGAAAGGCACATTATCAGGAGTGAATGAATAAATCAAAAGTTCTAAAAAGCCATCGTTATCATTACACTGCACGCCACGAGTGACATTTATTCAGCTTGTCCACTCACCCACTCATCCCCGCATGACAAGCCATTCAAGTCGTATCACAAAGAGGGATTAACCTAACTACCTCAGTCTATATCCTCTCCCTCTCCATTCAGGGAGTCGAGTGGAGTGGGAAAAGTAACCCCATCTCATGCATCGTCTCCTTATTCGCGCCAGCCTGTGAAGAAAAACACACAAACACACCCCATGATCCATCCGCCGTATGAACGAACCTGAAGATTCCATGCCATACCCACCCTCTAGTTATACAGATCCTCATCCTCACCCGCAGTGCCAAACGTATTCGCATCACCGCTCGCCTCGCCCTCCTCAGGGAAGCGGAAGAAGCTCGATCCGCCCGAGTTCTTCATGCTCTGAGCGAACGCTTCATATCGTCGAATCTCGACATCCGTGACAGAGCGGCGGGCAGAGCGCATAGCCTCCTCGAAATGCGCTTTCGTGAGCTCCGGCACGAGATCCTCGGCCTCTTCCATCTCCGTGTCCTCCTCGCCGGCGGCCTCGCGAGCTTTGGTTCGCTCAATCTCCATCGAGATGGACTGCTTGATGGCGAGCTTGACGGCGCGCTGGGTGACGAAGCCGAGATCGGCACCGGAGAAGCCGTGCGTGTTGGCGGCTATGTACTCCAGATCGACATCGGGGGCGACCGGAGTCTTGCGGAGCTGGGCCCTCAGGATACCGACACGAGAAGGCTGGTCGGGCAGGGGAACGTAGACGAGCGTGTCGAGACGTCCGGGTCGGCAAAGAGCATTGTCGAGCTGCTCTGGACGATTGGTTGCACCAATGACGAAGACGTTCTTCTTGGAGGTCATGCCGTCCATTTCTAGACAAAGTTAGCATTCGCATTTGCAATTAGTGACAAGGAATACTCACCAGTCAGAAGCTGATTGACGACACGATCCGAAGCACCACCGGCATCGCCTTGGGATCCACCACGTGACTTGGCAATGGAATCCAGCTCGTCAAGGAAGACGACACAGGGTGCAGCGGCCCGAGCCTTGTCGAAGATGTCGCGAATGTTGCTTTCAGACTCACCAAACCACATGCTCAGCAGTTCAGGACCCTTAATGGAAATGAAGTTGGCAGCGCACTCGTTGGCGACGGCCTTGGCGAGCAAAGTCTTACCGGTACCAGGGGGACCATAGAAGAGCACACCACGAGACGGGGAAAGACCGAACTTGAGGAACTTGTCGGGATGGTCGACGGGGTACTGCACACTCTCGATGAGCTCACGCTTGACGTCCTCGAGACCACCAATGTCCTCCCAGCGAACGTTGGGAACTTCGACAACAGCGACTTCGCGGAGAGCCGATGGGTTGGAGACGCCGAGGGCGAAACGGAAGTTCTCCATGGTGACACCGAGCGAGTCGAGGACCTCGGCGTCGATGGTGTCTTCATCCAAATCAATGAGATCCATCTTCTCGCGAATTTGCTGCATGGCAGCCTCAGAGCACAGAGAGGCCAGATCGGAACCGACATAACCGTGCGTCTCGGCGGCAATCGTCTGGAGATCAACGTCGTCTCCGAGCTTCATGTTCTTGGTGTGGATCTGCATGATTTCGAGACGTCCGGTCGGGTCGGGGATACCGATGTCGACTTCACGATCGAATCGGCCGAACCGTCGAAGAGCGGGATCGATGGAGTTCGGTCGGTTGGTGGCGGCCATGACGACGACATTTGACCGGGCCTTCATGCCGTCCATGAGGGTAAGCAGCTGGGAAACAACACGTCGCTCGACCTCGCCGTTCGTCTTGTCACGCTTGGGGGCGATTGAGTCGATCTCGTCAATGAAGATGATCGCCGGGGAGTTCTTCTCAGCCTCCTCAAAGGCCTTTCGCAGGTTGGACTCGGATTCACCAGCCATCTTGGACATGATCTCGGGGCCGTTGATCAGGAAGAAGAAGGCGCCGGTCTCGTTGGCAACGGCACGAGCCATGAGCGTCTTACCGGTACCGGGAGGGCCGTACATGAGAATACCGCGGGGGGGCTTGATGCCGATAGACTTGAAGAGCTGAGGATGCCTCAGCGGCAGCTCGACCAACTCTCGGATCTGGGCCATTTGCTTCCGGCAGCCACCAATGTCGTCGTAGCCGACCTCGTTGAGGTTGCCCTCCTCATCCTCGCGCTGTATCGGCTCGCCTTCGCAGTGGATGACTGTGTCCTGAGCAACAATGCCGAACTCCGGCGGATCCACCTCGACGACCTTGAACTCGACTTGCCGCATGCCGCCGCGGGCTGTGAAGGTATCGCCTTGGCGGACGGGCCGGTACGCTTCCCGGAAGTACGGTGCGAGGAAGACGTCGAATAATGAGCCGGTGATGCCCTCGACGGTGTCGGCGATCGGGAGGACTGCAATCCGCTTGGCCTGGAGGAGACAGGTTAGTATTTGTTGTAAATGACATTTCGACGCTGAAACTTACGTATTTGATGTCCGGGCACGGGTGAACGGAGATGATGTCGCCGTGCTTGACGCGGAGGTTGTGGCGAACAACTCGGTTTATCCGTGCGCTGCCATCATCGAGGTCATCGTCGGCCAGGACGATCAGGACAGTGTCTTTCCGCTTCTTGCCCTTGACCAGGACTGTGTCGCCGCGGAACAGCTGGAGCGTCTCCATCGTGTTGTTCGACAACGCGATGATCGAGTTGTCATCGTTGACGGCGTCCGTGACGCTGGGCAGCCTGTTAGCAACGGTGGCGACTTCCAATTTTCTCCTTGAAGCACCTCGAGGAGCGGGGGAGACACTCACATCAGCGAATTCGGCTTCTTCTTCTTCTTGAGGATGGCTGTTGCCGTCTCGTCGGCCTGGGGTGGGTCAGCAAGCCTAATCTCCGACAAGCGGTCAGTGATGCCTACATCTTTGTGCTCGGCGCCCGAGGGGTCCCTGCGAGTTGTCTGTTAGCAGCCGCAGCAGCCGTCGAGGGCGATACGGGGATAGAAACGCACTTGGAGAGGTCCACCTTGGGCTTTGCGTGGTCTGGTTCAGCCGACATGGTGCAGCGAGTGTTTCGGGAATGAAAATGAGAGAAAGCGGTTGCTAGCGGGTGCTGCAAGTGAGAGTCTGAAGCTAGAGCAGACGCGGGTGGAGGTGGGGGTTGTGTGTGGGCGATGGGGGGAAGACGGAGGATGGAGAGGCAGTTAAGTAGCTGGGGAGCTCGGCGGTGATGTTGTTCAGAATAGCTTGGCGCGCTAAGTTAGTTAGGCAGCATGGGCTGGCGTATTTGCGCCGCAACACCAAGAACCCTATGGAAGCTCCTGGATTCGCTCACAAATCGCCCCGGCATGGGCTCAATACAGCCACATTTCCACTTCTCTCACTCGCCTTCACCTGCCTTTGCCTCTGTCTCTGCGCTCTCCGTGCATTCCCGCCATCGCCGCCTTCCAGTTTGTACGGACGATGCGACGCAGTGAAGCGGTTTAGTGAAGACTGTGCTGCTCCCTGGTGCCTGTCCACTCAACCGAAGGCCGCCTCATCGCCGCCACCAATGGAATGCGTCTCCCGAAGTCAAAGAGTTGGTCTTAGCCACAGTTCCAGATGGGCTCACCATAGAACACATGGTAAATTCACCACACCATGGAACACATTGGTAAATTCACCATGGTAGGTAGACGGGCAATCAGTGGAATTCCACGATTCCTCTCTGTTGGAAAATTCAAAGTATCCAACTATTTAACAAATCGTCTCAATGCATCACACCCTGCACCAACCTCCTCATGAGCCTCCCCATGCTGCTTTTGCTCCCCTTTGCAGCGGTGCTCAAACTGTTCCACCTTCCCCTCGTTTATTTTGCGTCTCACAAACCGGCCACCATGACCTCAGCCTCATCCGCGAAAAACAAAATCCCACAAGAAGATCTCCGTTTGTATTCGCTGGCCCTGAACAACCGCTGGAAAAAGGCAGAACTCTATCCTCTGATCACCCCACAGCTTCCAATCTTCGTCCACTGCCCCCTAGTGTTTCCTTGGGTTACTGCGGCCGTGCTGGGGAGCCGTGCTATCGAGGATGTTGAGTGGATGGCATCCCAAATGACGCGTGCTACTCTCCGCAACTATTTCAGGGTCACGATTAAGTATATGAATAGGCCGACTATCCTGCATACAGACAAAGAGGCCGCGGTTGACGGTATTCTTATTGGCGGGCTTACAGAATATGCAGCCGGACAGATCGAGGCTTACATCGGCCTGGAACATCACACCACAGAGATCGAGGAAGTCGAGGTTGAGCTGGCGAACGGCGAGAAGACGACCGTGGGGGCGAACGTATATGTCTGGTGTGGTCCAAGGTCTTTGTTGGAAGCAAAACACTGGACACCTTTGTACTACATAAGGAGGTCACTGCCGCCGCCGACTCCGACTCAGTGACCGAGTCGACATGGGCGTTACTGTGAAGTATAGCATATTAATTACTTAATAGTTAATATCCACACAACATCAACAATGAAGACCCAGCAAACTATGTTCATTTCTGGTAATCTTCCAAGAAAGAAGCCCCAGGCCTGACTTCAACGTGAACAAAGGCCCTTGCTTTGCCTCCACCCCCTATTTCTCATACCTCGCCGGCTCCCTCCTTAAAACTCCCCAAATCGTTTGCACCCCGGGATGTGGTGGTCATATCTAGGTCTTATAACCACCTCTCAGCCCCGACTCTACGATCACTCCAGGCAGTCTAAGAATGAAACCTAAATGCAAATTTCCGCACATCCATAATGAAACATGCCCAACCCCCAGAGCCTCATATATGTCCAGCGCACACGACTTGCTCATCTAATCCATTATCCCGATCTTAGTAACAAATAACCCCATAATCCTTCCTTTCCTCTCCTTTCCAACATGTCCCTCCCTCCCTATCCTAGCAAAACGGTAATCAATCGTATCCTCAGCTCTAGATCTGTCAGTTGCCTGGGTGGGTATCTACATCCACTGCCCTTCGTTCGTTCATTCATTCGACCTTGCACACAAGCAGAATCTAACTTTCGCGTGGAATGTTGATATACTTCTCTGCTCGTTGTTCGCAATACCCATACATGTATTGCTATGCTCTTGGATTGGGATTGGGATTCATCGTGATTCAGTCCATGCAGGCATGACAGGGACTGGGACTTACCTTCTGGAGCCGATACGGGGTAAGATTAAATTAGCTGGAGGTAATTCTTCTCCTCTGCTGTGGGTGGGCGTCTTTGGTTGATAGGCGTTTAAACCCTTTTTTTTCCTATAGAGTACAGACGCGCATATGGAAGTTAGCGGGGTTGAGTCGAATCGCAGATTCGGTTTTATATTTCTAGTATATTTAGATTACATGGTAGATCTAGTTCATGGTATGCATGTCCATATATGTACAAATCTATTATATAACAGCACGCGCATTTAGACAACACTTCAGCATGTTGATGTTGTCTCGTTCAAGGAGGCAGGTGCAAAACAGCGGTGTGGTTGTGGTTCAGAAATGGGTGGGGTGGAGTTTCGAAGCGGGCTTGAACTGGGCGATAGCATGAATGACTGGTGTTGAGTGGCAATATGCTATCGGAGAAGGATTCATATTGAGTTGTTTTTGCTAATGGAGTATTTAAAGCATGATAGGTATCGGGAAGAGGAAGGGCAGATTCGTTCCGATCCCGAAGGAGTGTGAGAATTGTCGATGTCATGTTTGCGTAACCAGATATACAATGCCCGTGGGCTCCCTCTCATATCGCCGATAGCCATCGGAAAGAAAGAGCGACAGATTCGATCCCAAACGATTACATGTATCTTGATACCGTGTTCTCACAAGAAGAGTACTCTCTTCCCTTTCATCTCATGAATGCAGACTTAACGCATGATGTGCTAGACCGAAGACAAAGTCCCCTTGCACAATACGCTTTCCGCTCGTAGAGTCGTAAGAGGAGAAGAATCAACCGATAAAATTACCGCTCTTTCCATCGAAGGTCCAAGTCTGGATCTTGCTTGGATTATTCTCTGCCTTCATCTTCGCACGCCAGCCGGACGCGGGCGTTGATGCTGAATTCGTCTTTGCAAGTCCCGCCGTTGGACTGCCAGCGGCATCGTTCGCTGCACATGGCTTGCTGACATCCTTCCTCTCGACGTCCTCGCTGGCGCCACGGTCCCTGGCATTGGAGACATTAACGGCTTTGTTGTTAGCGTCTATTCTAATTTAGGAGCAGAGGCTAATGAATGTTATTAAACACATTAACACTGCTAAAACGTAGACTACGCTTAGCTAGACACTAACCTTAGTATTACCTACTCCTTATTTAAATAATAAAAGAGCAAGGCTATAAACTTACCTTTAGACATAACATCTAGCGCCTTTATTATCTTGCATAATCCTAAACTCCTAATCTTAAACAGCCTCCCACTCTTAAACCCCTCTAACGCCTTCTTTGCCTTCTTCTCTTTCTGCTCATACAGCTCCATACCCTTATAATTCGCATTCAACCAGCGACGAAAGCGATGCGGGACCGTCCGTCCACTCCGGATCGCCAGCATGCCCAGATATATGAGAGGCGAATCAGGCGTTAGAGGGGTTTGAGAGTGGGAAGCTGTTTAAGATTAGGAGTTTAGGATTGTGCGAGATAATAAAGGCGCTAGATACTATGTCTAAAGGTTATTTTATAGCCTTGCTCTTCTATTATTTAAACAAGGGGTAGGTAATACTAAGGTTAGTGTCTAGCTAAGCATAGTCTACGTTTTAGCAGTGTTAATATGTTTAACAACATTAGCCTCTGCTTCTAAATTAGAATAGACGCTAACGACAAAGGCGTCAATATCTCCAATGTCAGCGCGGAGAATCCTGTGGATCCCCATGCACAATCTTGCGAGTGCCCGCGTCGAAGATAGTATAGTTCTTCAACATGCCGTGGTACTCGTCGAACAGCTTGGCGAGGCCGCCGTTGTTCATGCAGGTGGGACCTTCGGCAGGAGTTCTAGGGTTGAGCAGCCACTCGCGCTTGGAGTGGTCATCATGATGGAAGCCGGCATCCATGGTGAGCTCGCTAATGATGTCGTAGTCGTGGTCGGACTCGAAGAGGCGAAAGCCCCATGCTCCGATGGTGAACGGGCTGAGGATGCGGACTTGGTACGGCATGTTTTTGGTGCGAATACGGAGAACGTAGAGAAAGAGGGCAAGTGCAAAGATTGGAGCAGTGAGACGTGGGTATTCGAATACGAGAATGATCAGACCAGAAAGAAGTGAAAGCACCACGGAAGGGTTTGCTTTCAAAAATTGAAGAGCGAGCACAACTCTGATAAAGAATCCAGGAAGCTTGATGCAAACTTGGGGTATGGGCTGCAGGCCGGTTAGAGAAGAGGGGGGGGAGGAGAGAATGAGACATGATGGCGGAATTGATCAGGCGCGTCGCGCTCGTATGACGTGTCTTGTGAACAGAGAAGGCACGCGCTCCCACGTGACTGATATGAGTGGAAGGCACTATCGCTGTCCCGGTTACTGGTCGGGAATTAGTGACTCAGAGCGATCTACACAGCAGCGGCTACGCATGGTTCCAACTAGTTCATCTCATAAGAAAGAGTAGATACTGAGTATAAGACGCCAGAAATGCCCAAAGTTCCAAGAGGCGAAGGCAACTACAGCGATACCGTAGCGTACAGATAGCCAATAAAGTGAACGCCGCTTACAGACCCATCCTGCATCCGTTAAAGACACTTCCTTGGAAACAACCCGAGAACCTGTGGTCTAGTCGTTCTTGTTTCTACTTGTTAACCTGGAATGCTCTGCATCACCATCCGTAGGGCTTGCTGGCTCGACCTCATCGTCACTCCACTTGTCGTCCTCTCCTACCGCAAATATGGTGTCACCATCAAGGCTCTCCCTAGGCGGCACCACGGGCTTCTGTGGTTTTGGCGCTGGTAGAGGCGAGACGTCACGGTTGAAGCCCTGATTATCGCTTGGGCGATGTCTGGGGGCCGGATCGTACGCTGGCGGATGGTCTGACGGTCCCTCCTCTTCATCGAGAGAGTCGCGAAGAGAAGCAATCTCAAAGCCTTCATCATCTTGGGCAATCTGGAGAGTGTGAGTTGAAATTAAAAGAAGCGCTAAAGAAGACTTACCTCGTCACTCATAGCGAAACGCCTGTTATTGGCCGTCGGCCGCCACATGTATGCCACGAAGCACACATCGGCCAGGTAGACCAGGTTCAACCAACCGTCTAGGACAAACCATCTGGTCTGCCAATGATTGGGTGCGAAGTCAGGACTTGATGCGCCAGCAAAAGTGAAGCTGTTGATGAAGAAGAAGCCAAATATGACAAAGATGCTCGTCAGAATGCACCACCAAAGCTTCTTGTACATGTCTGCCTTGACGTGCTGCTTGCGGTCCATCAGACTCTTCATCGTCATGTTCAAAGAGTTCAGGGTCCAGATGTAGAAGGCGGTAAGGGTGGCCGAAAGAGGAAGGATGACGAGAAGAACCAGGGGTCCAGCATCGTCTGGCCGGATGGTAAGAGAGGCGACCGCATAAATGACACCGAATACGAAGTGCGCCACCGCCAGCCAGCGAACAATGGTCATTGTCTTACCCAACGAAGGCTTGACCACACCATAACCCATGCAGACGATCAAGAGCAAAAAGAACGAGAAGGAATTCCGGAAAGCGTTGAGAATGGCCACAATGATCATGAGTGCCTTGGCGCCAACGTTGTTGCCGTGGCGGTTCTGGTAGTCGTAGAAGCCCCAGGTCATCAACATCTCCACGACCAGGAACACAATGATGGCCGTGATGTAATTTTGCACTGCGAGAATATCGGAGCGGTTTTGGACGTAGAGAAAGGCCCAGAAGATGCCAATCACGGCATAGACAATGGTGATGCCGCCGTAGAAGGGAAGCTTGGCAATCTGAGCTGCCGGAAGTTCTCCGTAGGCGTTTTGGAAAGTGACAATGGCCGTGTATTCGACGTCCGAAGTGTAGGCGGCCGTTGCAACGCAGTAGTATCCCGTGCGAAGGGGTATCTTGGTGTCGCCGGTTGCAACGGGGTAGTTGACGGCCTTGGGTTCTTTGAGGTGGACTGCGGCTGTGCGGATGTAGTTCTGGGACACGGCGTCGGCGTTGTCGGCGAGGATCCATTCGCCCTTGTGCGTCTCGTTGCAGAGCTGCTGGCCGATTGACTCGTCGTTGCATATGTACTTGCGCTGCAGTGTCTCTGTTAGCCGGCTTCAGCGGAGCTTCGGATGGGGTCGCGGACATCGTCAGGGGCGGCGTCGGCGGGTTTTCCCAACAGGCCCGCGTCCTTCCATTCCCAGATAACCACGCCCACAGTCGGGTCGGCGTCTTCCTGCTTTGCGTCTGTCTTGATGAACTTGACCATGATGAAGGGCTCCACCTTCCCGCCCCATGACTTCTTGCTGTACATGCCCGAGCACTTCTGGGCGTCGTTCTGTGTCTAGAAAGCGCGTCAGTCATCGCGCAAGCTGCCCCGGCCGAGGAATTATACCAAAAGGACATCTACAGCCGCCACGCTTGCTACTGTGGATAGCAGCAACACCGCAGCTGTCCGCAGCCAGGACCTCATCGTGTCAGTAAGGCCAGCTGGCCGAGCTGGAGCGTGTCGTGTATACGATTCCGAGGGGAGCGATCGGAGGGTTTGCGGTCAGCAAGTCAAGCTTCTTTTCACATGCGAAGCTCTTGATGGTCTCAAAAGGACAGCGTGAGTGAGTGTCGCGCGGAACGGAGTTGCTCAACTCGGCGTCGTCAGTCTTCCACAAATTCCGCCCCGACGTTGGCCCGAGCGCACCTTCCATCTTCCGAGAATCCGAGTTCCCACCTTGTGGCGCAGCATCTTCAAACACGATTCCGCCCCACGCATGCAGATAACATGCCGGCCAAAGACACATCTGATGCTGGCGAGCAACCTTGCAGGCGGTGCAGGGAGGCTTCTTCTGTCCTTGTAGTCCGCGGTGAGCCTCTCTGCCGGTGAGTATTTTCACACTGCGTCCAGTCATCATTTCTCACTGAAATACTCGCAGTGACTGCTTCGTCAAATATGTACACACAAAGGCCATCAAGAGAATGGAGACTTTGCGGGTTCGACATTCCGCCCCAGGTCAACAGCGCAAGGTTCTTTTACCCCTGTCTTTTGGGGTCTCATCCGTCGTGCTCCTGCACGTGCTGGATCACCATCTGAAGACCCAAGCTTCAAAGACGGGACGGACGGGGTTTTCCATAGCGGCTCTGAGCGTAGACGACTCGATGATACTCAAGGCACCAGTCTCTTACCTCCAGCTTATGGCCCGCATCCAGGAACAGTATCCCGGCCATGAGTACTCGTCGCTTCCTCTACATGATGTATTCCGGCTTCTTCCCGCAGATAGCTCTCTGTTTGCTTTGACTACAGATACGAACGTATCTACAGACACTCCGCCTGAACAGCGCCTTGCCGCGCTTTTGAATTCTCTACCCTCTGCAACTGCCCGTGCAGATGTCATTTCTACCCTGAGAACTAGGCTGATCGTGGAGCACGCCAAGTCACTGGGCTGCGAGGGCATACTATGGGGAGACAGCACGACCAAGCTCGCTGAGAAGACGCTCTCCGAAACCGCCAAAGGCCGTGGATTCTCCTTGCCCTGGAGGACCGCTGATGGTGAATCTCCCTTCGGAATCACATTCAACTATCCGCTGAGAGACTTGCTGAAGAAGGAACTTGTAGCCTTTGCAAGGCTCAACGAACCGCCGCTTTCTCCGCTCGTCTTGGAGAACTCTGGCGCTTCTAGGCAAGCTTCTATGAGTTCGAAGGATACTACCATTGACGATCTGATGAAGCAGTATTTTGAATCTGTGGAGGAGAAATTTCCTAGCATTGTTGCTAACGTCGTTCGAACTACGAGCAAGTTAAAGGCGAATTCGATACGGGAGACAGATCTTCGATGCCATCTCTGCAGCATGCCCGTCTCCGATGGGCGGTTCGGGATCCATGGCTGGGGAGGCGACCAACAGGATGGAATAGCCGGGGCGCCGGTTGGAGATGGAGAGAATCTGTGTTACGGATGCACCAGGTCGATTCCGCAGTCAATCACAGCTGCAAAGGGGAGATCTTGAGGTGAACATTGTCACCGAAAGTTCCAAGGCTCTGAAATTCAGTGAACGCACCGACCGTGGGAACCACGATCAGAACGACAAAATGTTGCTCTACCTAGATCCTCCCGCTGTTGACGTAATTTGCAGCCATATCAAAGACTCTGGCTTTCACTCCCCAAACCTCTTTCCACCTCTTCAATTGGGCGGGCACTGTTGGGCCTACATACAACAACTCTGGATGTCGCAGAGCTAGCGGCCAGAGATCGTCAAGGAACTGCGTTTGCGTGAACATCAAAGGGAAGACGTCAGAGAAGACAAGGGTGCTGAGGATCCGCATTTGTCCGGAGTAGAAAGGGGTTTCGTCGGCATGCTCGTCCGCTGCTTGTTCCTCGGCGGAGAATCCTGTATCCACGCCTAGGACGAAGCCGCCAATATCGCCGGGGAAGAGGAGGGTGGAGAGCGGGTGGGTGTGTGAATAGGACGCGTAGCAGGAACTGTCGATCGTGAGGAAGACTGAGGTGTTGTACCAAGGGTTGTTAGAACCTTCGTTGGATGCTTTGAGTTGAGTGAAATGCCTGCGAGTCCGCGGTCAGCGCTCCCCACACTTTGATCCCCGAGATCAGGGGATAAAAACAATTTGAGAACATACCTTCTCGCGCCCTCAACGTCACCCTCTTCAATTCCTAACTCCTTTCCATCATGCCATTCTAATGTCGCATGTCCCCGAACATCTTCCACGCCAATCTCTTCCCCAGCATCCCCCCAATTCTTCAAATCCCCCTCCAACTTCTCCATAAAAGCCCTCCACTCCTCATCCGTCTGCCCATACGTCAACCTATACATCACAAACCCCCACTTCTTGTCCACCCTCTCCGCAACCTCCTTAACCTTCCTCAACCACGCCACGGCCCCAACCACTCCCGGCTCCCCCCTCAACTCCGTTCTCACCTCATTCTGCGCCTCACTCTGCTCTCTCACCGATTCCAGAGACCTCTCTACATGATTCAGCGCCCTAACCTCCTCTCCAGCACTCATCCTCGCAAATACACTCGCCACCGTCTTCTGCCTCGAGCGCAACCGCAACGCCTTATGGTACTCTGCTCTCCGCTGCTCGAAGCTCGGTTTCGGGCCCGGCGCTGGCGGATCCGAGTGCTCCAGATGCAGGAAAATGGAATAGTCTGCATGCGCCGCGATCTCAGTGGCGTCATGGATGCGATTCATAATCGCTAGCTGCTCGGCGGTCGTCGAGACTCCATCTGGATGACTGTGCGTGTGACGCAGTAGCTCGCGATCACGGTGTTTGAGACGGTTTACCTTCCCCAGGACCCAGGAATGCGCACGCGTTGTAATGACTGTGAACAAATCCTCCACGAATTCGTCCCAGAGCTGGGCAACGGGGACCGGGCCCTCGCAGTCCCTTTCCGCTGCCGTCAGCGCATTGAAGCAATTCTCGAAATCTTTCCAATGGCCGCGGATCAGGGTGATTGTTTCGAGCAGACAGTGTCGGCCGATGGGATGGTTTAAGTAGGCGAAGACTTCTATCACGCTGCTGAGCTGCTGACACGCAACGGCATGCCACTCCACACTATTAAGTCCCTTTTCCGACCACCGTTTCTCGCTGACAGGCATAATGCCCTCCCATATCCTGCTCTTGACCGCGTGCACGTTTTTGTCGAGGAGTTGTAGACGCGCGCTGTCGAGGTGCGAGCCAATACGAACCATCACGTGATCGATTGGTGAGCTGGAGAAGAGGTCGTGTGGGCCGGGACTCCATGTTGAGTATGGTTTAGCGAGGTATTTCTGTGCGGCGGTGCCTGGGAGAAGGGCGTGCTGGGTTTTGCGGCCCGATGGGAGGATCCCCGAGATGAGGGTTTCGACGAAGTGGACAGATGTTTGGGGCGGGAGAATGCGGTCGACTGGCAGACGGGTTGGTTAATCCATGTCACGATGTGAATTCGAATCTGAGCACTCGATTCCGGGGGGGTTGGAAGAGGTATACGACAGGTACCTACCAATTGGAAAGGAGTCTGGTACTTCGGCATCGAACCCGACGAAGCGTGTGGGGTCGCGTGGGAGGTTTTGTTTCCACCCGGGGTCTATGCGGTCGCGGTACGACATGTTGTAGGCCACCCTATGTAGAGGCCCCTGGGTCTGTATCTACGTGATGGAGTCGGGCTTGGAGTGATCTTGTGATGGACTCGACGATTTCGCTTTAGAGGTCGTCGTGTTTATTTACTTATACTTCGAAGGATGCATGCCAAGCCTCGTGAGAATCCTTCCAAGGCTCCACCGCTAGGCTCCCGAGGTCGCGCCCGCCTCGCTTTTAGTGTCTCCACCTACACGTGACGCCAAAATTGTTATAATTAGAGTATAAGCCATGTCTTTAGAGTGTAAGTTGATAATGTAGATTGTTATCTCCATCTACTTTTAGCAATTTCTAAACTGCTTTTTGGTGGAAGTACATTTGTTAATTTAGTACAGACGCAACTACAAGCCCAATGGGACTGGAAAATATAGCCCCATGTGAACGAGCATTGTATGTGCTCAGATGGAAGAAGAAAAATGGTAGAGAGTAACAGCCTCCCCGTCCCCTAGGGAAAATTTACCAGCGACAGTAGACCTCGAAACAAAATGTTGCACAAGGGGTATGAATTCCTTTTCAGAACGGTATATGAGGATTCCAGCGTATAGATTCATCGCACTGGGGGCGGCGGATACCCAACGCCGCCAGGGGGTGGTGGGTAGTACCCCACACCGCCGGGACTTACTGAGTTACGGCTGGGACTTGCTGGGGCACCGGGGGGTAGCGGGTCGTGCCAAACACTGCCAGGACTTGCTGAATTACTGGGGGGCGGTGGGTAGTTCCCAACATTGCCGGGACCTACCGAGTTACGGCTAGGACTCGAAGGCAACTTGGGTGAAAGCAATCTGAGTTGCTCGATGATCGCTAGTCAATGCAGTCAGCATAGTTAGTTCGTTACGAAATAGTCGTGACTTGGTGCACTTACGATCGAGGCTCCTGTACCGCTGCAGCTCTTCTTCTAATGCCGCTTTTTGAGTTCTCAGGTCTTGAACATCCTGGAGGTTCTTTTCGTGTTCGGCAGCCTTGGATTTTGTTTCCTCGATGTTCTTTTTGAGTTCCGTGATCTCTTTACTTTTTGTTTGCGTAGTCTCTTCGAGCCCCTTTATTTCGTTCTGAAGGGCCTCTAACAGGTTCGTCCTCGACTTTAATTGGGCTTCGAAACGCTCAGATAACGCCTTGCGGTCCGCTTCATGACGCTCAATCAACACCTTGCGCTTTGCGTCGTTCTCCCGAAAGAAAGTTGAGTGCCTCTTTGACTCTTCCTCCAAGTGGGATCGAGATTGTTCAATGTCATCTCTCTCAGCCAGGACACGGCTTAATTCAGCCTCTTTTTCTTCCTTCAGAGTTTCCATTTCTTGAATTATATCAGCCTTCTCATTCTGAAGTCGATGGACTTGCGTTTGTTGTTCGAAGAAATATCTCTTGACTTTCTGATACTTCTCCCTCAGTATTTCGTGCTCCTTGACCAGGTGTTGGACATCCTCGTCCGGCATTCTTCCGTCAACTATAGTCGCGGAGTCTGATGACATTTCAGATTGTTCCATCACTGGAGTAAGGTTTTGAGAACTTTTCGTCTGGAAGAGGGCTCGTCGGTACGCCTGTGAGTTGACGACGAGATCATCAAATGCGAAATTCGTCGAGGTAGCAGCAGAGTTGGTTGTGTATATGCTGGCAACATCATCGAAGTCGACTTCAAACACGGAGGCTGGAGCTTTCACCTTCGGATTCGCGCGGCGGAACCTGCCAGTCTGGTACGCGACATTCTGAAGAACCGCCGTGTTGTTTTGCAAAAGAACCTGGACATCCTGGATTGAACCCCTAGTCTTGGTTAATTTTGCCAGGGGACAAAGGGGTCGCCGTGAATTAAGTCGTTGACCCAAGGGTGCAAAGCTCAACGAGAGAAAATTGCACGTGGTAGAAGCGCTGAGACTTACATCTGAAGTAGCTGTATCAACAAACTCAATGCTGTTTGTTGACCGCGGATCTGGGTAAGCACATCCTTCATCGTGTCCTCCTTCCAAACGAACTTCATTCTCCCCATCGCACCCGCAATCCCATCCTTCCCGATTTCAGCATATAATCGGTGGACTTCTTCATCCAAGACTGAATAGACGAGGACGCAGCCTGTCAGCGCCTGATCAAAGGTTGCAGTGAGATCGGAGCGCTCATGGAGAGTGGAGCGCAAGGCCTCCGGGTTTCTGGTACACAGTCCTTGAATGCTGGCGAGTGAGGTCGAGATGACTGTAGTTTCTGATGAAATTAAGCGATGGACTCCCGAAGATACGCGACAGCGATTACTGTACCTGTGTAGATGGCAGTGATGAGCATGGATGCATCCTTGTACTTTCCCCGCAGGTCATACAGCGCCCTCGCGGTCTGTACGCATCGCGCCGAGATTGATATTACAGTGCTGGTGATGGTGAGGGGATCCATGGCTCTCGCAGGGTCATCCTCTCCTTTCGATGGGTATTTGAGAAGGTTATCCGCTGAGGGCTCAGGCAAAGCTATCTATCGATTCTCACGAAAGCAGAGTTCAGCTCCGCCTCATCTGACCATAACTAGTAGCGTGCGCCTCGGCATTGCTTTTGCTGCAGAAAGTGGCGCAGACTTGCATGCCGTAACTGTCCAACGAATGAGACCGGGAGATAAAATGTGGCGCTGCATCATCAACTCTTCTCGGAATGCGGGATCGTCAGAGGTCGTATAGTGTTCGATGAGCCTCGCGGATGATTGCGAAATGCCTTTCACAAAGGGGGTAGAAGTTCCAGCGGAGCGATGGTCTAACGCTTTGCAGAGCTAGCGGGTCCGGCTTAGTTCGGCCTTCGAATGGAACCACCTGCAACGTGTTCACGACCTCCGCCGAAGCATTCATCTCGAACTAAGTGCTACGGATCATCGTCCAATGTAACATTAAATATCCAATGAGGTCTCTTATCCCCGGTATGGGTGGTACCAAGATTCAACATGTGCTCTCGCGTGCATTAAGCGCCCACCACTGACGCGGGACCCCTGGTTCCTTCAAGGTGTCTCAGGACAGGCGGGATGCGGCGCAGCATCAATTCAAGTAAAAGGCTCAAGGCTGCCGTCGTGGACCTGAGCTCTGCACTAAACGGATCTTGCAGCATTTTGAATATGTTTATACTCTCCATTTTCCTCTATCACCTTTTTGTCAAGACTTCCGCGTTTCCGGTACAGAACACAGTCAATCAAACGAGCTCGTCTTTCGCATCAAATCAAAATCAAACTGGCTCTTTAAGTGTGGGATGGTATTCCCCACCCAATTTACGAGGAACATTTGACCTTCTCATATCTTGCCTTACTACTCTTGCTCTATGTGCTTGGACAGCTTACCATCCAAACGTGCATTCGGGACGATCCCAGTTGCAGCTCATAGGCCACCGAATACTATGGATGGTGATTGCTGTGTTCGTTCCTGAGATTGTGCTTTTCTGTGCATGGGATCAATGGTGGGCATCGAGGAGACTTAAAGAGGAGATTAATGCGTTGGGCGAAGGCGCGTTTAACGAATGTCTATCGAAAGAATTGGATGATGAAAGAATTGGGGGTAATGATGATGATGATGATGATGATGATGTATGTTGGGGTTGTGCACAGGACCACGAGGAAGCATATCATCTCGACATGTTGTTTGAGGATCAAAGCAAGGCCTCAACGGAATCGGTGCGCCCACAGGATTTGGAGACTGCACCATCGAACGGGAGTGGCGACATAACCAGTACCATAAAAGAGAAGAGACATTTCTGGCGGCGCAGAAGTACACGGGGTTCGAAAGGCTCTGATCCAGACAAGTCCCAGCCGTCCCACAAATGGACGACGGAACAAGCCTTTTTCGCGCTTTCAGGCGGCTTTGCTATCCCAACACCTTACCATCACCGTCGTCAACTTACTCTTACGCTTTGTGGACTTCAACTCTTTGCACGCCTCGGCCTTCTCCCCGCGACTGCTCCAGCTTCCGTATCCGACAAATCGAAAGCCGACACGGTCGCAAAGATACTCGTATGTATCCAAGCAGGATGGTTCTTTGTGCAATGCATCGCGCGCGTGGCACAGAAACTACCGCTTACGCTACTTGAGCTGCATGTTCTAACGCATGTTCTTTGCGCGTTTGCAATGTATGTGCTATGGATCGAGAAACCATACGACGTTGGTGCGCCTATAATGTGCGACAGCGAAAGAGCGAAGGACTTTGGGGCGTTGTTTGGATTGGATGATGGTATGGTGAGTCCCGTCACTCTCTTCTTCCCCAACCGGTCTATAATTGCAGTACAAGATTTAGAGACTCTGATTCATGGATCTCGTCTCATCTGAACGCCCCTAAGTTTGCCCGACAGTGGAACTGCACAAATTTTGTTTTCCATCCACCATATACAATGAATAACAGTCCATCAGGGGTACGAGGAAATATGTGAAGGCAACGTCTGGAAATGCCCCTACGCCTCTCCCACCATCGCCATCTCCGAAATCCGGGGCACTCAAAATCTCCGCACCCACCAGTCCTCAATAATCAAATACCTACATCTATGTCTCAAAGACGTCGGCCTAAAAAGGCCCTCGCAAACCGCGGCCCCCAAAACCCAAGCCCCCAGCTCAGAAAAGCAAGCACCACCCACAGAGACAATGAAGGAGCATCTCACGCGAGCAAACCGAGCGCTACAGTACCTGAAAGACCGCAAAGTGCACTTCCCCTACCTCTCGAAATCTACAATCTACGCCGCGAATGGCATCGGGCCCCCAGCCTTCCACCACACGGACCCAAAGCACGGCGACGAAGAACGGCACGTCGAACTAGCAACGTCGATCCATATCCCAACCAAATACGCCGTCTCCACGCGTAGCAATCTCCTCATTGATGGGAGAGCTGTGTACCGACACCAGATCTCAGATGTCGAAAAAAGGAAGAAAGACCGATTTCGTCTGACGCAGATCACGGTTCGTTTATCCTTCTTCTTACCCCCTCTACCAATCTCCCCATCTACCTTCTACGCATACATGTCCACAACTCGTTCATTTGTGGCTGCAGCTGCGGCAGGGAATGGACGGTAAATGGCTACACACACATACTAACAGCGTCACCTAAATCCAGATGTTCGGTCTCACATCCACCCTCTACGGTGCCCTCCACCTCCTCGCCTGGTCCCGCTCCCACTTCCCCACGATGCTGGAAACCTGGCTCTGGCGCGGCTCCGCCCTGACCATGATCTCCGGGCCGGTGTTCACGTTCCTCTTGTTGGGCTCCATGAACCTCTCACGTCTTACATCCACCAAAAAATCCAAAAGCCCCTGGATGCGGGCTTGGGCGGCGTCTGTGAATGGGCTAGAGGCGCTGGTGATGTATTTGGTGGTTTTCCCGGCGTGCGTGGCTTGGGCGGCGTATCCGATTGCGAGGCTGTATGTTTTGGTGGAGAGTTTTGTGGGGTTGAGGAGCGTGGGCGAGGGGATTTATCGGACGGTAGAGTGGTCGGGGTTTGTGCCGCATGTTGGGTGATGGGCGGGTGTGGGTATGAGATTTTTGTATGTTGTTAGGCAGAGTTTGCATTCTTTAGTACTTCGTAGGCTTGTGGCCAACAGCGAAGAGTTGGGTGCGTCTTCTGGCTAATTAGCCTGCGAATGCTTGCCAACTTGTAAATAAGAACAGTTCTTAGTAGAGGGTGGGGAGAATTTCACGCGCGAGAAAGCATGGCGAGACGATAATGGAACATTGCATTTTTGGGAAGGTACAGCATAGCGTGGGAAGCGAGCCAAGAGATAATTATCTACAAAGCGAAAGGTGAGAAGGGTATCAAGATGTCATTACGGCCTTTTCTACAGCCCAGAGAACAGAGAACGCCACCGGTGCGCTACGCCTTCCTAATACAGACTCAAAAGTATTACAAGAGCAGCGTCTGGATGCCAGAAATATCGCAAGATAAAGGTTAAGCGCTTCGTGGGTGAACAGCGAAAAAAAAAGGAATGCGACATCCCCGTCGCCGCGATGCAAGAGAGAGAGGGAAACGTGTCAGGCGAAAAGTATCATATAGGGAAAATATAGGTACTCTTATCGTCGGCTGCTCTTCGTGCCATTGCGGACTGGCTTCTCGTGTCGTCCTGAGCGAGGCTCCTCATATCTAGGGAGCCCCATCTCCTCATCCCGAACTCGTTCCTTTCTTCCCGATTGTGCACGCATGGGCCGACGAACATCGCCGTGAGTAGCATCATAAGGCGAGCCACGGCGTTCTTCTTCCTCATCAGAGAAGTCCTCATATACGGTTGCAGGCGCATCGGGCTCCACGCCATTGGGCTTGTATGCTTCGTCGAGGCGCTTCTCCAGGAGTCGCACATTGCGGGAATTGGCCTTCATCGCGGCGTCCGCGAGGTCTCCAACAAAGGGAATGAGGCCGACAAAGAAATCGAATATCAGGTTCAGGTACATCCGGTGCTGCACACCTCCGAGACCGCACTCGACTGCGGACATGGCGCTGATGAGACGATAGGCCAGAAATGCGTCGAAGAAGTCGCCCACAGCGGGGACTAGGCCGATGACGGCTGACCATCCGAATCGAATGCCCAGGAAGTTGAAGAGACAGACGTCGAGCATATAGGCCCTCTTGCGGGCTTTGGCGAGGATCTCGGCATCTTTGGTGGGAATGTACGCTGGGATTTGCTTCTTGACTTTCTTCGTCTTGCCTCGCTTGGTGGGGTGTGGGATTTCCTCGTAGAAGGGGTCCTGTAGGAAAGTCGTAAGCTGGCGGTCTCGAAACAGGTTGCGATCCCGGTTGGGGTACGGAATACGAGGAAGGCTGGGGGAAATGCTTGCTATTGGGCCGGACGACTTACATATGAAGTAACGTCCTTCGACTTGTACTTGTCCATCTCCTTCGACATCAACTTCTTCGCAGCATACTTCACAACGAGCTGCGTCATTGTGGCGTTCGGTTCTTTGCTGATGAGAGGAAAGGGGCTTTGTGTGGTGCGCGGCGGCGATGGAAAACGGATCTGAGGACAATGGAATGCTCCCAGAGGTGGTATTTAAGGCTTTGTTCTCTGAGGAGTGCTTTGTCGATGTCGGTATGGTGCGGCTCTGAAAGTGATCTCAAAGCACGCTGGTTGGTCGACGAGGCTTCTCTCCCAAGAACCTGAAACGGGCGCGTGGCTGCTATGAATAGAGGACGAGTGCGATTGCGGCAAACGAAACTTGGACAACGAAGAAGATGAAAGAGCGACTGGAGACGGACAGGCGACGAGTGATTTATTATGGAAGGGAAGGTTTGCTGGCGCGCATCGCCGTCTTGTCGTGCCTTGATTCGGGATGGGACGACGCATCGTGCATGAGGCGAGACGTCATGTCGCCCCAGACCCGGGCCGGTCTTAGTGCGGCACAGCCACAGCCACTGTGGCTGCACCAGCCACATGAAGGACGCCACCTTTGCAACATTCGCTCCTGCCGGCCCAACCACGACGCCTCCCACCTTCACTCTCCACCACGCCCGCCAGTCACCTCTCCTCCACGTGCTTTATTACTTCACTCCTAGCTTGCGCGGCAGTGCAACCCCGCCAGCTGATCGACGCGATCCAGAACGTTCGCTCCGCGCGCCCGTCGACGCGGCCAGCTGTCTTGCATTTTGATCGCGCTACCGAGCGGCATGCTAAAAGACACAGGACAACATGACCACCTCGGATCCCAAGATGCGGCTAGTTGACTGGCTCGACGACCTCTGCGTTCGCTTCATCATCAACCTCCCCCACGAAGAGCTCCAGTCGGTCGAGCGAATATGCTTCCAGATAGAAGAGGCACAATGGTTCTACGAGGACTTCATCCGGCCGCTGGACCCCAGCCTGCCGTCGATGAACCTGCGCAGATTCGCCATGCTGATGTTCCAGCACTGTCCGCTGTCCTCGTCGTATTCTGAGCTCCACCACACCCAGGCCTACGATAACTTCCTCGAGTACAAGACCCGCGTGCCGGTCCGCGGTGCTATAATGCTGAATGATGACATGACACACGCGGTGCTGGTCAAGGGATGGAAGAAGGGCGCAAAATGGAGCTTCCCCCGAGGCAAGATAAACAAGGGCGAGGCCGATCTGGACTGCGCCGTTCGCGAGGTCTACGAGGAGACGGGCTTCGATCTGAAAGAGTACGATCTGATGGGCACCGAAGAGAAGAGTAAGAGCATTACCGTGGCCATGAGGGAGCAGCACATGAAGCTGTACGTTTTCCGGGGCGTTCCCATGGACGCGCACTTTGAGCCGCGCACCCGGAAGGAGATTTCTGTATGTATTTTGGTGGTGGAGGTTGCACAAGGCTAACGCGTCCAGAAAATCGCGTGGTACAAGCTCGGAGATCTGCCCACCCTCAAGCGCAAAAACCAGGTCCTGCAAGGAAATGGCGCCGATTTGGTCAAGGACAATATGTTTTACATGGTTGCGCCATTCCTGGGTCCGCTGAAGGCTTGGATCAAGCAGCAGCGTAAACTCGACAACCAGAGGCTCAAGTCTGGCCCGCACTTGGCGCCCCGAGTGCTCTCTGGAGAAACAGATTTGGAGGAGGCCGAGGTCGAAGACCATGCACGAGGCGAGATGACGGCTGACGAGGCGACGAGACCGCAGCTGGAACCTCAAGATCCAAATTTTGCGGACCTCGTGGCCCAACTTGGGAGGGGCCATCGATCTAGTGATGCGTTGCCTGAGGTCTCTACCGCCCCCCGACCGCCCCCGATGCTAGACCCAGCTGCAGAGCTTAAGAGGCTGCTGAGCGTAGGAGGAGCTGGTGTGCACCAACAAACACCGGTCGTGGAGGCACCCGGCACAGTGCAGCACAAGCACCAGCAACCCAATCCTCTCCTTGCCATGCTGCAGGGAAGCAAACCGGAAAGTGCAATGCCACCTCCCAGGACCCCGTTCGACCAGATCACGTCTCCTCCAGCGCAACCTCATAGCCCGCACGGCCAGCACCACCCGCGCCAGTTCCAACCGCATCTCGATCACATGCCACCTCCGCCGCCATTCCAATTCCCAATACAGCAGAATCTACCCTACCGTGGTCCTCAGCATCCCCAAATGCCAAGCCACCATCCCAATAATCCGTCCACACACATTCCCCGACAGTTCTATCCACCGCCTCCACGGCATCCGAATCCCGTCTTTCCCACTCATGCCCCAAATATACAAGAAGCGTTCAGCCAGCAAGCCCCACGGCCATACCAAAGGACTGGTGATCCTCAATTCGCCCAGCCTCCGCAATTCCCGGGTGTGCATGGCCCCGCTATACCACCAGCGTCGAAGCTACCTCTTCCGAAACTCACGGCCCATGCGTTGGGGTTGTTGAATGCGTTCAAAAGCCAGGAGAGGCCAATTCCACCTCCCCAACAAGCACTGTCTCATCCATCACAAGCATCTCAGAGCACACCGAGAATGCATCCAGTGCCTGTCATCCACCACGCACCTGAGCCTTTCTCACCGCCGCAGGAACCTGTTAGCGCGAACCTTTATGCACCAAGTCCACCTCCTTTTCGGTCTCCTCCACCAAGCGCAAATTTCCAGACTGCTCAACCGAAACCGCGAAGTGCTCACCAAGACAACCTGCTCAATCTCTTCCGGTCACCGTCTGTTCCTGCCACTACTCCACCGCCCCCGAAATTGGAAGCTCCACCGGTTGAACTCTCGGCTCACCCTACTCCTGGTGTTGTCAGACTTCAACCCGCATCACACGACGCCGCACCGCCCCGGCCTGACTTGAGCATCAAATCAAACTTGCTCGATGCATTTGGCCAGCGGCCTCGGAAGCCTAGCCTGACCTCTGCGACCATCAGTGGTCCCCTCAACGCGCCAGACTTTGAGACTGTCAAAAAGAGTACTCAAATGCATGATGCTAACGGTCATGGCCATTCGATGCACTCGCGGAGAGCCTCTCCAGCTGGTCGTGGGATTGGAGAGCAGAAGATGTTCATCCCAACACAGATCCTGAGGCGGGAGAGCAAATCTCCTCGAAACAGAGTCAGCTCCCAAGA
The DNA here is from genome assembly GCA_002105025.1 of Clohesyomyces aquaticus. Taxonomy (NCBI): domain Eukaryota; kingdom Fungi; phylum Ascomycota; class Dothideomycetes; order Pleosporales; family Lindgomycetaceae; genus Clohesyomyces; species Clohesyomyces aquaticus. Next base: position 102,220 of record MCFA01000014.1, on the reverse strand, counting down.
GATGGCCCAGGCCAACATTGCCAAGAGCCCAAAGCCCATATCCGACGCTCCGACTCCGCACATGACATCGTTCAAACCTCAGATCCTTCGTCGTCCGCAACAAAATCCATCCCCGGTTCCTGGCCCTGGCCCTCTGCCAAACGCCGGGTTTGGAACCATGAGCATCGACGTATCACCACAGGTTGCTCCTGCCGTCCCAGTGCGCTTCCCCACAGCACAAGTCGCGCAAGGTTCAAGTACATTTGATCGGCGAGACACGCTTCCGGCAGAACAGAAAACAGCCCTACTCTCGCTATTTGGCAAACCCGCTCAGCATGCAACTCACAAACCGCCAACCCTCCCCTCCGTATCTCCGCGTACAGCCCATATCCCAACCAAATCCCCCACCCTGCCCGCGCACCCCCCGACCCCTAAAACGCAAATGTCCGGCGTTATTAGTCCCGTGAGCCCGCTGCCGGAGAAAGCGAGCCAGCAGAATAGCCCCAAGGATCTGGCGTCCAGAAGCAGGATCTCGTCGATTGGCGATAGTATTCCACCGCATATCATCATACCGCAAAACATCCCCACGAGCCATCCGGTCGGCCCAAAGAATGGCCTCGGGAGCGCGGGCGTGGAGGAGGGTTATGTGGGCGCCGGTCCAGCATCCGGTATGAAGGGGCCGTTGGATAATGCGAAGAAGGCAATGGCGAGTGAAGGCGGGAAGAGTCCGGTCGATAAGTCGTTTTTGTTGGGGTTTTTGGAGGATGTGGCGAGGAGGGGGCGGTGAGGTAGGATGGAAGGGAGTTGAGTGGCTTTCAGATGTTTGCTTTCGGGTCTTGGGGAGTATGGAAGGTGCATTGGAATGGGATGAATGGACCATTGAAGCCGCGGAAAAATCTGCCCAGCGGTGCGTCCGCTTTCGAGTGTACATTTTTTCTTTTGCTTTCCGGATGTATGAGCGCGCAAGGTCCGGGATGGGATTCTCGATACGGCTTGCATGCATGCATGGATGAGCGAGGGATGCGAGCGAGTGCTTTGGGACTTTCATAGCGAATGGAGTATAAATTTATCTTCTGTCAGTGTTCGCTTCAGTTATCCTGGTTTTGAAAACTAGACGTGTTGGGTGGAGCTTTGGTCTGCTCCCTCTGAATCTAGTCTGTCCGCCGAATAAACACGGAATCATGGGGATTGGAGCGCGGCGGAAGTCGACGAATGGTGGTGCTGAGGTTGTGGGTCGGTGGAGTGGATGGATGGAGTTGTTTGGTTTGGTGGTGCGATGTGGAAGGCTATAGACTCTGGATTTTGATTCGGATTCGGAGACTTGAAGGCGCGGTTAGATGGATGGATGGATGGATAGGTAGATCTGTAACAGCAAGAGAAAGTCCAAGGTGCTGTGGAAGCACTGGTGCTTTTTGTCTTGTGTTCGCATCAGTCCTTCCGCACGGCTGGGGAATGGCAATCAGGGCTCCGGCATGTAATTATTAATGCTATCCCTATGAGAAGCCTGATTGAACCCGACTCTTGTGGATGCATTGAAGGAAGGGATTGAGACCATTGGGGGGATAGTTCTGGTTTGGGTTTGGTGGCAGTAGGAAGGCTTAAGGTTGCGATGAGGGAGCGGAGGTTTAGGTGGTGGGGAAAGGGGCTCGATCTAGATTTATTCGGATTTCTTGGATGCTCTGGTTCTGACTGTAGACTGTACGTTGCGACTCAAGGTGGTTTGATGGGGGAGGTTGTTACATCAAGGGAGCTGATTGGGTTGGGGGATTTATGCAGGGTTAGGGTTGAAAAGCCTGATGGGATAATTCAGTACCCCACGCTACTTATGAGATTATTACTTAGAACAGCGCTGTAGGGACCAACGTCGTTGGAGTCGAGCTCGGAGAAACGTTCATCACCCAACACCAAAAACTCACACTTCAACGACCCGAAACCAATCTCTGGACTTTGAAGATAGTATCGTGAATATGGCAATGCAGGATCTTCTGACTTGCCACAGTGCCAATCCTACTAGATTTGACCTCTACACGCAAGAGGATGTTGGTATGGAGGACCAATTTAGAGCGGAATTGCACTTGGCAAAAGCTGCTTCTAATATTCACGCACTTGGGTGGCGCGGGTTGGGAACCACTTGGCAGTACCCGAAGCAATGAAAGTGTATTCCAGATGCCCGGGGTATGTCCGATTTAACCGTAGCATGCTACTGTACGTGGTAACTACTCAGCTTCGCGATTATGCAGTCAGACTGCCCTAGCCCATTTGAAATAAGCGCCTTGTCCTCAATGCACCTTGCCAAACATTCCAACCGGAACAGTCAATCATGCGAAGATTGAATACAACTCCGCGCGAAACACTCCACACGACCACATATCGAAGTGAAAGGCGATGATCATCAATGGGGAGCATTGACCACGACCTGGAACCGGTGCCAGCTGGCGAAAAGCAGAACGAAGGCATACCAAAGATTTGCAATCTCGAAGAAAAGGACAAATCTGAGTCCGAATACCTTCAATCGTGGCGGCTTTTTATCGTCATCGCCTCTCTCTGTCTTGGTACTCTCCTGGTCGCCATCGACACTACCATCGTTGCCGTGGCCATTCCGACAATCTCGACATATTTCCAGGCCTTCGACGACATCCAATGGTACGGCTCGACATACGTTCTCATGGTGACGGCATTCCAGCCGGTATACGGAAGCATTTATAGGTACTTTGGTAGCAAAGAAGTTTACCTTGTGTCTGTTGTAATTTTCGAGGTGGGATCCATACTCTGCGCAACCGCTTCGTCGTCATCGGTATACATAGGCGGTCGTGCGGTTGCTGGAGTCGGGGCCGCAGGACTCTACCAGGGGGCTCTTGCTATTGTGGGGCGAACGGTCGAGCTCAGTAAACGGCCGCTGTATCTGGGCATCGTACTGAGCGTGTTTGGGATTGCTGTTTGTTTTGGCCCACCGTTGGGAGGTGTTTTTACGGACCATGCTTCTTGGAGATGGTGCTTCTGGATGCAAGTACGTATCCATCGCAAGAAATCAGTTAGCTGATTGCCATGTAGTAATGTTCCCATTGGAGCCATGTCACTTGTTCTCATCGCTATTTTTTTGAAAGTACGGCCCGATGAGGACGCACCCGTGGTGACATTTAGGTCTAAATTGAAGCGACTTGACATCATTGGAATTATCCTAGTCGTGGGAGCAGTCTGCTGCCTACTACTTGCTCTGCAGTGGGGACAGATTACAGGCCACTGGGGACAGTCCAAGGTCGTTGGATGCTTCGTCGGTTCAGGACTGCTGGCAATGCTATTCGCGTTTACGCAATGGAAGAAGGGTGACTCTGCGACAATCCCGCTCAGAATCTTAACGCAGAGAACCATCCTGACGGGAGCCTTATACTCTTTTTTCCTTGAAATGGCTATCTACGTGGTAAGTTCCGCGGTGTCTCGATTATTTTTCTTGGAGTGTTATTGAATTGTCCAGATCCTGTTCTACATGCCGTTTTACTTTCAATCGGCAGAACTTGCATCCGCAACAACGAGTGGGGTTCGAGTGATCCCCTTTGGAATCTCACAGGTCCTAGCTATAGTGATTGTGGGTGCAATTGCATCACGGACGGGGTATTATGTACGTTTCCCGGAGAATAGGTGTGACCATCTGGGGTGTTTGACTTACACACACTTCAGGTTCCATTCATGGTCCTTGGTCAAATTGTTGGTATCATCGGAACGGTTCTACTCACAAGGGTTACGACCACAAGCCGTTATATCCTTGTTGCAATTTACCTTGTGGTCTCGGGATTTGGATTCGGTATGGGACTGCAGATGCCGTTTACAGGCGTACAAGTCGTCTTGAGGTATGCACACTGACTGTATCTCGTTGCACGGTTTGTATTGACCTGGAATATAGCGAGGACGACCTCCCGATTGGAAACGGTCAGCGAACTTCTCATCCCCAGACAAATTCGTATAACTAATCCCCTCACAGCTATAACAGTTTTCTTCTCGCAGCTTGGCGCGTAGGTTTCCCTTCCTCTACGCTATTCCAGGTGTGTGCATGCATCAAACTCACTGTGTCAAGATCAATTGCAATCGCCATCGGTCAAAGCGTCTTCTCCAGCAGCCTCCGAGATCGTATTATCGAGCAGTTCGCTTTAATAAATGACCTGCATCTCCACCCGATCGACTTTGCGGCTGTCATTGCAGCGGGCCCGAAAGGACTCGCAAGCATCGCGGGGAACAAAAGGATGCTTTTACTCCTTCAACATGCATATGCATATGCCGTTCAGCGCGCGTTGTATGTGTCCTTGGTGACTGCATGCGTAGCAGTGCCGTTCGCGCTTGGTATGCAATGGCTGAACGTGAAGAGTCCTGGACTGTCTCGTGATAGCCCGGTTGGGAGTGGCGATGTGAAAGGTCGCGATGGATCGGGTCAGCAGGAAATTTGAAGGGATTCAAATAAGACGAATGATACGGGACATCTTTTATTTAGCGTTTTGTGTTTTCTTATTCTAGTACAAGTGAAGCGCAGGAAACTTTTCTTGTTTACTATATGTTGGGATACCCAACTCTTTCGAGAAATGATAGAAAAATAAAGGGACTCATTGTTGAAGGATGTCCTTTGAGTGGCGACAAGCACCTGTGCCGCAACAATCGCAACGCCAATTCACCGGTTATTCTGCGCATGCTGCACTACTCTAGTGGAAATGGGAATCCTTCCAACTTGGTCTTGGAGGACCTAAAAGAGCAAGGCGCAGAAACCAACATTCAGCCCCAAAGTACCTGGTAAACACGCGTCTGGGCGAGCGAAGTCAATATCCACAGATATTTCTGCCTTTGGATGGTTTACGCGATTGTTTGAATTGGTCCACATTTATGGTGTCGAAAATGGTTGATCCTCAGCCTCTCTTGGACCGCAGGAGTTGTGGTCTTCCTTCTAGTCCGAAAGCCACTTTCTCTCCGGTCACCCGTAGGAGACTCTATTGCATCCTTCAGTCGCGCCATATGTTGTACGAGCCTTGTTTCCGGGAAGGATTATATTGTGACACGGGCCCTGATCAGGACTAAGCTATCCTAGTCGTGTACTAGCCTGCACCGTAAGCCCTACCAAAATAAATTTCTCTCGTACGAGTACCCTTTCCATGTGTAAAGGAAGTTCTTCAGTGTGTGGAACCGGTAGTAAAGTGGTCTATGATTTCAACGAGTAAAGGACCTGGCACGACTTAGAAGTCTTAGCGTTTTAGAATTTAGACCCAAGTTAAAGCCTCTGTGTATACTATCAGGTTTAGTAAAAAGTGTACACGCCGGATCCATGGCGAGATTACCTCATCCCGCTCCGGAATCTGGGGAAAAATTGCCTATCTCTGATATCCCGGGGTCTTAACCGCCGTGGCAATATGCATCGATGTGCTACATTAGCGCTGCATGGTCGTCAACTTGTCATTGAGGCCAAACACAATATAGAAGCGGAGCATGTATTCTGCTAGCAAGTAATTCCACAGGTCGCACCCAAACTTTACCCTCGATATGTTGTCTCCGTTCGTCAAGCGCTGCTTCCCCAATGACGTGGCCACAACTTTATATTGGTTTCTTGGGGCTTTTGGAATGTGGAGAATACTGGTGATTCTTTGCATTCACAGGAACCGACCAGTTCGTCTCCTCTAACACGCAGCCAAGAGCACCTCACTAACCCACGATAGAGACGTCTGCCCTTTAGAGGAAAATGCTATTCACCAAAAAATCTCCTCAACAATTTCTCCTTTATCCGTGATGCGCCAGCTCAGATCTTGCAGTCGTATCGGGTGTTCGGTACTACCTTCGCCATCCCAGCCCTCTCAGAATATCAAGTTCTCGCGTGCGACTTGAGCGATGTCAAAGAAGTTTGTGAGAGTAAAGAGGACGTCCTGTCGTTCCATGCCGCAATGACTGATGTTTGTTTGCCTGCCAACCCTCGCGTGCCCACGGAAATGCTGATCTGCGAGGCAATTCTTAGCGACTTCAACATAAGCATACTATGTACGGATTTGAGCACAATGACGTTGATCCGCACAATAGTGTCGCTGGCCGAACGCTCAAGGTCCTACTCAGAATGAACTTGGCCTTTCTTCGACCCAGCATTGAGGCAAGAATTGAGGAAGGCATCGCAAGCAGTGTCTCTCGAGGCCAGGCTTCTGAAGGTAAGATCAGGCCTGTTTTAAAATATCAGTAATATTTTTTAAAAATGTACGCAGGATGGACGAGTGTATCGGCATTCGAGCTGGCCAGAAATATCACAGAACGCGTGAACTGCGAGGTGTTCCTTGGTGCAGAATTAGGTATGTATGGATGGCCAGACGATCCTAGGTTACTCCTACTAAGGAGTTCACAGCAAATAAACCAGACTTTGCAAAAGCAGCCAATCGCTACAATCAAGATGTTGTCCTGGCCATGGAACTTTGTCGTCAGCTCCCTGCAATCTTCTCTCCGTATGTAACCGACTAGTGGTACGAACAGATTACTGACTCACAGTAGAATCATAGCTCCTGCAATCATGCGATGGAGTGGGGCCATGAATAAGGTTGCCGCGTTCATCACACCAGTCGTAGAAGAACGGCTGCGTCAATTTGGAGACCCCAACGCACCTGAACACAGAGACTGCATACAGTGGACGATAGAGTCTTCACATACTGATGCTCAAAGGTCTCTAAAGCGATTGGTTCAACAGATCATTGCGATTTTGTTCGCCGCCTCTCATCAAATGCCAATGGTAAGATTTGAATCCTGACTCCGGGTAATTTCTTTTGGGCTTAAAGTGGTGTGCAAAGGCTCTTATATACGCGGTTTATACTCTGTGTATTCACCCAGAGTACGTCGAAGCACTTCGGGAAGAAGCCAGACAGGTACTTAAAAAGAACGAGGAGGACTCATTCAAGGAAATGCATCTTCTGGACAGTTTCCTTCGCGAATCTGCTCGCCTCAATCCCTTGGACGCCTGTAAGTCCGCCCGTGCACAGTCGTACTCACGAACAAGACCCTCAAATCCAATCTCTAGTATCCATTCAGAGGAAAGTAATGGTGCCGTTCAAGCTCTCGAGCGGAATATACATTCCTGCGGGAAACTTGATTGCGGTTCCCCAGCAAGCGATATTACGAAACGGAAATGTCTATCCGAATCCAGAGCAGTTCGATGCAATGCGATTCCTTCCAAAAGATGACCGACAGCGATACGAGGGTGCCACGACAAAGTTCACTGATGTTGATCACGCATATCCTTACTGGGGCTCCCCAAAGAAAGCTTGGTTTGTAGATCTTACCATAGCGCATTGTACGAACTGCTGACAAGAACAGCCCAGGGAGATGGTACGTCTCGTCGACTTTAAAGCAAGCATTAGTCTTTTTGATTTGTAACTACGACTTCAAACTTGCTGAGCCGACGGCGGAACGGAGCTTTTATTGGACGACTGCGATTGTACCACGCTTTGGGACGAGGCTGCTCTTGAAGAAGAGAAGCGATGTTTGGAATGGAAATGGTTCACACTGAACAAAAACATGATTTCACGATGGGTGTGTCAGTGGTTTATACGAGGTTCCAATTTAGACAACAGCCACAGTTTTCCTAGCTCTGCCCAACGTCCACCACAATTCGACACCAAACGTAATCGCTGCAATCAATTTTGTAATTCCCATCACCACTTCCATCCGAGCTGAGTTCTCTCAACACCCAGAGCTAGTGCAGGGGCAGTGGGAACACTTCGGGACGCAAGCTTCAACAGTTTAGTACGAGAGAGCTTTCTTGATTCTCGGAGATCTGAGGAAAGTCTTACTGCCACAACAATCAGTCCTCTTGGCTCTGACCCAGCAGTTACCAGAGGAGCATCCACTACTCATGTGAAACCAGTACCTAAGCTCAATCAGTATCGACCTGCTTCGAAGGTGAAAGTTGACTGGTATGGAATTTGCCAGGAATCTCGCTTACGGGTCTCCGCCCACAACCTCTCCCTCGCAGTAGCAATCGACGTTGCAGTATCCGCCCGGTGACATGTGCTTCATGTCATTACAGTCACGCGAGGGACAGGAGCGAGCAATGATGGTGTCACTGCCGGTCAGGGTGCATTGTTTGGCGACAGTTGTGGCGACCAGGGCCAGAGGAATGGTGAGGAATAGACGCATCGTGGTCAAGTTTACTTCGATCGTGTGTGCTCTCAGAGAGGGAAAAGACTTGAAATTTGAGGGTCGATGGCGGGAGCCACTGGTGCCTTTATATTCGTCAGGCAATGCCTCTTCGATCTGACTTTCACTTGAACTGGGCGACGGAGCGGCCTTGTTTGGTTCGTATTTGCAGTCTTGTCTCCTGCAGCTGTTCCCACGTGGTTCGGTGAATGACCTGGATTTGGCATATTACTCTCAGCTCTTGCTTCTTGCCTCGATAAAGATGGATGGAGAAATTCTCTATTGGTCAATGTGAATTGGTTGAATAGACCTCGGATAATGCTAGAGAGATCGTATATGCCGCCTCGTGTCGCCATTACATCGTCGACGATTCCAAATGAGAAACTGAAGCGATGGACTTGCATTCTTCCTGCACGACGTGAGGCCGTCAATTAGCTGTAAGTAACTCAAGAAAAGCGTAGATACTGAAATATCGCCTGTGATTGAATCTATCGCGATCAATGGATCTCTAACTTGGGTCCTGCTCCAAATGATCCGGAGTACTCTCACGTTTAAGCATTCCAGTCTCTATTCACTCAGTTCGGTATTTTGATGACCCACGACTGACGGATCGAAGGTTGCAGCACACCATCCCAAGGTTCAACCACCCTGGGTCAGACCACAGTGCTGTAACCCAAGAAACCGTGCAGTCCAGCTGAGCGTCAACGGGGACCAAAGCTGTGGTCGTCGGTGTGAGGTTCCTCCGGCGAGTAGAGGTCTGGCGAATCCAATGGCCTAGTCCTTATTGAGCTGACGCCTGGAGGATGTGGTTGCGGAGAAAGACAGAATCTGGATGCGGCCTGCGGTGTCACCAGTTTATATTGCCCTCGGACATTCTCTCGGCCTTGCCCCACACCCCGCAAGCGGCCGCACCCCTCCCTTACATTCCCTTCTGTCATCTTGCCGGTCTGGCTCACGACTCTAGGAGGATTGTGACCTCCTTAGAGATGATGTCGTTCCCCTTTGAATCGTTCGCCGGAATATCCTTGGTGGGGAGCTTGATCCGAGCTATATCCGTTTCAAGCCGAGACGATACGATCTATGTCCGACCCTCATCAACCGAGCCCACGACTCCGCGAAGGTGGACCATTATTATTTTCCTATTTCGGTATCTTGCGCTGCTTACCGCTTGAGCCCCAGCGTTCAAACTTGTAGTAATGTTGCATTTCGTCTCCGGTACATCCGTAGGTTGCTTATCCTATCTCCTAAAGCATTTTCTACACGGTGATTGGGCCCACATCGCTTATTCACTTTTCTAAGAGGCGTTATCGGTTATACGTACAGGTGTGGAAAAATGACCTCATGGCCATGAAGGAGGAAGTTGTGTGAAATTTTGTAGCGAATAAATAGCAGGGCGTCGATGCCTCCGCGATGAAATCAGAGCATTCAGACACAGCCGAAGCCCGCTCGGAACTACATCACTATCATGTCCAAGGTCAACCTTCTCTTGAGCTTTGCCTGGGATTACGTTCTGACGCGATTATTAGAAAATTGGAAGCCCCATGTACACTCTCGCCGAAGGTACGATACGGGTCTATTGTTCATTCATGTCCTATCTTCTCCTACGAGACTAATATTTCCATAGGGCGTCCTATACATGACCCGAGTACATCGGTCATTATACAAAGTTCAAGAAGCCAGCGAGGAGGGGGTCTGGCACTGCTTGAAGATACTCAATTGATTGAGACACTGGCCCACTTCCCCCGCGAAAGGATTCCAGAAAGGTGAATAGAAAACGCCTCTGATCTTTCAGCTTCCAGCTGACCCGGGACAGAGTCGTTCATGCGAAAGCGGCCGGTGCATGGGGTGAATTTGAAGTTACTCACGACATCACCGATTTCTGTTCAGCCGATCTTTTCAGCCAAGTAGGCAAGAAGACCAAAGTGCTCGCCCGGATCTCAACCGTTGCCGGAGAAAAAGGCTCCTCGGATACCGTGAGGGATATTCGAGGATGGGCACTGAAATTCTTCACCGATGAGGGGAATTACGATATTGTTGGAAACGATCTCCCGGTTTTCTTTATTAGAGATCCAATCAAGTGTAAGAGAAGGAACCTCATGCTATTAGCTAAACTACTGACTATGGCTACAAGTCCCAAGTTTGAATCGGTCTCACAAACGCCATCCTCAAACCAACGTCCCCAACGCCACCATGTTCTGGGATTTCCACAACAATAACCAAGAAGGCATCCACTGTCTCATGCACCTCTTCGGGTCCCGAGGAATCCCCGCCTCACTTCGCAACATCAACGCATATGGAGTCCATACCTTCAAGTACGGGAAGCCGGAAGAAGGCACATTCAAATACGTCAAAATCCACTTCAAACCCGACGACGGAATCAACTGGCTCAGCACAGAAGACGCAGCCCGTCTCGCAGGCCAGGAACCAGACTACCACGTCAAAGACCTATTCAATGCCATCGAGCGCGGCGACTATCCCAAATGGACCCTGTATCTGCAAGTCATGGATCCTAAGGAAGCAGAGACGTACCGATGGAACATTTTCGATGCGACTCAGATCTGGCCGCATCGTGATTATCCACTTGTGCCCGTGGGAAAGCTCACGTTGAACAAGAATCCCGAAAATTACTTCGCGGATGTTGAACAGGCTGCGTTCTCCCCGTCGACTATGGTCCCGGGCATTGCGCCTTCGGCAGATGTTATGCTGCAGGCTCGCATGTTTAGTTACCCCGATGCGGCGCGGTACCGTGTTGGACCAAACTACCAGCAGCTACCGTGCAATCGGGCCAAGTATGTGTATTCGCCGTACCAGAGAGATGGGGCAGGAACGATCAATGGGAACTATGGCGGCGATCCAAATTACGGTGAGACTGAGGTTTTCTTCGCGTCAAAGCTTGTCTGACGTTTTATAGTGCGATTCTCTGTCCGCAAGATCAGCAAGGGCCCGATCGATGTGGCCCACGATGAATGGGTAGGCCGGGTCAGCGATTATGCGGCTGACGTGGTCGAGGACGATTTCGAGCAAGCTCGTATGCTATGGAAAATCTTCCTAGATGAAGGCGAAGACACAAATTTCATCAAAAATGTGACTGGCCATCTCAAGGGTGCGACACCAGAAGTGCAGAAGCAGACGATCCGTGAGTCCTAAACCCCAGCGAAGAATAATTTATCTAGGTACTAATTCATACGCTACAGAATATTTTTCCAAAGTCGACGAAGAAATTGGACGACATATGGAAAAGGAACTAGAAATATTGCCATATGAGGGCGGTGCAGAGCATATCAAAGCGACCCAGAGTGCGGAGGGTCAGAAGTAATGTTCGTCTACAAATTGGCATATCCATTAGTACGTGTAGAACACAACCAGTTGGTAGCATACTCAAGACACTTGGAAATACGAATATCTAGCTCAAAATCGCCTCCAACCTTTCCTTTCGATCTCCTGCTTTCCATAGACTCCGTTCCACTCCTCTCGCTGGGGATAAATTCAACCCTCAATCCCTTACAATCACTCATTTCGGTACAAATCTGAGTAAATGCAACTTGAAACTAGCACTATGGAACGAAAACATACAGTGACTTTCCATTTCCGCAGTCTACTTTCCACTATGCTGCCTACTCAAGTCTTCTGTCCCCTGCAAAATAATATACTCCTGACTACCCTCACTCTGCCCATCACTCTCAAACACCATCCCCCTCCCGTTCCCACTAAACCTCCTCGAAAACGACGGCGTCGGTCTCGGCGGCATCGACGGCGCATATGGCTTTGCATCCGCAGCCGCGTACTCCACATCATAAGACTTCTCTCTCACAATAACATCGCCGCCGAGCGACTGCAACGGGATTGACGAGGTATGACTACCGCTGCTGTAGAGCTTCCCGGATAGTTTGCCGCTGAAAGAAGGACCTGAGTTGGCGCTGTTGGCGGTCGTGGTTCCGAAGATGCAGGGGAAGAGTTGGGACATTAAGGGCTTGCAACCGGGGAGACAGCCACATGCGATTCCGACGCCGGCTTCTATTGACATGACGACGTAGGCGTTTGCGGCGTACCCTATTATATCATGTTATTAAATTGGCAGGACCGGTCACGTGGCTTGGGTATTTTGCAGAAGTGAAAAGTTACTTACAGAAAATATCGTAGTTGTTCAAATAGGCCCAGGTGTAATAGACACGTGCACTAGCAGCGACACAGACGCTGCGCAGATGTGTCAGTAAGCACATCTGCTGAATCGTAAAGAGGCGGCTCTTACATTAAGCCAAACGAGAACATGGCAATGAGAGTAATGCGCTGTCGAAGCGAAATCTTCACCTCCATGAGATTCTTCGCCGGCCAGAGGAAAATGAGAAAGTCGGTCAAGGTGCTATTGGCGCCTTGGATGTAGTATATTGCTTTGGTATTCAGGCACTTTGCTCGATGGAAATACTTGAATATCATCCAGTATGTTTCTGGCGGCCTGGGAACAGATTAGCATGGATCAGGACACGAATATTGGATATCTAATAGAGGGGACTTACGAGCATTGGAATAAGACGATGAAGAATCCGGTAAACATCCAGGCAATTGTGTATGCCAGGAGAGTGTAGCAGAACCACTTGTTCAGTTTGGAAGGGAAGATGCGGAGGTATGTGATCAGGACCGAGGTTTTCATTAGAGAGCAGGTCACGATGAATATGAGTTGCATAGACATTCCTATCTTGTTGGATGTTAATATGTCAGAGTGGAGCTTTGGTGAATGCATGCTACATACCTGTCCCGCCTTCATCGTCCCGAAAAAATGCTCTGGGTGGAAGTCCCCTACAGATGTTATCACGGCTTGAATGAACGTGAAGAGCCCTAGGTCAAAGCTTACACAAATGGTAGCCTGTCTGTATGTCTGGAGTTGTTGACACGATGACCAAGATGTTGTTCGCGACTGCCATGATCTAAAATTCCCAAATATCAGTAACACATAAGCTATCAAAGAGATCTGGGAGGCTTATCCTACCGCAGCCGCAAGCATAATCCAATCGTCGGATCCCAGTGCGCTCACAATCCTCGTCCTGCTGTAGAATCGACATGCAATAAACACCGTTGCCAGCACAGACATGGGAATCTCAATGCCCAAGATCAAACTCGTCTTCGTCTCCGGGTTCACGAAATTGGGAGGCGGAAACGAAGCAAACTCCTCAGCGGTCGGAAACCTCGACGTCATCTTGGAAGAGGTGAAGACACAGTCGAAAGGGGGAATAAGGGAACGAAATGAGTCTTTTGGGGATTGCGGATGGGCGAGGAACCCCGGGAGAACAGGGAAGGGAGGAGTCTCAGGTTTAAGGCAACGAACTACATCGGCTTTCCTCACTACTATGCATACGGGGCCGAGCTAGGGCAATGGTCTAATATGTGCAAATGGCGCGCGACACCATCTAGTTTCAGCACCATCACTAGTCCGCCATTATTCACATCCACCGAATGCGCCAAAGCCCATCTCAAGGCACGAACAGTGAGATCTTCGTCGTGATAGGGCTGCCTGGCGGGTGGATCTCGTCTGGAGAGAGATATGCGGAAGCCTGAGCGTGATCATTCATGCCTTGCAGGTGTCATTCTGCATCGAAACTAACGAATGGCAAAACGTGGCGTACTATTCACTTCACGACGTCGAGCCACTCTTGCGTCTAGGTAGCGGGGTTTATACCGAAAAGAAGAAGGTCGATAGATCAAGCACTCTGTCGGCGCTGTAAGAGGCATCTGAAACGCGCTACGGCATCGTCTAACGCAAAATCTAGTCAGCACAGACCGTGTCTATCCGAAACAGGCTACACACGGGCCAATAGATTAACGTGGCGGCCACGAGATCGTGGAGGACAGAGCGTGCGCTCCGCTTGATATTCCCGCCCTGAGCATGGGCCCGGACACTCTGTCGTCAGACTTTGGTTGAAGCTCGCCAGGTTCATCAAAGTCGTAGAGAGCCGGCGATAAGGAATCTGGTATGCCAAGAGTTGTTTTCCTAGGGACCTCCCTGAAGCAGCCGTGTCTGCACGATTATCTGATTGTGGAGGCTGCCTCGCTAATGCAGCACTTCATCCTCTCCGTTCCCGCTGAAGCAAATTATCCGAGCGAGCAGCATCGACCTTCCCTCTACGACAACCACGTGGTGACCCCTCGTCTTGGAGGGATATTCGAGCAGACATTGGGATGTTTTTGGGCCCACGAAAACATGGCAGATGCATAAAATAAAGACGACGTTTGCTCATAGTCCTCCACAATAGGTGGGTATGAAGACGAAATCACTCAACCATGCAGGCAGAGATACGCTAGCAGAGGTAACTTTCCTCGCGCCTCTTACTCAAATTCGGCAGCTTCTTAGAATAATAACGCCTATCCTCAAAGATCAGCTCGGCTATCCCGAGGGTTCCAACACCTTATCGCCATAATAATGAATGCCCCCATGAAGTTTTCATTTCTCCATTACGTGTAACTTTGTCTTTCTTTCTCCACCTCCTCCTACTTCCCCAAAGTCTCAATCATCCAATCCACGCCCTCGCTAATTGTATGCTTACTCCACAAGTCCGGCCTCGCGACGCGCTCATCCCAAGGCACCGCAGTACGACCCACGGGCCTGCCTAGAGCAAGCAAAGCTCCCGCAGCTTTCAAATCCTCCTTGTTGTATTTGTGGGCCCGGTGGATGGTCTCACGGTTGGTGAGGGCGGCCTGGAGACTGTCTGCAAAGTGATGTTGCCAGGCCGCAACATTTTGCGTGTGCTGTGTTGGATAGTATGCTGACCTCGGGAAGCCTTGGCCGATCGGTAGTGAAAGCTTCGAGGGCACCTGTGGCCGGTGCAGGTTCTTGCCATTTTGTGTCTTGGCAACTCGTGATCCTTGGACGCCGCGGAGGGCAGATGGTTTGATGCCAGACCGTGGTGGAAGGGTTTTTGATATGCTGGGTTTTGTTTGAGATGGACAGGTAGCTCGCGGGCCTGCGTTCTCTTCGTCATTTTGGTCCTTGGCTAGGTCGATTAGAACCTTGACTGGCCGTCGGGCGATGGGCTTTTGGCCAAATTTCCATTGCTGCTTGACTGGGTCGGATACCTGAGGGGGTTTAGCGTTCGATTGTCTTGCAGGTTGGATGTGAGCATACCTTCGGCCTCGATTTGAGACCACCGTCTTTGACACCACGGGTCGAGTTGGAATTGCTGGTCGCCATTTTAGCAGTGATTCTCATAGCTGATCGAAGTCGTGGTCAAGTATGTGGTCATGGTTGTGGTTGGTTCCAAGTATATCAACAGAGGTTGTGATATGTATTAAAATAAGTCAAGTTGTTTAGGCAGCGAGACCTATAATGAAAGAAGCAGCGTTTGCACGCTAGCGTGTTGACACCATTGAGTGAAAGCTTTCTATACTACATTTACCCAAAGAATATAGCCAAATAGTAACAAAACATGGCCTTTTCACGTCACGTCTGATTTCTCACCCCTACTGGGTATCTCAACCTACCGTCACGCCAGCTGACGCTAATAATACGGAAAACTTGCTCAGTTGATGCTGCTCATCGAGTTCCTCTGACCGCCACTCTAATCAGACTCTTAATTGCTGTTTTTCACTAGTTCCCATCGCTGCTGTCACTTCTGACAGGTCGCTCTCCTCAAGATCTTGCGCCTCATCGACCCTGTCATGCCTATGTAGCAAATCCTTGATATTCCATCAAAATCCATAAGGGTTCCCAATTGCCCTTGCCTGACCGCAAAGCACATGCAAATTTGACAAGTGGTGAACAACTGTGAAGACATACCTCCATCATAGCTTACTCCAGACCCCTCCAGTACGGTAGGGGACGCACTGTCGCTGATATATTGGCGGATAAACGCCCAGCCAGCTCCAACTAAGGCTGCCACAGTATACAAAAGGACTCGTCCGACATGGCAGTATGAATATATATCCGGCGAAGTCGTGCTTGTGGATCTCTTCGAGTTCAGTGCATCCTGATACTTCGCAATCGTACCATCCAATGGTGCGAACCTCCGAGGTAGCGTAGCTTTTTGTTAAACATGTTTCGATGGAGCATAGTATGAGCGGCTATGACCTCAGTGAGCACCTCGCAGTCTGTGATGCCTGATGCATAGATGGTAGTGTCGATGCCGGAGTTCTCTTTAGCGAAGTGCCAATCACTGGAAACCGGCAGTGGACGGTATTGGGGCTATTGCATCCCATTGTCTGGGCTCAGAGTTTGACAAAAGCCACAGCTGCGAGATAATATCGTGAGACAGTGCCAGAGAAGGCCATCATTGCAGACGGGAATCGTGATTGCGGTGCGTCGAATTCGTGCTCGGTCCGTGGCGGTCCCTCCACGCCGATCATCAAGTCACCGCGACTGGATTTATCTTCCCTCGAGTCTACGTGATAATTCTCTCCACGTGGCTTCTCAATGTGAGCGCACACGCCGACACGAGTCTTCCTGACCCGGACCTGGGACTTCGTCGGCACCAGCACATGATGAACTCGAGTCATACTATCAGCCCTCTGAGACGTAGCCACATCACTCTGAACAGAATACCCCGTCACTGATATGGATCATTGTTCCTTACGACTCGGTGAGATCGATGCACTCGATTTCCTTCCGCTGTTTAAAATGTCTCAGGCGGGCCGCACGAACATCAGCAAGCTCCATCGGGCTCGTATACGCAACATCGGTTAGTTTGTGTTGATTCCGCGCAATAATGGAAGCGACGGTTGGCTGTGGATTCCTCCGCTTGGTTTTGGATGGCGTAATTTGCTTCGTGGATCGTCCCGGCTCAACGCGAGGTATCCTGATGGCAAGAGGAAGAGGAGAGGTATTCGATGCCGCCACAGGAGACGGAAACGACCACTCTTGCGAATCGCTTGTGAGATCAATGCTATCGATCGTACCCGTAGCAGCCGAGGTCTTTTTGGAATTAGGTGTTGCATGACGTATAGAGCCTGGTGGCGGGGCTGCACTTAATGTTGGTGGAGGAGTAGCCTTCACACCCATGCGAATCGGGGAGTCTTGGGCGACGAATAGACTGTCGGGATCTTCCTCCCAATCCCCCCAGGAGATGTCCTCATCAATGGCCACTTCCCCCGGCCGGTGGACTTCTTCGATGCTAGTTCGCACAGGTTCTATGGGCGGGAATTCTGAGTCGTCATCCGATTCTTCGCTGCCGGAGCCTAGGTCAATGATTTCCGGACCAGAACCTCGGGCGAGAGGAGGGCCAGTCGCCGCGGGAGGAGTACGGCGTCCGGCGACGCGGCGGGGTTTTGACGTATTGGGTCGAGATGGGTAATCGGACGACTTGGAATGTCGGGGTCTATGCCCATCCTCGTTCTCATCATCTGAGTCCAACAATGGCGCAATGACGACCCTACCTGCTTCCGAGAGTGACCAAACATTATTGATAGATGGTCGGCTAGGAGTTGGGAGGTGTGTTGCTTTCGCCTCTCTTGGTGATGATATAGAGCTCGAATCAGCTGTTCGTGCGTCGTGGGCGTCGGCGGACCTTCCACTTGCTGGCGGTTTTTTCTTGCGTTTTGCGGGAGGCTGCTGTCGACCCGCGACAGCTCCCTCCTCGCTGTCCACAGGTTGTTTCCTCTTTGAGGGTGTCTTCTTCGGCGCTGTTGGGGGTGGATCGAAGTCATCAGGAGGTAATGCCCTCTTCAGCCAGTATATCGGTAGCTCGGACTCCACTCTGTAATTGGGATCGAAGGGTTCAGTTCTCACGCCCGCCCACTTGCCCTCATTGTCGCCAGTGAAATCCTTCTCGCCGAGAACTGATACGCCGAACGGGGAGAAAGTAAGTTTCCGTTCTAGGGATGGCGGATCTAGCTCGTCGCCTTTCCTCGTTCGCTGTTTGGTAAGCTTGATTTGATGGGAATTCCTACGCGGAGAGGTTTCATCCTGGGCCACGAAGTGCTTGACGAGCAAGATGGGCGCTACCCAATTCATGTAGAGCCTTCCCCATATGTTGAACCGTGTACTCGTCAGCTCCAGTAATTTGGCCTCATCGATCGGGTGGGTCCATCCATTGCGGAGCCCACGCAGGCTGCGCAGCGCATCGTCCGACGATACCTTGGGAAGGTTGTATTTGTTCAGGGTCTTGATACTAGGGTAGCCGAAAGGAACATGGACTTGCTGCGCACGGGGGAAGTGATTGATGGCATCGATAAGTTCTTCCCTCCAGCTGTCGCAATCTGCCTGGGTCCTGCAACGACACAGACCTGTGCCCAACCCAGCAGCTATGGCACGCATGGCCATCCTGGGCCCACATTTGGGGAGCCCTTGCATGTCGTAGTCGCCTCCGCAAAGCATGGCGAAGAGTACCAGGGCTTCTCGGTCCAGACCCAGTGCGCTCTCAATGTCTGCCCTCCGAACGATTTTGACCGACGAGCCGCTCTTCTTGGTGTTCTCCTTGGATCGATCGGTGTTGCCCTTTTCTTTCGCAAGTCTATCGTCGGAGATGAAGAGGTCGCACCCAAACATGAGAGTATCAGAATCCTCTGACCAGACCGCATCCACCACACCAAGCGTCTGCATACGTGCACACTCTGCTTCAGCTTCTGAAGGGGCCTCATGGTACGGTATCTTGAGATATCTACACAGCTCCTGGAGAAGCCTACGCTTCTCGTAATCAATCTTCCCGCCACCCCGACACCCGCGTTTCCATGGTCGGCCGGGCCCGTCGAAAACGAAGATTAGGTGGATGTTGAGCCTCAGGACTCTGCACAAGCGGTAGAACATTTGCTTCTCGATGCCTTGGAACGCAGGCTCGCCCGACTCTGGAAGGATTCGGTATCAGCGTCAGATGGGATGGCAGGTGCATAGAACTGACTATCGCGGATTATGTAGACTTGCTGCTGCGTCAAATTGTTGAACCGCCACGAGGCTTCGTCGATGGCGACCCTCAATGGTCTGCCGTGCTTCTCATAATGCTCCTCGGCGAGCTTGGCAAGTGGGACGCTGTGCTGATATTCCCTGATCAGATTCCACAGCCTGCGCGCATTAGCAAACGCACATGGGCTGGGCGGTGGATCGCATACTCTGGGATGCCCATCGTGGGGCCTGTTGCCGCGCGGGATCGCGTGGAGCACAGCGACCCAACAACTTCGTCTCGGGGTAATGGCAGCCCCTCACCCGCCGGGGATTACGACAGCGTATTGGTTCCAGGGCGAGAGGCAATCCGAGGTCGGGATACATGGGCTGAAAGGCGAGCGAAGTACTGTAGGATGTGTGCGCTCGGCACTACTGGAGCGATCCCGATACGAGTTTCAGGAGCTTCCCGAGGTCGGCCGATGTTTCCAGCACGCGGTCGTGGCGGTGTCAGCCGACATTTATCTAACTGCTCTTGCTTAGCGTTCAAATCTCGTGCACGCGTCGGCTTCATCCATCTCCGTCGTCTCTCGAGACGTCGGCAGCATGCTTCATCACTCTGATGCATGACATGGTCTTCAGCAGCGAACATGTGCATTTTCTCCTCGAGGTCTTTCCCTTAGTTAGTTATACGCACTCGACACCAAAGCCCCCGTTCATTTCCTCGAACCCTTCCCATAACTCCGCTTCTAGAAACGAACTCATCTCATTCACTTTTTCTTCCACGCCCTTTCGTCTTTGCCGCAACGCGTCTCCCAGAATTTTCGCTGCTGCAAGGGCCATGTCAGACTTCCTCCCAAGGTACCACAGTGCTTTGACGCAGTCATCGGCTCGCCGAAAGGCGTCTTTCTGAAACTGTGCACTCGAAATATCGGACCCTAATGACTCCTCTGTCTCGAGCAATATCACACCGGCCTTTGCAAATGCCCGGATCAGGACTGCTGTCCAGGGCTCCGTAAGCAAGGCTCCTTGATTAACAGCAAAGTGGAATTCGCGAGAATTCGGAAATGAGGCGTCCTCTCGCGGGCAGGCACATTTCGCCAGGTCGGAAAGCGCGTGGCAGTTTGCCTCTCGGAATGTCGCTACAAAGTTTGTGGACACACGCTCCTGCCGACTCGATGCGCAGCTCATTTCCGAGTTGTCGATGATTTCGACAAGATCGGCGAGAAGCAGAGTTGCCAGGTGCCAATGACCTGTCAAGCAAATGTACCACGACTGCACTCTTGGAGGCAGGCTGTCATGTTTCTCGGTGCAGTCGCGAATGAATGGGGCGTACAGCTGCTCCCAGTGCTTGTACACTTGAAGCGCCGCGTCGATGGCCCTCTCCATTCTCTGTCCGCGGACATTGCGGGAGAGAAGCGTCTGGATTCGTGTCACCTTTCGAAACAAGAGGACTTTGACGGGTGCCGCATCGCAGAGCAGAGACGCGGCCTGGTCGTAAGAACATGGCCACCTAACGCAGCTTGCTTGGAGACGTTTTCGCTGCCGGGCGAAAAGATAGTCGTCCCATAGGCCTTCTGCGTTCCGCTCTTGACCGTTCCCCGTTTCCGACGTCATGTCTTCATTGGCCCCGTTTTCGGTGGATTTAGGTTCGTTGGAATAGATGTCACTGTCTTCATCCGACACCACCAGGGGTCGTTTATGCATGGCGGAAGATAGGGTGTCCAACATGATACCCAACCAAAACAGGAGGTCTACCGTTCCCCGGTCTGCAGCGTCGAGGGCATTCAGATTCTTCCGTTTTGAGCATCGAGCCTTTGTTATGATGGAATGCGTCGCATCGTTTGCATTCCCCGACATTGCCATTTTTGACCTCAAAGAATGAATAAGTCGGAGACCTTGCTCCAAATGTATTGGAGGACCTTCTCCGTCAATTGTCAGATTGAGTTTGGAAAGCAAGTCTTCGCAGTCATTCAGGTCGGTATCCCCGGACTGATCTGGAGCCTCTCTGTTGATGATCGGCGGCGGTGATGAATTTTCCAGGTCATTGTTCTGTTTCTTGGACTTGGTCTCGCCATTTCGACTTTCATCGGCGGGTTTCTGTGTCAGGGAAAATACAATCTGCGCGAGCACAACTCGAAACGACTCGATTTCTGCGGCACTTTGCAACGCCAGTCTGGCCTCATGCCACGCTGATATTTGAAGCGAACGATCAAACTCTCGAGTCGGGGAAGGTTCATCAGTGGCGCTAAATACTCCTCCAGTCTTATCAGAGCCATCGCTGTGGAAGGGATACTTGGCTTTGCTGCGTTGACTGGATTGCGCCCACTGTGTTGCAAAGGAAAATATGGCGGCGTTTATTGCTCTAGACGCTGCCTTGTCTTCAGCAAAAGTCAAATGACGTCCCCGGATTCCAGATGCTAGTCGGTCCAATTTGAATACCCTGTGGTATATCCTGTTCCAGTCTGGTCCCGAATCGTTGGTCGTCGTTACTTCCAAATTCTTGCTATACGGGCAAGTCCTTTCGGTCAGCCAACACGACAAGGCATTCTCGAAGCTGTCGTGATATATCTTGAGCAGACCCTCGGTCAGAAAGGAGTTGTTGGACGATAAGATGAATTGATTCGCAATCGACAGTGACGGGAGCAACGCTTCGCGAGGCGAGTCGGTATTTGAGGAACTGCGCCGCCTTCTCTTGCGCGGTATGCGGACCATCAAGTCACTCGGTTTTGAGGGATCGTCAAATTGGCCCGTCGAGCCTGGACCCACATGAGACGGACTCTCACCATCTGGACTTTCCTGCGTCCCCTCTGAGAGAGATCCAACCGATGACCCTTGTCCGGAGTCCCGATCGACACTCGCGTCTTCTACTACTTTTGGCAGTTGACCTATACAATCGCTCAACCCGGATCCGATATCGTTACAAGACTCTTGACTGGTCTTGCTCGCAAAGAATGGCGATATTAACGACATATCGAACGAGGGAATGACGCCCGGGAAATCTGCAAAGGTTGCTTGTCCGAATTCCAGAGACGAGCTCGATTTTGCGGTTACACAATCCCCACCACCGCCGAATGATGTTTCCGTCAAAGCCGAGGAATGCGGGGCCGCTTCAGCTCGTAGTTGGCCTGCTGATTCCGCTCTAGTCTGGTTTTTGTTCGAAGGGCTGCTCTTCCGGCGTCTTTTCGCAGGCGGAGCGGTGTTCGGCTGCGGTGTTGCTTGCAGTATTCGCTGTGACCGCAGCCATTCGAAAGTGCAAGTCTTTTTGGTCTTTTCGCAGTTGCTGCAAGCAGACAAGGGCCCAAAGACGTCTACAAAGTCAATTCAGGTCTTCCATATCGCGGCCTTGCACAGACTCACCGCTGTAATGGAATACGGTAGGGCTGTCCCCAGAGGACCCATTGTTGTCGAGCAAAGTGTCTTCCAAGATGGCCGCGTCGCACGCTCTTTTACCCTTCCGACATTGATCGCAACACCGATTTTGCTTCCTACTGGTCTTAGACGATTTCGCAATGCTGCCGGGAGCTGGAGAAGGCGTGGTCCACGCATAATCTAAGAACGATCTTGGCTGGGAATCCACAAAATTCATAGCTGCGATTTCGGGATACAGTATCGAAATTGGGATAAAGAACGAGAGACTCTCACGAAGAGCTACAGGTGGCACAGTAGCTGATATGCGCACCCCGCGCGCATTCGTTAGCTCCACATCCCCTTGTCCATTCCGCCTTGGAAATGCGGGGAAGGCAACGCAAGTCAACCCCAATACGGCCTCACCCTGCCACATCGCGGGGATCATTCAATGTTAAACGCCAGTCTTTTAATGCCATGTTGGGTCAGCGGGTTCTATTCGGGCAGGCTAACCATGGTCTCATAAAGCTTCAAGGCGACCTTCAGAGAGGCAGGCTATTACCTCCAATCAGGCAGCCCTCGCAGTACTTCTTGCTGTCCGTCAGATTTACCGGAGCTCCACTTCCGATGACCTGGAGAGTCGCCCTCTCAGACGCTGCTGGATCCCTGCGGGATCCGATGGCTGAAACATCCTTGGTTCAATATCGGAAAATGTCACTGAACTACAAGTCCCGCCGCATCCGGCTACTTGACTCTTACAAGCGAGCTGACGAGTTCAGAACATCTCCATGACACCTGTTCACAGTCACAAATCGATCGATGACTGGCTCCACGTGCTAGGTGCACGAATTTTCGCTCGGTTCTACCCAAGCGCCTTATAGACCTGAGCCTCGATGTCGAACCACATCCCAAGAACCTTCGCATCGCCAAACGGCAGGATCTGAGTACATATCATTCCACCGACGCCCTTCTCTCGATCGCACCACCACCAGCAATTGGCAAGCCCCGCCCAGAATCCAGCGCCTTTAGATCGGCCCGTTATGCCACCGTTTGTCAACATAAAGGTCAACCCCCATCCTTGTGGTGGATTCTCCGGTACGGGATATATTTCCGGGATCGGATTCGTGAGGTCAGGCCTGGCATCTGGTATGCCTTGACGCCCAAAGTTAGGGAAATCGGGTATCTGAAAGTTGGGTTCACAGTCAGCATGGTTTTCGAAAGAGTTATGCCGTCTTCGAGAGGAGGTGCGTTTTTCTCGGGGCTTCCCAAGTGATGACGCGCTAGCAGCAAACTTCGGGGCAATCAAAGAACCAACGCCTCGAATCACGTACCTGATTGCGAAACATTTCGTCTACGGTTGACTTATTGAGTATCTGGGCGCCTGTACGCGCGGACTTTCCATCATTCAATAGAGTGGCGATGACCTCTGCTTCGAGTAAGACCTTGTAAGGTAAGTTTCGCATTTGTCAGAAAACTTACGACAGTAGTCCTGCGGCCTCCCATAACAACCTGCACCGCCGCTGTTCAAGACAGCCTTGACCTCGTCTGCTTCCACCACCAGCGGCTTTTGCAAAAGATGTTGGCGTCGATTCAGAGACCCATCTGGCCTTCGGGAATGCATACACGCAAGTCGCTGCTTCATGGACTCATTTGGGAACATGGAAATGTTCTCCAAACCAAGAGGCTCGAAGATGTTCTTTTGGATGTAGTCGTTCAGGGAAAGCCCCGTCGCGCGTTCCAAAGCAATACCCGCCCAATCGATATTTATGCCGTATTCCCAACCGTCTCCTGGTTGGCGGATGAGCGGCTGCAGCATATCCTTGAAGCTACCCGAAAACTCGTCGAAGCCTGCGATAGAGAAGTCGCGCAGCTTAGGATTGAAGAAGGTGTATCCGAAGCCAGCTGTCAAGTTTGTTAGTAAACTCCCTGATGGAGCGACGGAGCAGTGAGTACCGGTGTGGTTCAACAGCATCCGCAGTGTTATTTTTCTCTTCTTCTCTACCAGTTTCCCATCATCCTGTAGCACTTTGACGTCTTTCAGCTCCGGGCACAGCTTTTCCAATTGATCGCCGTCATCCAAGTTGAGCTTCCCCTGCTCCACGAGCTGCATGACAGCAATACCCGCAATCATTTTTGTGCATGACGCAATCCAGAAGATGTTGTCAAGAGTCATGGGTTCTGAGCTGCTGCTTCCTTTTTTGCCGCCGGCGTATGCAAAAAGCTCGTTGCCATCTCTGTCAACGACAACGACACTTGTGCCAGGGATGTCGGATTTTGGGTCGGCGCAAGCTTTGTCGATTGTTTGCTGGAGGCTTTTCTTGACTTCTGCGGAGAGCGGCATCGTGTCTGAAAATTGAAAAGAGCTTTGTATTAGGAAACTGAAAAAGACTCAAACACTCTGTTCCTCGGGCGCTGGAGTTTTCTTTGTACGCATGGACAAACGGAAGTCTGGCATTGTGGCTTGAGGTTCTCGGAGCTCGAAGCTCTGCGGCTTCCGCAACCCCACGTCATTTTCGACCGAGGCATCTTTACCCCGCTGAAAGTTGCATCAACGGAACCAAATTTGTCTTAGCGGAGTGCCGACCCTGTTCCTGGGGCCGTGACACTTGAGCTGCGGACCCGCTCCGAAAAGCGGGGAAGCTGTCGCGCATCCTGGAAATAGATCTTTGCTTTGGGGACCGCACCCGAATCCTTGGTCTAACCGAGTTCGGCTTCTCGGTCGAACAGAGGATGGTCGCGTGCCGTGTGAGGGGACCAACTTCCTGGCGACATGTCACAATGAATTGGGCCAAGTTTGCGGACCCTGATGTGCACCGGACCCGCTGTAGTTCCAACGGTTCCGCCTAGTCCCCTTTGCGGATTCGGGATAGAATGGTGAGGTGTGTACAAGAGACAGGAGAAGAAAGAAGAGAAAAGAGAAGTGGTATAAATATATCAATCAAGATGGATCATTGCAATGGCTACCCAGAATCGACTTCGTTCCTCGTTCAACATCTTCATCATGAGCAGCAAAGGCAACACGAACGGAAACAAGGTAGAAGAGACTCCGGTGCTTCCAGCACGGATGACTTCGGAGTTGAAAGAGTACTCCCGCAGACGAGGCACAGAATACCCATACAACGACGATCTTGAAGTTGATGTCCTTATTGTCGGGGCTGGCTTTGGTAAGCGTCTCAGTCCCTTGTCACTGGCGCGTCACTAACCAAAATGTATCCCAGGGGGCGTCTTTTGTCTCAAAACTCTGCGAGAGCAGGGCTACAAAGCAACCATCTTCGAAGCCGGCACAAGCTTTGGCGGCACCTGGCGCTGGAATCGGTACCCTGGCGCTGGCGTCGACTCTGAGGTTCCGGAGTACCAATTCAGTTGGCCGGAAACGTATAAAGACTGGTGCTGGTCGACCAACTACCCCAACTACCAGGAGCTGAGAGCTTACTTCGATCATGTTGACAAGGTTTGTGACCTCAGCAAAGACTGCTCGTTTGAGACTGTGGTGGTCGGTGCACAATTCCATACCGATGAGGGGAAGTGGCATATCAAGACTGAGGACGGGAGAATCGCGAAGAGCAAGTTCTTGATTGTTGCGGCAGGGTTTGCGTCGAAGAGGTATATTCCCGACTTCAAGGGCTTGGAAAAGTTCAAGGGGATTATTCATCACTCTTCTTTTTGGCCTGAAGAAGGGAAGCAGCCCCATATCGCCCAACACACAGCCAGCTAACCTCGTGAAGGCGTCGAGACCAAAGGTAAGCGCGTCGCCGTAATCGGCACAGGTGCCTCCGGCGTCCAAATCGTCCAAGCACTCGGCCCGCAAGTCAGCTCGATGACAGTCTTCCAACGAACACCAAACCTCGCCGTACCAATGGGCAAACGCGATCTCACGCCAGAAGAGCAGAACAGGGATAAGCCCTGGTACTATCGCCTGTATGAACTCCGCGAGAAGTGTTTCGGGGGCTTCTTCTACGGAATGCATGAGAAGAATACCTTCGACGACACTCCAGAACAGCGAGAAGCTTTCTACCAGAAGCTTTGGGATCATGGTGGCTTTCGGTTCTGGCTCGGAAATTATAAAGACGTGCGTCTGGTTCCAGTTTCCTCTTCTTTCAACCCTCCCGCTCCGATGGTACGATTGATGCCAATGCGAACTGACCATACCTGTGGCACCAGATGCTCATCAGCGGCCCTGCTAACCAGGAAGCATACAAATTCTGGGCCAAGAACGTACGCGCCCGCATCGGCGACGCCCGCAAACGCGACATCCTCGCTCCCCTCAAGATGCCACATTACTTTGGTATCAAACGGCCCTGCCTCGAACAACACTATTACGAGGAATTCAACCGCGAGAATGTGGATGTTGTGGATATCAAGGATAATCCTATCAAAGAATTCACCGAGACAGGGATTCGACTACAAAATGGGGAGGAGTTTGAATTCGATGTCGTGGCTGTTGCTACGGGCTTTGTAAGTCTCCGTTATGTCTTTGGAGGCGGGAGATTGGGAGAGTAGGGACTGACGGAGTGTACTATAGGATATCACGACCGGTGGAATGACAAATATGGGGCTCATAAGTATCGGTGATACAACCATCCAGGACGAATGGCGGAAGGCAGCGTACACCTACCTCGGCACCACTGTTTCCGGTACGCCGTCTCCCCTTCTCCATTTCCTCCCAAATCTCCAACTTACCCCCAACCGCAGGTTACCCAAACATGTTCCACCTCTACGGCCCGCACGGCCCAACACTCCTCTCCAACGGGCCCTCGACCGTCGAAGTCCAGGGCCGTTGGATCGTCGACTGCATCAACAAAGTTTCACGCGAGGGGCTGAAGTATATTAACCCGACTCAGGAAGCGACACTGGAGTGGAAGAAGAGGATTAATCAGTTGAGTGATAGGACGCTGTTTCCGACGACGAGGAGTACGTACATGGGAGGTAGTATGCCGGGGAAGGCGTTTGAGCAGGTCAATTATGCTGGCAAGTGGAGACAATCTCGAAAATTGGGGATGACGCTAATAGTGACCTAGGCGGCATTCCGCAGTATGCTATTGAGATTCGAGAGGCGTTGGATGGGTGGAAGGGGTTTCAGACTGTGAAGGCGGCGTGATTAGAATCGGCCATGGTGTGTGAGATTAAGAGTTATCCGAGCGACCGGAAATCTTGAAATGTAGCTGCTTTGTTTTGGTGTGTCGGGTGGGCATTATTTTGGAAATTGAAACTGTTAAGTGCTGCCCCCATTACTCGATCCATCGTGTGAGCCTAAGCTATAGGATAGTCTAGCGTGCTTAGAAGAACTAATACTGGGGATGTACTCGGGCAGCAACCACGCATGGCTCTTCTTAGACCTTGCGAGGCTGTGAGGTTGACGAATGCGCTGTGATCTGCTGGTATCACCAAGACGGGCATGCGGCCACGTAGAGGCCCGCAAGTCCCCTGAGATTATACCTTTCAATCCTTTCACTCGTAGTAACCTGGGCGGGCTGAGGAGGACGGAACTTCCAATCACGCCAATGCTTACTTGCGGTCACAGAGTTCCCCCACTCAGCGTTTGCTCGCACCTTTGTGACTTGCCAGAGGCGCGCGTTCATAGTATGCACAGCACTATCCTTTGGATGTATGAGCTGACAAATGACCTCAATAGCGTTTCGTAGCATCCGGCACAAACGAGATCGCCGAAATGGCTGGTGTGGTGCCTCGAGCCTGGGAGCATCGGCTTCTGAACGACGTCCATGAGATGCAAGAAGATTGTTGCGAACAATATTCCTAACAGATTTGGCCCTACCATATAAACTTAACTTAGGTTTAAAGCAACTCACTCGTGCGACTACGTAACCCCTACACTACGGAACCTTTTCCACTCATTGAGTCAAAAAAATCCACTCACCCCACTCAAAGAGTCAGATTTTCCCCCTTATTGAGTGGGAAACAATGAGTGGCAGAGGGGGTAGGTCTCTATAGAAAGGATGTTAATTTAGTTAAATCTCAAGGTTGTTTTAGGTGGGTCCCTGAGTCCCCCACCGGCCAGGGCTTGGCAGCCCCCACAATATGAAGTTACCTCCCTCCTCCCTCCTCCACTACCGATCTCCATCGACTCTATCGTTATCATCGCCATCATCTCCATCGTTTCTATCATCTCCATCCGTCAAGTATATATATTATATGCAGGGTTAATCATAAACTAATTACGATGTAGATCACAATGTAGGGAGAGCTCTACTCACGGGCAGGAAGGGCAGGGCAAGTGGTTAGAGGGGACTTGGTGTTGAGGGGCCGATAGTCAGAGTGATTTTTTGGGACACTAGAATAGCTTCCCAGAATACAGATCTTGGTCCACCAAACCCGAGCGAGCAGAAAGCAAATTGCCAGCCAAAATGGTTAAAAACGTGCCATTTTTCGTTTTATGATTTCCACTCATTGAGTAGAAATTCTCATGTCAAAAACCCCCCTCAATGAGTGGAAAACTGATTCTACTCATTGAACTAAATGGATCCATAGTGGAGTACTAGTACGCGCTACTCCTATTAACCCAATGTGGATCATGACGTACCGAGACGTTTAACATATCAAGACATGACCAGTCGCCTCCATCCTCTTCCTGGCTTTCATTCATGACCACTACACGAACTGTATAGTCACCAGGGTGCGGGTAGTAAACCACCATCTCCGCCACAAACTTGTTCTCGGCGTCGCTCAGTACAGTTGGTGGCTGCTTATGGATATGGCCTGTACCGAAGTTCCAAGTGAATGAGAGCAAGCTATTGGCGCCTGCTGGAGCATCAATTACTTCGGCCGAGAATATGCAAGAGAGATTAGCCTTGAGGTTCCGTTCGCACTTGAGCGTTACCCGCGCGAACCCAGGTTCCGACAGACTGGAAGGAGTGATTCGCGTATGGGGGAATTCTGTGGCAAGTCCAGTTCCCGGTGCAGCCTGGTCGCCAGTATCCGATTGGAGAGTGTCCCCATGAGGAAAAATTCTGGGTTGACGTGTAATGTTCCTGTCATCCCAGAATCCGTACCTAGCAAGAGTTTCGTCGTGTGAAATCTCCTCGAAGGGCGGTCGAGGCCGATAACAAGAAACCCGAGACGCAGGGCCCCGCCGGTGATTCCGAAGCCCGAGGTCGCTAAGAGGTGTATTTGGCACTAAACCACTGGGATGCTCAACCGTCTTGGGATTCGGTAATAAGGTCCGGTAGGACTTGTGGTGAACGGGTTCATCGTGGCCGACGGGCCTATCCACTACACGTCTGCTATCGCCTATAGATGCCTCGCTGTGCTTTCTCTTTTGAATCGGTTGTCTATCAACTGTCTTGCGCGGTTTAAAGACATCGAATCTTCTGAATTTCCTGAACTTGTACTTCTCAGATAGCAACTAGCCAACCATCGCATCCGAGATCAAACAGTGGCACACCAATGCATCTGCCTCGATATACAGAGCATCGAGCGCCTCCGAATTACGCGCCTCCCAATACGTACGGCGCGTATCCTCCAAGAGGCATGTGCGGTCATCACCAGCGACAGCGATGGCCTCCCTTAGATGTAGATGTAGATGTTCCGGGGCAGTATCCCCCGGCGCGGTCGAACGGCTTATTCCAGAGTCCATTGAGTGATCTGAGTCGTCGTGGCTCCCGCGTCTCCCCACGAAGCGAAGAAGTGTGGCAACAACGTATGGAAACGCCAGTTTGCAAGCAAGATGTAGTGGAGTAAGGCCGTTCGCGTTACGCATACCAGTGGTGGATGCGGGAGTTTTGCGAACGATTTCTTCCAGGGTCTCCTGCATCTTTTCTGCGCTCATGGTGTGTGGCTCAATGTGACGGATGAAGGCGTGCAGGATTGTGTCGCCATTCTTGTCGTGGCCGAAGAAACTTCCGGCATGATGGATGACTCCGGTTCGGATATCGTCCAGATACGTGTCATCCTTCTTGTGTTGTACATCGCCGGGCGCAAGAAAGGTGAACGGCATGCGTTCAAGCCAGCTCCAACCTTCCCTCTCTGGTCTGTCTCTGCACTGTTCGATGTCCGGAGGAACGAAAGCGCGGATAAGACGGCATGCCGAAGTTCCCGATTCACTTAGATCCTCAATCCTCTGCATTCTACTTCCCCTGTAACCATTTCGTCCTCTGCTGCAAGCCTTCAAGCTTTGCTCTCTGCGTTCAAGACTTGGTAAATTCGAGCGGAGCACAGGGCCGGGTGTGCGTGATTTCGAATATATAGAGGGACGGGCCGCATCTGGGGGTGACCAGGCACGACTTGCGTATGAGCGTAACTGCGGATCGGGTTGGTACCGCGGTGGTGGCGGAGTCCAGTCTTCTAGGTCTTCAAGATTTGTATTATAGGGAAAAATGGTTCTTGCGAATGCCAGGTGTTCTGCGGATCTGGAGACAAACGAGTCTCCGGAAAAGGTGTGAGCAGTTCTGCCATGTGATCTGGACCATCCTTGAGTACTCGGAGTCGAAGTTCGTACCTCTGAGAGGTCACCCGATCCACTTCGAGGCTTCCAAAGTTGCCCAGGTATTGTCTGAGATATCTGTCGATCGTCGACACCCTGAAAACTACATTAGCTTTAGGGAAATGATGCGCGCGGCGGGCGAGTTACATACGCAACCCATACCCTACTTTGTCGCGTGTAGTTATCACACCATAATTATTTGCAAGCAGCGCACAAAGGTCTGCGTCTTCGGTTGGCCGACCCCACACAAGTCTATGGAGGAAGACCTGGCGAATTTTCGAGGGATCATCGAAAGCCGGAGGAGGGCCGCCTCCTCCCATTGTTATCTTCGTTGTTATGGCCTCACGAACTCAGGGCCCGTGCTGGTGTTGATCCTGCCCACGTCAAGATGCGTTTAGTTGGATGAGTACTCCGTAGTACCTAGGTATTCGAAGTTGAACGAAAACCAAGAAAGCTCAAGAAGACGATAAAGGCAGCGATAAAAGTAGCGGTAAAGAAGACGAAGATGAAGGCGATGAAGACAGAGTTGGCCCAGCGACCCTCTGAAGGTTGCAGCCTGGAAACATTCGCGATGCAGCCACTTACCGCCCCACATCACCGGCATCTGCGTGGCCAACAAACGAGGTAGCCGTACACGTGGGTGAGAGAAGGCTGGTAGCCAGGCGCCCAATCACAAGTTTTTGAATTCTGAACTTCGGCGCTTAGGGATGTCAGATCCGACAGGGGCTCCACCGCCCCGACGATTGGAGAGCCAAGATGCCGCGCAGTGCATTGCGTGGGGGGCTGTCCATTGGCAATCCCCACGATCCCGGCAGCCGGGGTAGATGCACTTGCACCTCGTCAAGTCGACTAAAACGAGCTATTGTGAAACAAGCCTTCCAGCTTGTCCAATAGAAGTTTTTGAACTCTCGGGATGTGCCTTGGCATGGGTCCATCACTCTCACTCACAAACGGCTGCCAAATAGCAGATAGAAGAATATAAGTTATTCGATTGTAGAAATGCCGCTCCGCAGTCTCCCGGAACAGCACTCTCAACAAAAGGCGATACTAAAACGACACTCGAACTCTGGGTCACGATGGGGCAGGCCCTTTCCACCCATCAAAAGTGCGGCACAAGAACCCGCACTGGCCGCAAGTGCGGGAACCCAGTCGACAAGCATTCCGACTATTGCGAAAGCCATGAATGCCCTATTGGCAAATGCAAGGAGAAGAGCGAAGACGGCCGAAGCTTCTGTCTCCACCGTGAGTACTCATCATGAACGGAAGCCAAGTCCGGCCATGACTGATAGAAATCGTCCAGACACCTGCCTCAAATGTCGCAACCTGACGGACCCTGGCCTATACTGCTACACCCACAAATGCAAATCGGACGGGTGCTCGAGCCCACGACGCAGCGGCGGCAACGGACAGAGGTTCTGCGAGCGTCGCCACGCTTGCACGATCACGGTCTGCCCGAGGAAGCGCGTGGTTCAGTGGTCTACCTACTGCCGGATGCACAAGTGTTCGGTTCAGAGTTGCGGTGCCGAAGCTCGAGCGGAGGGCGGGATCTGTGCCGCCAACCCACATGCGCCTCATGACCTAGGTCTGGTAGAGCTGCCCACCGGTACCTAGCATGGGACACGTTATCCTGGGCGACCTTCCGCAGTGCGTGGCCGTTTTCGAATCTAGATGCGCTGAGCATTTTGCAAATGTACATTGGCGTCTCGGGCGCTAAGGTCACAACGTCTGTAAAGAAGGGGATGGTCTGAGACGAGGGCAGCACAGCTGCACCACGGCGGTCTCGAGCTAGTTGAGAGAGGCGGACCGACCCTATGGCACTAGTATTAGCAGTTGTATGCGCCAAAACGAGTTCATACGTCTGATAACTTGACTAGAGCCCTCAAATCCCCACTAACACTTACTTTCTCTCTGTGCATGTGAATATATCCATTCATCCTCAACTCCCTCGGAACGTTGCCACTTCAGAAGCCATTTCATCCATTCCCTACACCTCACTAACCAACGTGTCATCACCCCTCTCTTCCCTCCTCCTATTCGTACTCTCGATCAACTCCCTATACCACCCCTCTAACAACTACCCCTTCTTTCTTATAAGCTCACCTTTGTCTCCCATGGGCTAGTCTCGTCCCTCCCATTTCTCTACACCTAGCAAATGCATTATTGTTGGCCCCCCATGCGGACAATTCCGCCCGCCCTCTAGTTTTGCAATCGTGAAGCTAATATTCTCCTCTGTCGAACTCCCGAAGCCCAGCCTCTCCAACCGCTCCGCCAGGTACTCCTTCGTTTGGTCTTTGGTGTTGGGATTCAATTTTGAGAAGATTGACGCTTCCTCTATGTCTTAACATGCGGCGGCTCGATCTTCAGTTTTGGGTGGATTGGTGTTGCCTTGATGGCTCGACAAACCTTGGGGTACGGCCGCGTGCTTTTTTAGGTTCTGGAATTTGTCTGTCTTGTTGATTTGGTTGAATTGGCGGTTGCTGCAGCTTTTGCTTATTAGGGACTCGTAACCCTTGCTTGCATAGTGAGGTTTCTGAGAAATACTTTGTGGTTGGCCTTCTGTGTGGAAATCTCTACAGTTTTATCTGATCTCGCCTATGTGCGCGCTATATGATATCTAGTGTATTGTAGCATTGGGGTTCGCGCGGTCTATGCGACGGCCTTTCTTGGGTTAATGTTGATTGCCTTGTTTTATCGTAGTTGGGATCTCATGCGGACGATTCCAAGGTTTATCGATGTGAACAACCTGCTCCCCTTTGCTTCGCACTCGCGCAGCTGATATCCGTCTCTAATCTCCGTTGCGGTATTTGGTTTTGATGGTGCTTCCTTCATGGCTCGACGCCTTCTTCACGGCCTGAGTCGCAGGGTGAAGGTCGAAGGGTTTCTTG
Source organism: Clohesyomyces aquaticus (assembly GCA_002105025.1). NCBI lineage: Eukaryota > Fungi > Ascomycota > Dothideomycetes > Pleosporales > Lindgomycetaceae > Clohesyomyces > Clohesyomyces aquaticus. Next base: position 68,640 of record MCFA01000014.1, on the reverse strand, counting down.
GCGACGGCGTCATCGTCAGACAGAGCCTCTGGGGGAGACGATGGAGGCGCGGATTTGTTCGTCGGCACAACTTACTGGATTGCTGCCGTTTTCGCTTCTTCGGGAACCAGCTTCCGCATCGTCGGCCTTCCGTGCGAACAACTCCACGGCTTATCCATCTCGCCAATATGCCTTGGCTGGAGAAGTGGGGCAGGTGGAGTGACAGCAAAGGATAAAGCTGCGGTTGTTGGGTTGGAATCCTGTCTCAAACTGCAACAGGAGTGGCGATTGTTGCGAGGAAAGAGGAAGCCGCGGTCACGGGCAACAAACAAGCAAAGGGCACGGGAATCAAATAGAGATGTAGCATGATCTCCAAGACTAATGTAATCGTCGCATCGGCATGGTTCTCGGATGACTAGATTAACAATTAGATCGAGTTTACTGTATATTTTCAAGAATTATATGGCCATAATAGAGTCCAGGATAAACAGAGACCGGGGCCACAACATCAGCTACATGTGACATTCAGTAAATAGAGCAATATGTAGCAGGATTACTAACAGGATATGCTTTCAATTTTCCAGACACACACTAAACTTCGGACAGAGTAAACTCATGACCGTCTAATACGGGACTTTTATGACATGGTAGCATAGCTCAGTTGGGAATACTCGTGACTATCTAACATGGGCCTCTCGTGGTATCGCAGCACCCCTCGAACGGAAAAACTCGTCACTGTCCAGCATGGGACTGTTGTGACATCATAGCAAAGCATACTTCGGACGAAAAACCTCCGGTCTGTCTGGTATAGAAGTCTTATGACATTATGACATCATAGCATACTCTAGACGGAAACACTCGTAGCTGTCTAGCATAGGATTCTCACGACATCACGATGCAGGCGTCGATACCGAGAAGATTCACAACTAGCCCGACACCCGCAGCACCCTGAGCCATGTGTCCGACAAGGCAGTAGAGGCATACTTTGCCCTACACCACTTGTTTCTATGCCTGGCCATCGAAGATCAGACAATCATGGCCCGTGTAAATTGCGTCGTTGGTTGCTTCACCGCGGGTCCGCGTACGAAGGCACTTTTTCCAGACCTCGGCCACGTGTTTGTACCGGCTCTCGTCTCCGACGCCGGTCTGACGGAGAACCTCACTCTCCTCGTCAAGGAAGCAATCCTGCGCAATGTCCGGATGCTTGACCACACCAAGGGCGCCGGCTACGCTGAACTCGCGTACCTCGAACCGAGCGCAGTCTCTGAATACCGTCTCGCCAAAACCTTTGCGGCATCCATGGTCTCATACCGCTTGCTCATGTTCCTAAAGCTCTTTAACTCCGTCGCCCGTCCGGCCGCCAAATCGCTCCCGCAGCTACGCGAAGATATTTTCAACACGTACAGCGCACCTTCCCCGGGCACATCCTCGACCATGGCGCAGCACATCCGGGATATCCGTTCTATCAATAGCCTCCCCGACTTCTTCGCAGCAATGGGCATCACGAAGATCCCGACCATGGCCGAGTTCACTACCTTATTGCGCAGCACGATTACCGACAGCGTCCTTGCGGGATACTCCTGCATGTCCATGACCCAGAGCCAGCTTTTCCGGACCCGCAAAGTGAAGGAATCGGATGTCGAGAGTTCGGATAGCGTCTACGTTACCCTGGAGTTTGAGAAATGGCTTGAGAATGGGGAGAGGGTGTATGGTAAGGGGTATACGGGTCGCCCGTCCATCTATCCTGAACAACGTGGTGCTCTGGGTGGCGGCGGATATGGCCGGGGGCCTAGTGCTAGATTTCGCGGTGGGTATGGTGGGTATGGTGGGTATGGAGTTGGTAGTGGATGTGGGGGTGGATATGGCAACGGTCGAGGAGGACATGGCGGCCGCGGTCGCGGATATGGCGGACCTTGGGCTCGGGGTGGGGAGTCATAGGTATCTGGTGTTCTAGAAGTTCAGACTGAAATTCACTCCTGTAATGTTTGATGCGACGAGCCTGGACAGATTAATTATGAATAGAAGTTAATTACTTCTCCTCACAGCCTGTCCTAGATGATCTAGCTGCATAACTCAAGCCACCACAATCTATCTAGTAGATTATCAAAATAGCATAGGCAGAATTAGGATCGGGCTCTCCGTCTTGAATTACCTATGATCTTAACATAGCCTAGATAGGTTGGTTATGAACACATATTAATTACGCACTCCTTATGGCCTGTCGTAGTTCATATAGCTACACACACCAGGCAACCACAACCTACCAAGTAGGCTGTAGAAATGGTAACGTGGAGTGAGGATCATGCGCTCTGTTTCGAATCACTTACTAATCGTGCAGCTGTTGCCTTGGAAACGCCAGGCACTCTGTCAGCGCTAGCCATCTTGAGCTAGCCGCGCCATTGCAGCCTTGCCGGACCCACCATCTCCAACACCATTCTCTGAGACTATATATCAAGTGTTGGCCCAAACCTTCCCCGCTCTCTTCACCAAGACCCACCACATTGCCATGCCGTCGCTCTCGGATCTCTCGGCCGAGCTTAAACTCGCAATCATTGAACAATTGGAACCACTTGAGGAAATCTTGGTAGCCGAGGAACGACAGGAGAAAGAAGAAGCAGAACAAGGAATAGAAGAAGGCGACAGGAGCAGAAACTGGCCACTGTTGAACCTGAGTTGCACCTGCAAACTCCTCCGAATCCTCTGTGCACCGTACGTCTTCAAATGGCTCGTCCTTGCCGACAACGAGAAGAGCGCCACGTCAATCCAAGCTGTTGGAAAAAATATCGCATACGCGGAATGTGTTCGCAGTCTGCGCTTCAAAACCAACGCTGGGGCTAACACTTCTCGTTGGCGAGTACCGAGCGAGGATGACCCCAAGAAGGACCTCACTCCGTGCGTGGAAAGCGTTCTCGGAGGTCTGAAAGTCTTCCCGAATTTGGAACATCTGGGAATACGGTTGCTGGTTGACACCAGCGACTGGGAAATGTATCCTGATTCAGATGAAGATGACTGGGATGACTGGGCATGCGTTAAGGCGGCTGAAGCAAATGAACCGTGGCGGGCGCTGATGCAACGGACTTATGCCGCAATTGCTCGCAACCATGACCACGGGGCGCTGAAACACCTGGAAATTGTTGATATGGTGGCAAAGCCGGTATCAAGCTGGGAGGGCGATGGATTCAAGGAGCTTCTCCAGAAGCTGGAGAGTTTCACCGTTTCTCTCATGGGCGGAGATAACGGCGCTGGGTGAGCTGGTTGCTGGATGATTTTCTGATCATATGCTAAAATTTGTAGGTGGTGCATGAACACGAATGAGTGGTACACCACAAACGTAGGCCGGTTTTGCGGCTTGTTCTTAGGCAATATGCCGAACCTAAAGCACCTCTCTCTCACTGCCAGTGAAGAAGGCCCTGTTGGACTGGAGGGTTTTCGACATGTACCACTCCCGTTGGAAACCTTGACTGCACCGCTGCAGTCCCTTATTCTGACGCACAATTTTGTCAGCGCATCGCTAGCCGAGTTTATCGCAAGACAAGGTCGTACGCTGGAACGCATTCAGTTGAAGGAATGCTATTCGGGAGCGAACTGTTCTCTAGCAGAGAACGCCATTACGTGGACGGGCTTCTTTGGCATAGTAGCCCGGGCTGCGCCTCCTGCTCTCGTCAGCTTTGAGGTTTCGCCAATTCAGGTCATGCTGGATATGGAGTACAGTCACATGAATAAGGAGGAGGGTGTCCGGGTGATGAAGGCACTGCAGCAGGATCCTGAAAAGCACCTCTTTGCATATAACACTTTGGATGACAAGTACGGAATGCTGTTCCAGGATGATGAAACCATGATACAGTCGTATGATAGAGGTGAGGATCAGGCAGCCTTTGATAGGCTGATGGAGGTGGTAAGGGGGAATGTGGCGAGGAAGAATGGTGAATAGTGTTCGGGTATAGGTGGCATTGCCCCATTTGTTCTTCACGAATATCTTCTATATTCAAAATATACTCGAAAGACCTTACAACTTTTGAGCGCAATTCTCGCGAGCGAGTCGTGACATTGAAGTCACTTTTACTTTGAGCTGGAGATGTTTGAAATCCCATGATAGCTTGGCGAAATAGACAGAGCTTGTGCGATCCGCGCCCTTGGACCCTCTACAACAGCAGCGAAAATAGGAGACTTGCACTAGCTTGAGCCCTGACATGGCTTCTTCCACAGAAGAGAAGTTGATGTATCAAAATAAAGCCATCATCATAATGATAGCCATTGAAACCCCAGTCACGCACGTGCTATATGAGCAAGCCATAGACGCCCCAACTCATGGAGCTGGACTCATAGAAAAGGACACTCAACGAAAAAGATTCAGAACAAAGACTCATCACCAAAACACGTCTTCTAGGAGTCAGAAAGAGAGAGTCACAGGTATGGTATATAAAGGCCGCTGCATCACTCCATTCTCTTCTTCTTTTTCTCCTCCACTGACATCACAATCACCGACACTATCACTATTACTATTACCAGCTACGACTTTGCAAGTACAAGCTCTCTTCTCAAATAATTGTCTTTGCAATAACGTCCGTCGGGTCGACGCGTACAGCCCCAACAGATAATATTTCCTATCTTTTTGAAAGCTGCGACGCCGTATCTCCTACCGAAGCAATGGCGCCAAAGAAAACCAAAAGGTCTGGAGACGATCAACCGGGCAGTCTGCAATATCTACGTGCGAATGGACCATACACAGACGAAGAACTTAATGACCACTCGGGGACACTTTTGGCGGGAAAAGAAGTTCCCAACTCGGTGAAGGAATGCGAAGACGAGTTGAATATCATCAAAACGAGGCTGGATTTCACATTTAGAAGCGGGGGCGGTATGCCGCGTGGTGTATGGCATGACAGGTCCGAAGTTCTTCGTGAGCGCATCGGCTGCTTGCGGACTAACACCCAGTTGGTACCTCAAGGATACCCGCTGCAACCCCCGCATTCCGCCCAACAAAATTCCTTCCACTACCAGCAACACCAGACGCAGACTCCACACGCATCCCTCTATCAACCGCCGACCGGAGCCAGTGGGTACCAGCAAGTATACCAACAGGGACCCCAAGGATACATGCAGCCTCCCCAGCACTTCCCCCTTCAAAATATTTCCCAAGATCAGCAAAGTGATACACAGATGCACTACCCGTCGTTCAACCAGCAGCCAACTCAAAGATACACAGTCACCCAATATGATCAGACATTCCAAGGGCATATGCCGCCTCTTCAACAATCCTCCCACAAACGAACTCCCCAGGAAAATCCCTTCCAACAAGAACAAGAAGATGCTGGTTCAGAGGATGGGGACGGATGTGACCACCATCTTGGAAGACCAGACCGTGAGTGCAGGAGGGGGGCATGCCGAAAGAGGATCCACAAAGAAGAAAATCATGGTGGGAACTACTTGGATTGCCTCACGTGCAAAGCAAAGCTGGGTTGGACTTGATCTGGATGACTTCCTGAGCACCCTCAATAACACGCAAGACACCGGGTCAAGCCATATCTCATATATGATATGCAACGGCTCAGACTGGCTCGAGAAGTCCTCCCTTAGTGGGTTCGCGTACCTAGCGAGGATCTCTTTCTTCAGTTTACTTCCCATTTACAACACCCCCTGTGCCTGTAATGTTTAACACCCTCACATTCACATCTCCCTATTTTTGTCACATGTTTTCCATTATCTCTTTTTTCTGTTAATACCCTCCTCTGTCTTTGTAATTTCCAATTTGTATTATATGAATTCTATTTGTGAAAGCGTGTAACTTATGTCGCCGAAGAAGTTTCCAAAGATGGAAGCCGCAGCTATAATTACAAATAGTCCCTAAATATCTCCACCACGATTATCTTGAATGAGGCCTAGCTCAGCTCCAGCGAAATAGATGGAGATTTTTGAGGGCTTCTTCGAAAGCGCAGTGGCGATTGCACCATGATACCCTCCGTTGTTTCTTGAAATGTCACTGATGGAATCGACGTAAAGTAGTTTTTGTTTAGATGATTAAATCCCTTTTTGAGTTCGCAGTCGGAAAGTACAATGGTGCTCAGCTCAACACGTCGTACCTAAGTAAATACATTCCCAAACAGGGGCACCTTTCTTCTGAGCCTCAAGTACATTCTTCCATCATTCCCACGTAACCATCACAACACATCACTTTAACAAGAACAGTACGTTCTTAAACCCACGCTGTCTTAATGCTACTGAACATTACAAACATTTCTAATCTACCTAACACTTTCGCTCATCTGTTACGACAATTCCCGCTTCCATCCCGGCAGCTTGCGTCGACATTTACCCAAACCATGACCAGGAGATACCGGGAAGAGGGCCACTGCCGTGCGAGTAATCCCCACAGCTCCTCGCTACAGCAAACCGTCCTTCCAAAATATTCAGCTATGTCTCCAACAACGAGCGATTCCTACCGTCCGTTGTCACAGCAACCCATCCTTCCAATCTATCCGGCCATATCTCCAACAGCGAGTGATTCCCTCCTGAACCTTATGATCGAGATCGTGCAGTCATTCGGTCTATTTGGAAAGGGAGAGGGCGAAGTTGCAAGTACGTACACCACGCGCTTACCTCTAGCTCTCGCGTCCACATTCCTATCTTCCGCAGCAAACCTCACAGTCCTCTTCCGCAACCGGCATTTCCGCGAGAAATACAAACTCCCCGACGAAATCATCGATTCGCCATACACAGAATTTCAGTTTATTATGACGCGGAGGGACATGGCGGTGACCTTTCGATGGTGCAAAGTATGCCTCTGGTGGCGGGAGAGGATTCTGATTCAAGTGTCCACTTCGCAAGCGGCCGCTAACGAGGTCGAGAAGGCCCGATCGGTGTTTACAAGGGAGCTTGGTGAGGTGGGTTTTTGGGCGACGGTGGAGATGCCGAGGGAGGGGATAAGACATAGAGAGCGCGTGGTGTCTTTTACATTGGATACGAAAGAGGAACGTTCGCTTAATGGCTGTGAGGAGGATAAGGAAGCGGATGAAGTCCAGGGAACAGAGGTATACAAGAGCGTAGAGGAGCATAAGAGAGCAGAGGAGATCAAAGGGAGAAAGGGAACGTCTGTGACACCCGGGTACTAGGGTGGGACTTAGACCTACTCTGCATACTAAGAGATTATTGGTATCTTTGGGTCTAGGTTCTATTCAACGCTAATGTCACATCACAGCAACCTGACACTCTACCTATGACCAAGAATCATGCCATTGCCCCTGTATTGCTGACTAGAGGGAAGCGAAGCGCTTCTTCGCTTGTACCTACATCCTACCCCTCCCCGGACATGCCCTCTATCCCATCCTACGCATGTCGCATATTGGGCATAGCCTTCAGGATCTCCTTCTCAGTCTTCTACAGGAGTGTTGCCATCGCCTCATCCTTTGATCCCTTCCTCTCACTTGAACATGATATAGACTCTGGCTGGTGTTTTATACACCAAATACACACGATACCCCCTCTCTGCATGAGTTAGAACAATGTCGATGCAATCCAAGACCAGCGGCTCGGGATTACGACCATGGGCCTCACGCCTCGCCTATGCTTTTGGGAGAAAGCTGAGGTTGTTGGCTAGTTGGTTTTGTTCTTGGACTAGAAGAGTTGTGAGCAGATTGAATAGGGACGTGATTTGAGTGTGAATGGTAGACATTTTGAGGGCTGCTCCGGAGGTTGTTGGTTTGGTTGCTCTCAGGTTATGGTACCTTTTGAGTTGAGAGGACCGGGCGGTATTTATGTGTTTTGGACACGACTGTCACAGATAAATTAGGCGATTGTATAAGTGTCTAGAACGGCGCATAGGATATGCTTGAAGGTTCCTGCTCGCACTAAATTAACGCAGCCTTTAAAGGGAAGCTTCCGCGTAGCTCCTTTAAATTCCTAGCTTGACCCCCCAGTGAAATGTTTGCTAGTGCTTTCATGGTTTGCCACATGGAGTAATCTGAATACGCGCATTATGGCAGTGGCCATTCGGAAACGTGTCCTGTTCGGCGCACATGGAATTTGCAGGCACCTGGCTAGATTTCCATCTGAAATACGCACAAATAATCGTCCCCTTCAGCATGAAAACCGGACTACGAATCATGTGTTTTCAAGTAAAAGCTTCTCTAGCATGCCTAATTGAAACCAATCTCCAATCTTGAAGAAGAATGGGAAAGTGGATGGCAAACTTGCTGGACTGCATTGTGTCAGTGGAAACGAAATGGGAAAAATGCAACGAAGAAAATAATCATATACCGAACTTCGTTATTGCGATCGCTGTAAGGAGGCAATATCAGTATAATTTCATTGTTCAAGTCTCGTGATCTTCTAAATTTCGCACCAGATCGATGCAAAGTGTGATAGCAATTATTGCATCAGGCCCCCACCGACTTTCCGCCCCTGGTCGGTGCTTTGAGTTCACCATTTTGGATCTGATGAGCCTCCCACGCCACCCATTCATTGACCGATCGGGCTTCGTCCGCTTCCCATTTTTCAGGCGTGGAATGATATTCCCGCCCTGAAGCCTGCGCATAGGTCCACTCTTCTCCGGACAAATGAAGTATGCGAGACTTTGACGCAGCACGGAAGCCTGTGCCTCTGGCTCGGTGCAGCCCACTTCGAGAACCCCGCCTGTCCATTCGACCAATGTATAGCCGGCATTAATAACAGCATGTCCTGGTTTGGGACGAATGTAGCGCCGGTTCGCGTAGACATTCTCACTGCCAGCGGGCAATATTTGGAGACCTCCAGCTACATTGAAGATTAGAGTCGGTATTCTAATGTCGGTGTGGCCCCTAAGAATGATACCCTTCTTGTTAATGGCCTCTTGCAGGTGGCTGAGGAAGAGGCGGAGAGACGCGTCAGACAGCTTATCCAATGGACAGAGCCGCTCTAACGTACCAGGCTAGAAGTCGAATTGTCTGTCCAAAGATGCGAGCAGCGCTTCCAACAGTACGTATTACGTTTGATACGTTCCACTTCATTACGGTCACGTGAGCCGTACGTAGGGAACAGCTTTTTCAACCGTTACGTTACGTTTGTTAATCTTAAACGTACAAACGTATACGGTTAACAGTCTTGGCAGTGAATGTTCCACAGCCAAGCTAGCTTTCTTAGTAATTTGCTTACAAAATCGCAAGAACGGGGAACTATTTGCCTGCCGAATTCAAACGTTACGGTGCTACGTTTGGTCAACCGTACGTAACGTACCTAGGTTTCAAACGTTACGATTGTGCTACCGTAAGTCAGGCTCCTGTCCAATCAAACGTACGTAATGTATACAAATCTGAGACGTAACGCTGACAAAGATGGTAGTACAGTAACAGTTACTTCCTGTTGGAAGCCCTGGATGCGAGAATTATAGACATCACGGTTTGCGCGTGTCTGAAACATTGCCGGAGCAGTTTCAGGTGGCTTTCTATTGGTTCCGGGTTGTTCCGTGGAGGTATGTTACCCATCATGTCATCTTGACCGACGCAGTACATCTCCATCGCGTCTAATTTTCCATCGTCTGTCCGCAGCTTGCCGGCACATTTGTACCTTCTTTAATCAGCTCTTATTCCCAGATTTGCAGTGTCTAAGCCCACCCAAGCAAATCCTTCAAAGGATTGTAAGCAAAATCACCCAATACCGATTTGTCCAGACCGAGAGTGGCCTCCGCGACACCAAAAGTAGGTTCTGTTTCATGGAGAAGGTCGTTTCCCTCTTGAGAGTCCTGCAGATCTAGCATGAAGAATCCGTACTCTTGACATGCGTCGAACACCCTGTTCTCCTCGTTGATGTCATGTTTGCCGATCTTCTTGAGGGAGATAATTAGTAGATCTGCGACTAGTACTGTAGACGGGAAAGCCGGACACCGAGAACACAACCGAAAGGTAGGCATAGTTTCCAAGGTTTGCTTGAAAGACAAAGAAATGGAAAATGAGATATAGACGAGTTTGAGAGACGCGTTGACATGGATTTTGAGGGGGAAAGCTCGAGTTCCAAGGCTTTAGGCCAACTAACGTATGAATGCACGTTTCGTCATTCTTTAGTAGCGCTGACCTTCATCTACTCCGGGAAATAGAGAATGCTTCTTCGAAGCCGCGCCGGCGTCTTACAAGCCCCGAAATCCTCTAAGCATGCTTTTTGGAGATAGTGACCAATAAGCACTGGAAGCCTCGCGTTCTGAAGCGCTCGGCATCTGAAAAAGCCATCCATTTCCCTCCACCGGACTGCAACGAAGAACTCGGAGATGTCGAAATGGTAATCAGCAGCCATCTCCGGGGGTTTCCGACGATATTCTAAGCCCCACATGATGCCTGGTGAAGGCGGGCGATTCCAGATGTCTCAAATCCCCATCCCTCAAAGGGAGTTGCCGCGTGCTCTATCTGGGAACATTTCTGGGAGTTCACTGGACCGTTTTGGTAACTTCAAACTGTCGAGGGCCCCGAATATGGAAGACGGGGGTTGCAGGTATCGGGGGAACGCGGGTGCCCGGCGTACATCTCGATCACGTGATTCATCCAAACACACCTAAGGTACGGGGCGCGGGCGTGTTCTCAGGGCTTCGGGGCCTCAGGAGCTCTTCTAACCTCTCCAAATGCAGCTATAGCTGGGTCTTCGATCGGGATGATGTTGCGGTGCAGCCGCATTTGGGTGGGTCGATGGTTGTTGCATTTTGCAAGGCTAGGTCAACGCGTCCAACCGAACGTAGACCGTAACGTATTACCCAATTGGGCACCGTAACGTCTCAGACCTCTCCAGGCTACGTACGGTAGAGTTACTTTTCACTATAGCTCTACTTTTCAACGTTTCGGGTCAGATTACGGCGTAACGGCTTATTTTAGCTACCCAGCAGCCAGAATTAGTAGAGCTCTAGCCAACCTTAGCAGCCAAGCTTTGGAAAGTACTACTGTACGTAGCTACGCCGTAATTACGGCTCAGATATTCACTACGTACTTACGGTCACGTGAGCGTAGCCAAGCCGTATATTAATGACAGCAGTACGTTCGGTTGGACGCGTTGGGCTGGGTATTCAAAACGTAAAGAGCTTTTTTGAGACAGACGTGGCAAATTTGCCGTTCAATGTGGAGAGAACCAAGTGCTAGATGGTATGAAGAGATGCATCAAAATAGAATCGAGTTTTTGCCAATAGTGATACGCTGATGGATTGTCTGAGGAGAATCAGATTCAGTTCTAGTATGAGCAAGGATGACACGTCATATCAAATTTATATTTGTAAAGGTAGAGGTAGATTTTGGTCATGCGTTCGACCGTTGAAGATGTTCAAGTCCGTCCTGCTTGCAATATCATCTTAATAAGATCCAAGTCTTCTCGAAAGTCCACGGCTGAAGTCTTGGGAGTTGTCTTGTTCGTCGCACAATGCGCAAGCTCCAAAAACTCCTGCGTGAAGGGGTCCTCATAGGTCTTTCTGATTATACGCTCTTGGTAGCCGTCACCCTTGTCACTTTCAAACTTTTCCCTGACCGTCATCGTGACTGGAAGCCCTTTCACATACGGGGTGTCATAATTGACACGCACGATCTTGGTCCTGGAGAAGATCTCAATGTGGCAGTCGAAGGTTGGCACATCGAGAATGCCCGACTCGTACATAACTGGGAAGCCCTCATATTGGAATAAAACATTCCAAACTGGCAGTCCAAGGGACGCACCGACAACTTTGGAAGGCATTCCAACCATCTCCCGTAGAGTCGAAAAGTCATGCACGCCGAGTCTGTCAAGCGTTAGCGATACTTTTGGCTGAATCGCAATAACGGCAACATACCCTGCGAACAGCCGGAACATGCTCATTGAGTCTGGTGTTGCTTCAACTCCAATTTCCTCCACAAGTGCTTTCTTCACCATTTCTTCCTCAGTCGCGCGCATTTCTGCTGTCGCAGCCTTTGGGAAATCTGTATATTTATTTGGGAACGTGCCGGACTGGCTGACGAACGAGCTGTTTTGGCCAATGATATCTGTCCTAATCAGATGGAGGATTTCAATCACGCTGAAGCTGGCACATACCTCGAACCCGTATGTATTCTATCTTGTCCATGCTTCCAACTTCCTTTAGAGCATCGAGAAAGGCTGGTGCGTATCTCCTTTGGTACCCAACGAAGACCTTCGCCTCCGAGGCCTTTTCCGCTGCAATGATCGCATCGAGGTCCCGATAGTTTAGTGCGAGTGGCTTCTCCACAAACACATATTTGTTGTGCTGAAGAGCCAGAATTGCCTGTGCAGGATGGAAAGCATTGGCGTTGCAGACTACAACGACATCAACATTAGGAGATGCAATCAACTCTTGAGGATTTGAAGTCGTCTTTGGTGTTGCTCCAGCGACCTTTTCAACGAAGTGCTCAATGGCTTGCTGAGACACATCACAGAGGTAACTGATGCGGTAATGGCTGGAGAGATTGTTCAAGGTATGGATGTGGCACACCTAGCAACGAGAGACGTTAGCACGTTTCGTCGAGAATAGATATTGGGTCAGAAACAAACCTGAGCGACCTCTCCCAAACCAATGATTCCAACATTGAGGGTATTTCGTGGTCCGTTGGAGTTTTCGGTCATATTAGCAACTGCGGAAATCTATGTGCAGTGTTTTCCGGTGGACTGCTAAAAGTTTGATCGCGCTCAATGTCAAGCCTAGAGGTGTAGTGTTTCTCCTCTCTCCAATAGCATATAAAAACTGTGAATCGACGAAAACGGCTTCGGCACTCCGGGATACAACAACCGTAGGATCAACTCTAGCTCATCCAATGTCAGACTGGGATCTCCTTAATAGTTTGAAGTTTTCGGATGACGTCCCTAGGTCCCCAATTCCCCAACTTTTGCGGGTAAAGCCGTTCTATTACTGCAGGGTCTCGCTTGATACGCGGCATGCCGGACCGTATTATTTCATTCGCTCTCGCATCCACTTCCAACAAGGCTAATACATTTCCAACACAGCTAGTTACTTAAGAGATAATGGGCGCATAATCTTTCGTGTTGGATGGCTTGGTAGCTCTATCATAGACTACAAGAAGAAACATTTAGATATGAGACACTCTTCCCCACAATTATCAGGCCCCCTGCACCAAAGAAAGTCCATACGTCCGGTCTGGCCCCGATGCCACCTTGATCCCGTCAGCGCATCTCCCCAGCTTTTCCCGGCCGCATTAGTCTCGAAACCAACACGACCCGTCGTGTTCGGGCCCGACGATGAAGCACCGGGAATTTACAATTGCATTCCTCTGCCAATTCTGGAAATCGTATCGGATGAATTCAGCCAGCTTATACAGACTCGGGCTTCTATGTTGCCCATTCACTATAGCTCTTGTGACAGACTCTTTGCTGCAGTTTCATTTCTCTAAGTTAGCTTGATAATTGCTCATTCCCCTTATATCGTACATACACCACATTCTCGCCATGGCTACACAAACCAAAGTCAACGGGACGAGCTGCCCATGGCGGATCTATTTGTACGGTGCCGGCTTCAGTGCCAGTCGACATGGTGTCGCGGCCGAATCCCTAGGCCGCGATATCCACCTTTTTGCTGCCGACCCTTCAAAAGATGCTCGCGAAGCAATACTCGCCAAGTTTCCAAAAGCCACAGTGTACGAAGATGCAGAAGCCATGCTTGCCAGTTCCGCCGGACAGCAACGCGACATCGTTGTGGTAGCTGTCCCTCCATGGCTGCACCACTCCGCCACCCTCAGTGCTTTTCGATCGAACCGCCATGTCCTCTGCGAGAAGCCCGTGGCTCGGTCGGAGACTGAGATGGCTGAGATGCTGGCAGCTGCTGATAGCGCGGGGAGGCTGTTTTCAGAATGCAGCTTCCGGTATCTTGGGAACGGCGCTTTGGACCGCGCTCGCCAGTTGATCGAGACGGGCGGCATTGGCTCTCTTTACCACGCCCGTTTTGTCAACCGTCAACCAAGATCTCGCCCTGGGATCGAGTATCAGCCTCACAGCAGATGGTTTTTGGAAAAGGATAAATCAGGCGGCGGCACCATTTTCGACTGGGGCGTCTATGATTTCACCATGTTCTTCGACGTCCTCCGTCCCATTGCTGCGACTGTCCATCGCGCCTGGCTTGCCACGCCTCGGACCGGCGCCGATCCATCTGAGCCCGCCATATCCGTCGAGACGCACGCCGGCGCAGCCATGTCGTTGACACTCCGAGACGGGACAGTTGTTGCTTTTGATTACGAACGAGCAAGCGGCTTCCACGGAGAACCTGAGATCTCTCTGAATGTAGACGGCACCACAGGCGGCCTCACCTGGGAATGGGTTCCAACGTTCGACTACAAGGGCGAGGTTGATGCACTAGAACAAGGGTTCAAACTGGTGCACTATGTCGATGCTAAAGGCATAGTCGAGGCCAAGGAGGACAAATTCGCGGCTTTTGGGTGGGAGGACGCAAATCTTCGTCCCTTGATCTCTTTTGTTGACCTGATTGAGGGTCGTGAAAGTGTGGCCCTTTCAAGAAACAGTCTCGAGTTCAACTTTGCCGTGGTATCGGCTATCTATAAGTCTGTGTCTGAAGGTAACCCGGTTCATGTTAGGATGAATTTGTAGAAACCTCTAAGGTAGATCAACGGATGAAAGATGGCTCTTCGTATGCATATGATTTCTGCACAGTTCTAAATTTGCTCAAACAAGGTCCAGGTCTAATTAACTTTAGGACTATAAACGACACCCGCAGGGTGAAGCGGGGAGTGCCGGGATGGCCATGATAGGGTTACCACACGATTGTGTTTATCAGCAATAATAATGTACATAGCTATGTATGAATAAACTCTTCATGATTGTGAATATCATTTCTAGGCCATGTTGCGCAGACCGAGTATGCAGTTGACATAACATTCTTCAAAGCAGATTATGGCCCCAGAGCCTATGGAGGGAACCACAAGGCGAATGCACGGTAAATGCCTGCATATCCCTGTATATCTACTTCCTATGCTCCACAATCGACCCCGCCACCAACGCAGACCCAGTCCTTGTGTGTGTTGCAAGTGGAACGCTAGTGTAATTTCACTAATCACACCTTGTGTTCGGACACCTCAGGTTCCACCTTCTCGGCGCTCCCTGACTCAAGTGTTTGTGGAGTTCCCTGATTCGTATTGGCCTTGCCGCTCCGGAATTTAAACCCGGCCTCGTTCCATCGCTTGTCAAAGCCGTAATCGGGATGGAAGACCGTGAGCAATAGCGATGCCAGGATAACCATGACTCCATCGAGAACCATGAACTCAACCTCATTATTGGCCAACTTTCCTGAAAAACCTTTGCTGAGTTCGACAGATCGGAAAACAGTTCGTATAAAGAGGAGAGCCGTAGCAGCAAAGATGGCTTTCTAGTAGTTAGTTTCTATGATAGATTAATTGAGTTCTAGAAACATACCACAGATGAAAAGTCGGAACCGTTTGCTGCTGACAAGATCGGTGAACTCGGGGTTTCGCAGGTCCGAGTGCTTTTTGGTGCGTGACAGAAACTCGAGACTGCAGGCGGAGAATGCGAAAAGACTTGCGACCTGGATCGAGAGACCTGCCACAAGAATGTTTGTGCCCACGTCGATCTATAAACATTAATTATTAGCATGGAGAGCTAAGAGCAACGACGGAGTACAGTCTGCTAAAAAATAAATGGAATTGGGATGCAGTACCAAAGGCTGGTTGGTCACCGGAGTGGATGCCGCGATTCCTCCGCCAACCGCCTGAACAACAAGGCTGACGATGTCGCATGCTAGAAAGAAGGTCGTATATGTCCGTGGCTTGATGCGACTAATTCTTTCCCCGTAAACCACCACAATCCGTCCGAGTGTGAGGTAGATTGCAGCTGCAATGAAGACCGGACCGATAGTCAACGTGATCAGATACCACAGAAAATAGTCTCTGTTGAACGGGTTTCCATGGAGAAGGACTCGGGCGACGTATCCGAGGGTTTCAGTCGTTAGGCCAAGGAACATTGGTATTGCCACGCTCTTGGTTTTGTGTGTTATGCCGAGGAAAAGCTGAGTAACTGCGAGTAGGGCCATGATGACCAGGAAGAGCGCGTTTCCGGCGACGCTGGGCTGGTAGTGAATGTAGCCCCATTTTTGTACTGAGCAGGTCTTGAGCGTGCACACGAAGCCTTTGATGTAGTCGGATGGAACCACCATTTTGAATAGAATTGGGAATGCGTGTCTTTGGGAGAGGTGAAGAATCTGTTGGCGCAAAAATAATCCGGTTGTCGATAATCAGGTATTTGCGGCCATCGAGGTCTGGAGAACCAAGCACCCGAGAGAATCAAGCACCCGAGAGAACCAACCAAACGGAAGATGCAGTAAGATTGGCAGAGAATCGCTCTCAGGATCTATGCTGGCCTAACTCAGGTCTTCGTATATATACATCGACACCTGCACCATTACGGCGTGGTCGAGCTCGCAAGCCGGCTCAGTTCCCTGTAGTTCCGGTCGCGCACTCCAAGACTGTGGATGCTGGTTCGCGTACGCGCACGTCAACCAAGTGATTGGGGGCCTAACGCCATTTAGCGGGACCGTGTTGGTGGGTGGCACATCTGGCTAAATTCACCCCCCCCCCTCTTTGCTGGACTCTTACCCAAAGCGGTCTTGTCTTTATCCGCCGTCTAGAACATTTCCCCCCGCGTCAGCCAACTCCACGGATCGTCCCGAGATCGAGAACGTTCCATCGAAAATCGGTTCAGCGGCCAAGATTACGGATCATCTTTCCGTGAGGCTTGTTGATAGCAGACCGTTTTCGCTCGTTGCTGCGCCGCACCACCGCCAGGCTCGACGGTCTGCTGACCCGAGCCGTGCTTGATCAGACGATACGAACGCTTCCATTATATTGTGGCTTATACCATGCAGCTCGGCAACAAGCGACTACTTACTTATTCATTTTCGGATTGTTGGAATTTGATTGTCGATGTGTCGACGGCTATACCATTGCTACAAGCACTTCCAGCAGTTGAGAGTCCCCGACAGATCTGGACATATCATGTATTCTCTCATTACTGTGGGTTGATCATACCGCAGACTTTTTGTGCTATGATGTTGAGGCTGCTTCTATACCTCATTTGTACATGCGGAGCTTCTTCGTCTCACAATAGCGACGACCAGAGCTTTCCAGCTCACTTGTCATGGTTTTACCCCGGAGATGTTGGACGTTGACGCTAGCCGGTGCCTCTAAACTTGATATAGAATTCTCTCCGTAATCTAACATCCAACATGCGAGTATGGCGCCTTCCCTAGCGTGGGGCGCATTTGGGTCAGAAGCTGCGGGTATTGTACCTTTGTCCCGTCAGTCACAGCGCTTCCAGAAGTCGACGGCCGGAAGAAAGAACTTCGCCGGCTGCAAAGCATTGCCTCCCTCTCCCTAAAATCGACTATCTGATACGAATAGTTGGTCTTAATTCGGCCCCCGCATGCCCATCGTATTGGCTATGAAAGTGGAGCTTGAGTTCAACATGGATAATGATCCTGATCGGGTGCCTGCTGCTGATGAAAGAAGTCTCAAGGTAGCCTCTGCTTCTCATCAGGGGTCGGCCTTACTATACACACCGTTGCCCGCAGCATTATATATTATGGCTTGAAAGAATCGAGGTGCAATTCATTTTGGCCCGTTACTTTCTGTACTTGTTGTTCTCTGTACTTGCTCGTCTCCACCTTTCCGCATCATACCCCTGATTTTACGGCTTTGAGCTGTGTAGTTTGAAAACATGGCTGCCTGCGTCCCAAGTCCAATTGCCATCATTGGCACGGCATGCCGGCTACCTGGTGGCTCGGATAACCCAGACAAGCTATGGGACATGCTTTCAGAAGGACGAAGTGGCTGGCGAGAGATTCCAGCAGACAGATGGAACAAGGATTCATTCTATCACCCCGATCCAGAGGCAAAAGAGGCCATCAACACCAAGAGTCTATACTTTTTGGATCAAGATATTAGTGCTTTCGATGCGCGGTTCTTCAACATTCACCCACATGAAGCTCACTGTCTTGACCCACAACAGCGCATCTTGATGGAGACAACATATGAAGCTCTCGAGAATGCCGGGCAAACGCTAGAAGGTATCAAAGGCTCTGATACCTCTGTCCATGTCGGAGCTTATGCTACCGAGTAAGTGTTCCTTGTCTCCACGTGGCTAAGCGAGTCGTGAGACCCCCACTCCCACACGTCCCCTTACCCCTCAAACGCCACTGGTATACCCGCTAACACAGGTGCTTTAGCTTTGAGCGTATGGGTTACAAGGACATTTCAAGAACACCAAAGGCTCACATGATCGGTACTGGAATTGCTATTCTTTCCAACAGAATATCCTATGTTTTTGATCTCAAAGGCCCTTCCAGCACAGTGGACACCGGATGTTCAGGAAGTATGGTCGCCTTACACCAGGCTTGCCATGGTCTTCGAGCAGGTGAATCAAAAATGGCTATTGTCGCCGGAACACAATTGGTTCTCACCCCAGATCAAATCATTCCCATGAGCAGTGTTGGGTGAGTGATTCTTTGACTAGTTAATTGGGATTGGTTAAGCTAATTATATTGAATTAGAATGACCAATCCGGACGGCAAATGCTATGTATTCGATAGCCGCGGGGCAGGCTACGCCAGAGGCGAGGGAGTTGTCACCCTCATACTCAAGCGTCTTGATGATGCGATCAAAGACGGTGACAATATCCATGCTCTCATCCGCAGTTCTGGTTTAAACCAGGATGGCAAGACGGCGGGTCTCACATTACCCAACTCTGTCGCGCAAGCAAATCTCATACGACAAGTATATCGAAAAGCCGGTCTCAACCCAGCAGACACTGCATATGTGGAAGCACATGGAACAGGAACCCAAGCCGGTATGTAAACATTCCCAGGGGCTTTTATCAGGCTCTAACACTGCGGCAGGGGATAGTGCGGAGATTGCATCCATCGCAGAAGTCTTCACTGCAGGCGGACGCGAAGATGGCCTCTATGTCGGCTCCATCAAGTCGAATATTGGTCATCTGGAAGCTTCCAGTGGTGTGGCTGGATTGCTCAAAGCAATCTTGATCTTGAAGCACGGAATGATCCCACCCAACATTGACTTTATCAAGCCAAAGCCTACTCTGCATCTCGAGGAGCGAAACATCAAGGTAAAATTCCCTGCGAGATACTTTAATAGCAGCTGCTGATCATGAATACAGATTGCGACTGAAATGGTTCCTCTTCCCACGACTGCGGGTTTTCGAAGGGTCTCAGTAAACTCTTTTGGCTACGGCGGCACCAACGCCCATGTCATTCTTGAAGCTCCACCTACATCTCAAAAGGGACTAGAATTCCAAGCCCCTGCAGCCCCGAATGGCACGAATGGCACAAACGGCACGAATGGTACGAAAGGCACATGCGTCACAAATGGTACACATACTACGAACGGCACAAATGGCGAACATGTGACAAATGGCACGCTGGTGGCAGATGGCATAAATGGCACCAACAGCACGCATACTGCAAATGGTACCAACGGCACGTATATTGCCAACGGCACCAACGGCACATATGAAACCAATGGTACGAATGGTACCACCAAGGAAGTCACCAAGCGCATTCAAGATCACACTCACGGAGCCAACGAACGCCAGACGGACGACGAGCTTCCCATCTCAAAGGCCAATGAGCAAAACGCTGCTGGGCTTTTTGTCTTGTCAGCCCGGTCTGAAGCTTCCTTGCAGGCTATGGTGTCCAATTTGCATCAGTGGATCTCTTCTCGAGAAGAGGCATCGTACTTCCGTGACCTTGCTTACACTCTTTCGACGCGCCGGACTAAGATGCACTTTCGCTTCAGCGCAGCGGCCACGAACCACAAGGAGCTTCTCAATTTTCTTGACCAGAAGCCCCGCATCACCAAGGCCATGACTAGCTTCCGCTCTGTTTTCCTCTTCACTGGCCAGGGAGCGCAGTGGCATGCTATGGGTCGGGAGCTTACCATACAACATCCAATTTTCAGCAAGTCAATGCTATTGTCCGATAAGATCCTCAAAGACCTTGGCGCAAATTGGAGTTTGATTGATGAGCTATCCAAGGACGAGGTGTCATCACGGGTTGGCGAAGCAGAGATCTCTCAGCCCTCTACCACAGCGATTCAGATCGCATTGGTGGACCTCCTCAAGAGCTTCCGTGTCTTTCCCGATTTGGTGGTGGGCCACAGTAGCGGCGAGATTGCAGCGGCGTACGCCGCCGAGGCTCTGGACCAGGAAACAGCGTTGGAGATATCCTATAAGCGTGGTTTCATGTCCCAAGCATGTGCGCGTATCATCTCGAACAAGGGAGCCATGATGGCTGTCGGATTGGGCGAACACGATGTCAAGAAATACATCGACCAGACGAGGAGCGGGCTCGTCAATGTTGCTTGTGTCAACTCTCCAGTCAGCACAACCATCTCCGGAGACGAAACAGCCATCGACGAGTTGAAGCATATTCTCGATGAAGAATCTGTCTTTAACCGCAAGTTGAAAGTGGATACGGCTTACCACTCCCATCACATGAAGAAGGTCGCATCCGAGTATCTCGCGTCCATTGCGCACGTCAAGGCTCACCCCACAAACCCTTCCATCAAGTTCTACTCATCTGTTAGCGTTGCACAGAAGACGGGTGAATTCAATGCGCAATACTGGGTCGAAAATCTCGTGTCTCCAGTCCGTTTTGGAAACGTGCTGGAACTTCTTTGCCGCACGGAGCTGGTCGGCATCGAGCCGGCACCACTCACTCTATTCACGGAGATTGGCCCCCACGGAGCCTTGGCTGGCCCTGTGAGACAAACGGTTCAGGGTCTCGGAGTGGCCAACTTCAAATCCAACTACCTTGCTACGCTGGTTCGGGGCCGTCATGCGGTCACTAGCCTTTTAGAAACAGCGGGCAAGCTGTTCGAGTTTGGATATCCAGTTTCCTTGGAAGCAACACTCAGCGAAGAAGAACGAAAAAAACCAGCTACTCTGATTGATGATCTTACGCCGTACTCTTGGGACCACTCCACGAAATACCTCTACGAATCAAGCCTAAGCAAGCAGCATCGCTTCCGCGCACATCCACCACACGATCTGTTGGGGTTACGAGTTGCGGGAACGACCAACCACGAGCCTGCATGGCGGAACTTTCTCGGCATAGACAGCCTTCCATGGCTGAGGGATCACGTGGTCGACGGTTTTGCCATCTATCCCGCAGCAGCCTATCTATCCATGGCCATAGAGGCAGCTCGTCAGATTAGCATTGATCGAAAGGTCCAGGGTGTAATGTCTCAGATCCATCTGAAGAACGTCACATTCTCTAAATCCATTATGATTCCCGAACGTCGCACGGATGGGTTGACATCCGACGTCGAGGTTATCCTCACGATGAGGCCGGCGAAACACTTGACCGACCGCACATGGGAAACCTTTCGTATTCTGGCTCTGTCCACCGAAGAAGTCTGGCACGAACACTGCTCCGGATCCATCATGATTGAGTGGGCGTCGAAAGAGGACGAAGTTGAGGGTTTCCGTGAAGAGGGCATGTCAACGTCAAGCCGCCTGAAGCTACTTCAAGACATTGAAGACGCATGCGATACTGACATCAGCCACGACGAGCTTTACAAGAACTTCTCTGAAAACGGTAACGTGTATGGTCCTACCTTTACGGGCATTCAGTCGGCACGGGTCGGCCCGCTCGGCGGTGTTGCCGATATCAACGTACCCGATGTGGCAAGCGTAATGCCCCGAAAGTACCAACAACCGCATCTGATCCATCCAGCGTCTTTTGATGCCGTTTTCCAATTGGGAATTCCTCTATACCGGAGGAATGTCGGAAACGGACCCGTAATGCCAACAGGCCTCGACGAAGTAATCATCAACTGCGATCTTGGTTGTAACCCGGGAACCAAATGGGTCGCCACCACCACTATGCCCGAGACAGGGGTTCGATTCGCCGTTGTGGAAATCATGGTGTTTGAAGAGACTGTTGAAGGTACGCCCTTGTCGCCCATGATTACTATCCGGGGAGGATCGCTTCGTGGAATTGGTGAAGCGCCACTCGACGAGAACACGCTCCCATTCAATCGCAAGATGAGCTATCGTCTCAAGTGGCAACCCGACGTTGACTTTCCTTCAATTCATAATGGCCAAGGGCTCCCTGAGACAAAGGGTGTCGATAATGGCACCGCGGCACTTGAACCTACCAATCGACAAAGGATACTTGACACAGCAACTTGTGCATACATCCGAAGTTGCTTGGACCAGAGTGCGGAGCCTCACGAAGAAGACTACAACAATCACCTCTGGAACTTGTTATCTTGGATGAAGAGCTACGATTCCGAAAGCGGACAGAAGGCAGTTGCCAGCCTTTCTGAGCTAGAAATCGCACAATGCTTTCAGGATGCACGCGACGCCGGCGTTGAGGGGCATCTACTCAGCCTCATCGGCAAGAACTTGCCCGGAATCTTTATGGGCGATGTCAGTGCACTCAAGATCATGTCCGAAGAGGACCTGCTGGGGAAATTTTGCTCGACTGGTGTGGCCATTCAAAATTACACCCAGTTAGTGGAATACGTACAGCTTCTGGCTTTCAAGCAACCACATATGAAGATCTTGCAAGTGGGAGCCGGAACTGGAGGATTGGCGCGGCCACTACTTGAGACACTCGATCGTCCAGAGGGTTTATTGCTGGACCAATTCACCTTAGCAGATATCAACGGCAACTCTTTGGAACAAGAAAAGGCCATACTTCAGAGGTGGATCAATCGTGTCGATTTCAAGAATCTGGACATCTCCAAGGACCCTGTGCAGCAAGGATTTCAAGAAGGAGCATATGACCTCATCATTGTTTCAGACGCCTTCAATGGGACAAGCTCTCTAGATGATGGCCTGGCCCACTCACGGAAACTCTTGAAATCTGGAGGACGAATGATGATACTCAAAGCGAAGCAACCTACTGCCCCTATCAGGATGATCCTCGGCACTTTACCGGGATTGTGGGCGTCGGAAGATGTCTCTGGGGAAAATTCACTCTTGTCAAAGGCAGAATGGCATGCGCGATTGGAGAAAAACGGCTTCCGTGCAATTGAAATCTCCACTCTCGAGCAGGATGGCCTCATTGTTTCCAGGACGATTGATGCGCAACCAGAGTCTGGGGCAGAGTTCCCTCACATTAGCATCATCTGCCAGTCCGAAGCCGGTGAGCTTAAAGCCTTTGCCCAGTCCATCACATCCGAGCTCGAAGGCCGAGGATTCTCATGCGCTTCACACAACTGGTCGTTTGAGTCAGTCAATGTTGACTCAATTCACATTGTTATCGATAGTGTAGCGGATCCTATCCTTGCTGCCCCAACTCCCGAGAAATTCACTCAAATCGTCTCCCTCGTCACTAGAGCGAAGAGCGTACTCTGGCTTAGCTGTCAGGAGAGCGGTGGAGACTGTCGCAACCCCACAAAGGGCATGATTACTGGTCTTGCGAGAGTCGTGCGACGAGAGAACGCGGGAATGCGGTTCGTCACTGTGAATGTGCAAGACGACCTGTCGCATCCAGGAACGTTGGTTTCCCAGCTGTCGGATGTCCTTGTCAGATCCTTCCCTACCCCCATCAGCGTGACACGATCTGACGAGGATGAGTACACCGTCAGCAAAGGCCAACTCCTTATCCCTAGAGTCCATGCTGACGTCAAGTTTGATAACTGGGTGCGGAGGAGTATCTACCCCCAAACGATGGAAAATGGACCTTACCATCAACCCGATCGACCGCTTAAACTAGAGGTTGAGACGCCTGGACTTTTGAGCAGTCTTCGATTCGTAGACGACGCAGTCCCCTCTAAGCCCCTGGGAGCGTTCGACTTGGAGCTTGAGGCTAGAGCTTACGGCATCAACTTCAAAGACGTCTTCATAGCCATGGGTCAGATGGTCCCCGGTGTTACAATGACAGGCGAGTGCGCTGGAATCGTTCGCAAAGTGGGCTCTGCCATAACGAATAAGTTCCGAATTGGAGACCGTGTATGTGGTCTCGGCGCTCAGCCGTTCTCGAGTCGCCCAAGGATCGACGGGAATTTCAGTTGCCAGATTCCAGGCTGGATGTCCTATGCCACTGGCTCGTCAATCCCCATCATTTTTTGTACAGCCTATCACTGTATCGTCGAGGTTGCCCGTCTCCAGCGTGGACAGAGCATACTCATTCATGCAGCTTCCGGTGGTGTTGGCCAGGCAGCGATCCAGCTTGCCCAGAACATTGGAGCCGAGATTTTCTGCACTGTGGGCAGCAGCGCAAAGCGTCAATTGCTCATCGACAGCTTCAACATTCCGCCAAGCCACATCTTCTCGTCTAGACTCCGTACGTTCAAGCAAGGCATCATGAGACTTACCGAGAACAAGGGTATCGACTGCGTACTGAATTCCTTGTCCGGCGAGTCCCTCCATGACTCCTTTGCAGTTCTCGCACCGCTGGGCACTTTTGTCGAGATTGGAAAGTCGGACATTTACAAGAAGAACGACATCAGCATGGTTCCGTTCGACAGGAACGTCACGTTCGCTGCAGTTGATTTGACCGTCTTGGCACGACTCAAACCAGTTGAGATGGGCAAGAGGCTTAGTAAGATACTGTCCATGTTCGAGCAGGGGACACTGCAGGCCGTCACGCCAATCACCGAGATGCAAATGGGTGATATTGAGCAGGCCTTTCGTCTGATCCAGTCCAGAAAGCATACTGGCAAGGTTGTTCTCGTTTGCGACGAAAGAACACAGGTCAGGACGACATTGGCACGTCCCCAACCCCTCACCCTCGACAAAAACGGCTCCTACGTCGTTGCTGGCGGCCTCGGCGATCTTGGGCGAAGAATTGCCAGATTTCTAGCAGCCCATGGCGCGGGACACGTTGTAACCTTGTCTAGACGGAAGCTCGAAGAAGAAGATCAAGTGGCCTTTGAGAAAGAGCTGCAGTCCCTTGGTGCTGAACTACACATCATCGGTTGCGACATCGCCGATGAAGAGTCGGTTCGATCAGCGGCTGCAGAATGTTCTGCAAACCTTGCTCCAGTGAAAGGAGTTGTCCACGCAGGCATGGTTCTGCGTGTAAGTATCACAGGCTCTAACTCACCTGATGATGGCTAATATTTTCCCAGGACCGCCCTTTTGAGAATATGTCGCACGACGACTACCTGGCCGCGATCAAGCCCAAAGTCCAAGGAACTCAGAACCTCGATGCTGCATTTGGTGCTTCTGATTCTCTTGACTTTTTCATCATGCTGTCGTCCATTACCGCCATTCTCGGAACCGCTGGACAATCCAATTATTCGGTTGGAAATGCCTATCAAGACGCCTTTGCCCAGAGCAAAACTGCATCCAGATGCAGATACGTGGCTGTGAATCTGGGAGCTGTTGATGGGTCATTGGCAATCACGTCGCTCCCTGCTGCGCAGCAAGAGAAGATGCGACAGGGTACCGTTCTCATGTCCTTTGACGAAGTCTTTACAGTCATGAGTTACGCTATGAGCCCACAGGCGAGCAAGGATGATCTCAATCAATTGATACTCGGATTTGACCGAGGGTCGATGAAGGCAGTTCACGACGAATTCGCCCTTGCCAATCCGATGTTCAGCCAAATCCCCTACCTTGATGGCAACGGAGAATCGAAAGAGCAGAGCGGTGGTGCCACGGACATTGCAAAGTTACTCCAACAAGCAACTTCTCCCGAGGAGATTCAAAGCATCGTCGTCGGTGGCATCTGCTCGCGATTCGCAATGTTTACGGCTCGCGCAACCGAAGATATTAGCCCAGACGTATCCATGGACAATTTCGGTCTCGACTCTCTGGTCGCCATCGAACTGAAGAACTGGCTCGTGCGGACTTTCCAGACGACATTGCAAACATCCGAAGTTCTCGATGCTCCCAACATTTCTATTCTGGCTAAGACGATTGCCTCCAGGTCCAAGCTCATATCCAAAGAGACCGAGGGCACCAAGAAGGAAGAACCCAGTGTTGCCGAGGACATGGCGTTGGTGCAGATTCAGAGTGCCCCCCTGGTCGCCAATCACAACTTCAAATGCTGCCGAGGGTCAAAGGAGCTCAAGAAGATGCCCCTTGTTGACTTTGATACCATGTTCGACGATTATCTCGAGAATTCTAGAATGTTCTTCACGCCTGAGCAGTTTCAAACTCTGGAGAGAGATGTGGCGGAATTCCGAAAACCCGGCAGCACGGGTCGAAAGTTTTATGAACGGCTCCATGAGCAAGCCCACGATCCTGAAATCGAAAACTGGCAGGACAGATACTTTTTGCAGAGTATGTACCTGCAAAGGCGTATGCCACTCGCCCCGTTCAACAACTTCATGGCCTTCCATCCCATGGGAGAGATGGGGCATAGCCAGGCAGAACGTGCGGGCCTGATTGCCAGCATTGCTTTCCAATGCAAGCAAGACTTGGAGGCGGACCGATGGGAGCCCATGGCGTACCTTGGAACCGCTAACTGCACCGACCTCTGGCAGTACATTTTCAACACCGCTCGCCTGCCCGGTACTTCTCTCGATCGAATGGCAAAGTTCCCTGGAAACGATTATCTGGCCGTGCTTCACCGCGGACACATCTTCAAAGTCATGCTAAAGGTCGGAGAGGAGAACGTGTCTGCCGAAGCCCTGACCAAGATTTTCCAATCTATCCTGGACCGAGAGGACACCGTTTATAACTGGGCAAGCATTCTAAGTGCTGATGATCGCACTTCCTGGGCCGAGGTAAGTTTGATTCACGATCATTTGTTGCCTATACTAACTAGAAATGCACTAGAACCGGGAACTTCTTATCGGGTTGGACCAGATGAACAAGGAAACCATCGACATGGTGGAAGCATCTGCGTTCCTGGTTTGTCTCGATGAAACCACTCCAAACGACGCAGAAGATCGAATCAGAGACATGATGATGCTTAAGGGCTTCAATCGCTGGGTTGACAAGTCCATCGCGTTTGTAGTCTGCAAAAACGCCACTTCTGGCACTTATGTTGAGCACACTATGATAGATGTAAGTGTGGTCACATAAATCTGCTGTCCTCTAATACAAGGCTAATTCTTGCAGGCAATGACTCTTTACCGGATGCAAACAGCAATTGTTGAGGGAATCCACACATACAAGCCGCCACAACAGGCGAACGGACACGCCAATGGCATTTCGGAGCCTCCCAAAGAGTTCACCATCAAGACAACGCCGGCGATAGAAGAGCGCATCCTCCAAGTGCGACAGCGATTCGAGCGAGAAATCGCCAAGTTCGGGTACAGAGACGTCATTCTTTCCGAGTTCGGAACCGATATCCTCCTTGAACGGGGTCTTCCCATCAAAGGCATATACGACCTGTTGTGCCTCCTCGCCAACTACTACTACTATGGCTACAACGCCCAGTCCTGGGAGGCCGTGTCCATGTCCCACTACCACAAGGGCCGTCCGGACATTGTCCAAGTCAATACGCCCAGGACTGCTCAATTTTGCACAATTGCGGAAGACGAGAGCTTGCCGGTGCGTGACCGGTTCGAGATGATGCTGGAAGCTGCCAATGTCCGGAACCAGACGATCAAGGATGCGTTCTTGGGTCACTGCTACCAACGCACGCTCAGGGCCCTGGAGCTCTGCAAAGAAGAGGGCGAAGAACTACCCAACCTCTTCAAGAACCCACTCTACGAGCAGACTGTGGAACCTGATCAGATGTTTTCAAATACTGATGGTCTCTCTCCCGAGTCTTGCTTCATTATGCAGAACCCGAAGAAGTTCTGGATGACGTACTATGTTACAGAGGCAGGGTAAGTCAATCCATCCTAATCACATGCGAAGCGTGCAAGGACTAACAAGCCCTTTTCTAGATCTCATTTCTCGGTAATTACTGGAAAGCAGGAGGTGATTTCGTGGGCCGATTGTTTGCAGCGCGCATCGTTGGTGATGCAGAAACTGATCGAGGCGGCTTGAGATATATAGTTCTCCGTTCGCACATGTAGCTGTATTTCCCGATTTGAGCGAGCATTAGTCTATCTTGAAGTTTTTGCTTTACCTTTCCCGAGTTCGTCGGCATTTGTAGCTGTTCAGGTGATACCTCTATGAATTTTACTTTCTTTGAAAACAAGACCTCATACTACTGCACGATTATTTTCGGCTTGTTTGACTTCGAGGTACAAGAAGGGTGGCGTGAAAATTTTAATAAGCAACACGATGCTAAAGGTTACCAAAGAATGTTATTAAGGCGATTTCGGAAACGCTGTCGAAAAGCTGGTAACATCCTCGCAAGTATACGGAGCTCAAAAATACATGATGGTTTATAATAGATCTATCTCGAGCCTGAAAAGTCTAGCTATACTGTGGCTCCCTTCTCATTTTGTCCCAGATCCGGCGAAGAAGTTGCAGGCGTATCCGAAGCCGCATCTTCTGGTTGCGGCTTCAACCGATCATCCGGAATCCACCGTCTCTGCATCCCAAAGCTCAGAATCAGAGACATCCCTGCCACAGCAATTGGCAAGATGAAGGCTCTTGACACGGCATACCCGAACGCTCTCTGCACCAACGGCAACGTGGCCGCCGGAACCGTTTCCGCGAGATCCGACGCGCCTGCATTGAGTATAGCGCGCACATTGACCCCCTGTGCCTGCCGGAGCCGAGGAATGAGCGCCCCGGTGAAGAGGTTGGAGGCAATGCTGAGCCCTACTGCACCGCCGAGACAGCGGGAGAAGACAACTAAAGCACATGCCGTCGGCATGTCGGCCGAAGGAAGCACCACCTGTACTGCGATGAACGGAACTTGTTCTGCGAGTCCAATGCCCAGTCCACAGATGACCTGGTATCCCGCCCACTGTACGGCCGAAGAATCGATCTTTAGAGTGCGAATGAGAACACATCCGGCGACGAAGACGCTAGTTCCGAGCCACATAAAGGGGACATAATGGCCTTTGGAAGTGATACAAGCGCCAGTAATGATGATAGCAACGCTCCCCGGGATTCCATAGGCGAGACAACGTACTCCGGACGCCACGGCGTTTGTTCCCAGGACAGTCTGGAAGTAGAAGGCTAGATAGTACATGTGCGTGTTGTGTGCCATGGACATCAATACGTTGAAGGCACAGCTAATGGCGACGGTGCGTTGCGAGAGGATCCGCATTGGAATGGTTGCCCTAAGTATTTATCAGCCATCGAAGAACAGTTCGCGTAGCTCACTTTTCATACTCTTCCTTCTTCATTATCTGTAAGATAATAAATACGATTGTGAGTATTCCAGATGTTACGACACACGCATAAACCTTAGGATTAGACCACTGGTACTTGTTCCCGCCCCACTGCAGTGCGAAGAAGAGTGCCACCAGAGCTGCAGTAAGTAGGCACGCACCGAGAAGATCAAGTCTCTTCAGCTTCTCTCGCAACGAAAGTTCACCAAGGACTGGTTTTTTCCTCTTGAATGCCCAGCATGCAATCACGAAGGTCACAGCCCCAGCCGCTGGAAACTTGTTAGACGGGTCAGAATGTGAGTTCGGTAGCAATCGCCGACTTACGCAAATTGATCCTAGATTCAAAGTTAGACTTGGGTCCAAAACATACGAAAATATAAGAAACAAGAAATGCATACCAAAAGCAGAATCTCCAGGTAAGTCGAGGCGTGTCTGTGATGAGTCCTCCAATAGTCGGTCCCAGCACTCCGGCAATGCCATACATGCTGGTTACTAGAGCCATCCCCAGCGGCCTGGCCCTCAAGGGAACCGATCTGCCAAAAACCGCCAGACTTCCACAAAGCAACCCGGCAGCTCCCGCCCCAGAGATTGCTCTTCCGATAATCAAAGCTGCCGAGTTTGGCGAAGCCGCAGATAAAATCGAACCTCCCTCGACTTCGATAAGGGTTAGACATTATCGAGCCTTCCATATCACGAGGTTGGTCTGAACAACTCACACACTAAGATAGAAACCAAGTAAAGTATTTTAGCGTCGAATAAACTGTATAAACGGCCGAATGTAGGTTGAAAGGACATTTCTGTCAAGAGATATGCGCTACCGTACCATGACACATCGTCCAGTCGATGGAAATCGCTCGTGATGCTGGGAATGGCCGTCGCTGGAACTATAAGCTACGGACTGAAGAGGACAGAAGGACCATTTACCGAGAATACTCCCGTCAATAGCGATCATGAAAGTTGCAATAGTAAAGACTGTTGAAAGGAGACTGAGCTCCCGCGCTGTCGCATATTCGTGAGTTTCAGGCTCCTCGGTCGACTGGGAATTGTCCTCGCTGTTAGTCGGTATGTCCGTAGTGGTTCCTGATTTCCCCTTGGTCTGTTTCTCGACATCGCTACCATTCTTTACGGCGTCCTTACTGTTCAGACTTGTAGAGGATTGCACGATAATCTCTTGATTGTCGTTCCCCGTGACCATTTTGTTTCGAGGTGTGCTTTAGGAAGAGCAAATTAAGATTCAAGATCCAAAGGCCTAACAGGAAGCCATATGTGTTGTTCGATGCGTATTCTGGACCGTGCCAACTGCAGTCAGCCCGAGTGAGCGGCACAACGGCACGTCATACCGGAAGTTAGGCCGTATCCGCACGGTCCTTTCGCGCAGTCGATCCAGGGTATATAAGCAATTAGCCAGCTCGTTGAAACAGAACCAACAATGACTATATTAGCGCTGCAGTTGGTATTTCAAGCTCATGCGCTAGACAATTATTTCCGTACAATGGGTCTGGTTCGAGATATTGGCTCTTTCCACTAAAGCTTTTGAAGACGGAACTCCAGATTCGGCTGGCCAGTGTCTCCGATTTTTACTTGCAGAAGCTCTTGGACAGAGTACGGTGGAATTTTCGTGTTGATCAGGTAAAAATTCTAGTCTTGAGACATTGATGCATCGATGACACTTGGGAAGTTTCCTTGTTACTGAAAGCCGATGTTGTCATCGTCGATTCCTTGAATGCCAATAGCACAGACCATGGTGATGGTCTTTCTTGTGTGATAGTGTTTTGAGCAAATTGGATAACGTATTCCACCATCGAAACGGCCAAACCATTAAAACAGCCAAAATCTCTTAGCATCACGAACACTACGTACAAGACGCGATGTCTAAACAACGTAAGACTTTACTAATTTAGCAAGAAGGTAGAATTATACTTGCGCTCTAGGCCTACTAACTGCGCCAATTTAAACACGTACGACAAGCTGCTATAGCTTTTAACGTCCCTTATTAGCGGGTCCTTGCTTAGCTTAACGGAATTGCGTTTTGACCTACTACATAACTAAATCGCTAGAAACTTTCTGCTACTAAAGAGCAGACAATTGTACGATACATCCTTGACCTTGATTCGCGAGGATTTGCGCCCCAGCTGTGTGAGGTGGCAGATATCGCAGATAAACTACTAGCTATACGTGGTGGGACACTAATAGGCAAGAACTGGCCGCAGCGGTTTGTGTCGTGTATGGAGGAGCTTAAGATGGCTTTTAATTAAGCAAAGGACTGTTAGAGGATACTCTAGGAAGACCTAGAGATTATTAACGCGTAGTTTAAGCTTGTACGAGACATAAAGGCGTAGTACAGCGTTTATAACAACAACACCTATAACTTTAACAAGACAGGCTTCTAGATAGGCATAATTGGCTCTATGAAGGTTGTTATAGGCTTAGAGAGACGTATAAGGCCTACTCTTACGTAGCTAGGCGACTAAGAATAGGTTATAGTAATTTAGAGTATCTGCGCTGCTGGATACGTGACCCCGCCTTTCATTATCTATAAAGGACGCGTCTATATCTCTGCTTGGTACGAGGAAGCAGATATACTGTATAACTAGAAGCTCTTAGTCTCTAAGAATGGCTAGACAAACAACGCGCTTAGTCTTAAGTAGTTAAAGCACTTTAACGCGCATACAAAGGCGCGTTAGGTGGGGTCGTACAGGCTGCTTATCCTTAATGGCTATAAGAGCTATCTTAACTAAGGATTTAAGGACTACTGCCTTAAGAACAAGATCCTAACTCTCTACATGCCGCCCTATTTATTACATATACTCTAGCTGCTTAACGTGGTCTGCTTCTCGCCGCTAAAGCTGAAATACTTATAGCGCGTACGAGACTTGGCACGCCAACGCGTCTACTATATTAACAAAGAAGGCTTTCTCCTAGCATTTAAAGACGCGTTTCTAGACGTCTTTACGTATGATAACTGCAAAAAGGCCTTCTAGGCATCTAGACTAGTTCCTATTAACGCGCAGGTAGTCCTTAATCGCCTTGACGTATAGCTGTGTACCCCACTACTACCACCCCTCCTAGAAACACTATAGCAATTAAAAACTCTAAGCAATTTGTATAAATTTAGATTATAGTTAAAGCTAGTAAGCGATTTCTTTATATAATTACTAGCAACTGCCTAAGAAGGCTTTTTAAAGCTTGTTAAAGGAGCTAAGGAAATGCTACATGAAAACGTGCTTATGAAGGCCCGCGTACGAGAGCTTGAAGAGCAATTAGCAGAAGTAACTAAGCGCAAAGGGCGCAAAAGGAAGCGGATCTAGAAGGGTGGCACAATGGAGTATGGGACTGCAGCAGCGCAGGTAGCTGCTGAGGCTTCTATAGCAGCTTAGCAGCCTAAGAAGGCTCGTAGTGGTGGTGATTAAGAAAGAGCCTAACCAGCTCTACAGCGCTGTGGGAACTGTGGGGAGACTAGGCACAACGCTCGTACGTGTAAAAAGGATGAAGAAGAAGCATTAGAATTAGATGCAAGCACGTCGTACGTAGGTTCTCTATTTAGTTGTAAATAAAATTAGAGTTTCGTACGTGGTGTTCGTGATGCCAAGAGATTTTGGCCGTTTCGATGGTTTGGCCGTTTCGATGGTGGAATACGTTATGTTTTCGACTGATTAAATCGCTCCGAAATGATAAAGAGCAGGGTGCTGTAGGCCATGCAGGTGTTGATGATGTCCGCTCGTCGAAGGGTTCGACGGACGCGCTTTGACCGCCACACGCAATAGAAGTATGTGAGCCCAGCCAGGAATAATATGTGGAGAGATCTACATGTGAACCAAATCGTCGGATTTTAGTACAGGCGCCGATATAGAAGGCAGATCTCCCTTGACCGGCGCGAGCACTCATCAGGGGCAGATTCCGCATTACCTTCTTCTCCCGCCGAGGGAACTGCGATGATTCACGGGCGATAAAAGATTAGCATGAAATGACAAATTCCAAGCTAAAATCAGGGTTTAGAGGCAGAAACGGAAAGTGGTGCAGGTTCAGAAGCGTCGCCCTGTGCTGGGATTTCGTCGTGCCATGCATCGAGCTCTTGCCGAAGGCTGCACATCGACTCATTCCTGTTAATTGCTGAGGAATTGAGTGACTTCGCCGTTGTTGATTATAGGCCATCGGTAATCTTGGACCAAAGGCGTCGCAATTTATAGAACTGGGATGATCATCTGTTGTACGCGAGATTCTCGAAGAAGACCTGTTCGTGTAGTATAGTAATCTTCCAGGTCCAGTGGAGGCTGAGACGCGTCAGAAGTGTTCTAGTGTAAGGATATGCCACAGTGGGAGTCTCACCTCGACATCAATCGCTTCTTCCGGGATCCCAACACGACGGCCGAGTATGAAGGCTGCCACTCGATCAATACCATAGGCAACCCAGAAACATCTCGTTGCTAATTTGACTAGAAGGATATGATGACTGTACGTACTACGCCATCAATGCTGCCTCTGATTATCATGTGCCTACGCGGAAAAGACGTGTCGCAAAATCGCACGTGCCCAAGTGAAGTTCACATTTGATTGGCAGGATCAAAGAAAGTAGCTGCCTAGGCACTAGCGGCCCGCTCCGCAACCCTGTATAAATAACAGAACGACCCGTTAATGATTCTACATCTCCCACCTCTATACTCTCCCCCCTCCCCCCTCCCACCATGGAACGCTTCTATCTTGAGAATATCTCCAAATACCGCTCACTCGTTGACGGACTTGATCCCTTTCCAAAGCCCCGAATATCAAATGGAAAGCCTGGTCCCAATATGACTGTCTGTGCCCGAATTCGCCCTCTGTCTGAAAACGAAGGGTTTCCCTCTTCTATTTTCCCTCGAGCGAACCAGAAAAATGTGGTGGAGATTCACGATTTGTACCATCATCCCAAGGGCGTGCCGATTCTGAAGGTATGCAGTATCCAGTTTAGCAATAAGGGGCTAGATATGTTGCTGATTCGATATATTTCCAGTCCTCCGATTACCAAGTAGACCGAATTTTCAACCCATCCTCAACCACCTCACAGATCTACGAAGAACTCATCGCCGACCTAGTCCCATATGCCTGGAACGGGGGCGTCGGAACCTTGTTCGCATACGGCCAGACTGGCTCCGGCAAGACCTTTACCATAAGCCAGGTCGAATCGCTTACCGCCTCAACGCTTATGAACGGAACCCTCGACGGAGAGCGCTCAATCTATATGACCATCATCGATCTCGCCGGCAACGCCGCATTCGACCTGCTGAATTCACGTGCTCCCATCTCCCTGCGCGAAGACGCTTCGGGCGCGACTCAAATGGTCGGCGCACAAGAACATCAAGTCTTCAATGTAGACGACATGCGGGATGTAGTCGAGCGCGCGACTGCATTCAGACGCACGGCGCCGACGCTCAAGAACCCTGCTTCCTCGCGCTCGCATGCGATATGCCGGATCCGGATCAGGAATGCGGTGGATAGTTCGGATGGCCTGCTGTATCTGGTTGATCTCGCGGGGTCGGAAGCTGCGCGCGATGTTGCAGTGCATGGGGCGGACCGGATGCGCGAGACTAAGCAGATTAATATTAGTCTCTCAGTGCTGAAAAATTGCATTCGTGCGAAAGCTGAGGTGGATACTGCGAGAACTTTGTTTGGGGAAAAGTTGGGCCAGAAAGTACCACATATCCCATTCCGACAGAGTGCGCTGACGCGAGTGTTGAAACACGTATTCGATCCATCGAGTACCCGAGCGTGCAGGACTATCGTGATAGCGTGTGTCAACCCGAGTCTCGCGGATGTGGGGCCGACGAAGAATACGCTGCGATTTGCGGAGCTGTTGCGCGTGCTGGTTCCGGCAACGGATGAGGTCGATGCAGAGAGGAAGTCCGCAATGCACTGGACGAGTGTGGAGTTAAAGGAGTGGATCACAGAGAACGTAAGTTGCCGCATATACCGCACCACCATCTTGAACCGTAAAACTGACAGAAGTTTGGCTCAGGCTGGTAATCCACCCATCCTAAGCAATACTATAGCTCCTCGCGAATCCGGAGCGCAACTCTTCAAGCTCTCCAGCAAAGAGCTTGAATACCGATGTCAGAAGTGTCCAGGAGTCAAACTGGAGCAAGCACGAGCGTTTCGTTCCATATTGTGGCAGATGTACATCAGTCCATAGACATAAACGGAAGAAGATGAATTCGGGTTCATCAAAATGACCTCACGCCTAGAGTTCACGAATACCGGACTCGCTATTACTCATTACGAGAGGTACGTATTTCAGACTAGGAACTTATCTAGGCCCTCTTAACGCTTTGCTGCAGACCGAAAAGTTCGCATATCGTCACATCCACCGGAAATCACTTCATTCCAAAACATCTATCTTCCTAGCTGCTAAGAGATTCAGGCTTCCAACCCTCCTAATATTACTCCTACCTGCATATCTTCAATTTTTCTAGCCTACCAAAATGATATCCGTAATGGGTTTCATCTCTAACATTGCCTGTAGTACTTCATTTTCAGATTATTAATAAGACGAGGTAATGAACTAATTCAGCATCTTTACCAAACCCATACATCTCTATAACTAGATACGAATGAAACAAATGCGTGTTTATGAGATATATTAGAATTCCCGAGCGTTTCAAGGAAGAAGATAATTATAACAACCACAAAGAAAGAGATCCCTAAGATATAACAGTCTAAAGGCTTCAAATAGGTTCGAATTTCCTTTCGCAACAAATGCCTAACTCTAAAATTCCCTTCCCATCCTTCTTCTAAACCCTAGGGTGACCCCTACATCTACAGGGCAACACTTTAACTACACTAACTTATTACCATCGCTTGAAAGACCCATAAATCAACCTAATACAGATTTTTATTCAACTCCATGGTTGTGATATGACAAAGTAAATGTTTACGTACTATCACATCGTCTCCTTTCAACCCAAGTCCCAGGAACACATACAAGACATCCCGACTAGCAGTCACCCCTGCAACATGTGTGATTTCCGAGTTATAACATTCATACTGTAACAACAAAAAAGATAACTCGAAAACTTCTTTCCGAAAGCACAAACGTCCCTCATGTGTAGTTACTTGTACTATAGCACGGTGTATCCATCAGCATAACACATAGTATGACCTATTGTCTATCATCCAACATCTGTCATCCAACATCCATCATCCAACACACCACGTCCCCAATCCTATCCCTTGTCATGCATGTGTATCCACGCCACCAAGTTCTCCAGTCGTAGAACCAACCACATACGCCAAGTCAAGAAACTAGACAGAAAGACAAGCCTGTAAAACCCCCGCTGCGATTCTCGAGACGCCGCCCTAATCCAACCCAACCACCAGACCAGTAACACACCACAAGAACCCCCCAAAAGCCAAGGCCTGGGTCCAAAACCATTACCATCAACCACCAAACCCCATAATCAACCTCGAGCCCCGCCCCTCAAACACTCCTCTCCACAGCCTTAGGCGTCGGCCTCCCTCCAAGCCCCAGAAACAGACTCGTGTGTCCCTCAGCCATTTCCCGTATCCGTCTAAGCAGGTTACTATTCCCCATTAGCCTCCACTCATTTTACGCCTCCACACTGTACTTACTTGACCGGCAATCCAACCCGACCCCCCTCCCCAAGGACCACATCCACCAAATCCAATCCCCCACCCGCACCTAGATTCCTATGGTTTACACTTGCAGCGTCTTGGTGCCTCTGTAAATGCTCACTAACAAGCCTCCTCCCCGTCTCCTCACTCACAGCATAGATTTTTGCTGCACAGCCGTCGAAGGGACAGATCCAGGTATCGCCTGGTGCGTTGGCGGTGTAGGAGGGTAGGGGGGTTGATATGATTGGGGGTAGGAGTGCCGTTGCCGCAGAAGTTGCCTTGGTATTTGGATTTGTTAGGCGGAGGGGGAGGGGGTCGGTGGGGATACGGAGATTTGTGTCGATTTCGTCAGAGGCGGAGGAGGAGGACTGTGGGGAAGACCGATCGGATGGGTCTGACGACTCGGCATCAAGTTTGATGTTTGGAGATATAGGATGACTTGTTCCGCGTTTCCGGGGTTTCGGGGTGCCGTGCACGTGTTCGTCGTCGGTG
This sequence comes from Clohesyomyces aquaticus, assembly GCA_002105025.1. NCBI lineage: Eukaryota > Fungi > Ascomycota > Dothideomycetes > Pleosporales > Lindgomycetaceae > Clohesyomyces > Clohesyomyces aquaticus. Next base: position 31,444 of record MCFA01000014.1, on the reverse strand, counting down.
TCTGTCGTGGAATTGAGTTTTCGTTTCAAGCCCGTTGGCGAGAGAGCTTGGAGGTGTGTAAAGGTGTCGATTTCCATATCACCCTCATTCTCATCCCCATTTTCATTCTCAGTCGTCTCCGAGACCTCGTCCTCCTCCGCATCAGATGCAGAGTCACTTCCTGTCCTCATCCTCGCACCCGGAGCTTTCTTCCCCTTCCCCTTCCCTTTTCCAGAGAACTTACTACTCTTCGGTCTCAGAGTCGATAACCGCGCTTTCTTAGACGGCGAACGTCGTTTCGGCGTCTTCGCCGCTACAGTATCCGAATCCTCCGTCGAACTGTCACTCTCACTCTCGTCCTCCTTCAACGTAGCACGATCCTTCCTTGGCTTCAACTCCACGCCCTCCGCCCTCCTAACCTCCACCGCACTCAAAGCCCCCTCCTCCCCCAATTCCCTATAAATCCTCTCCTCTTTAAAAAACCTGATACTCTTCCGTCTCGGGTGATCCATCATGTACCTCAAATTCTTAGCATGCACTCTCAGTACATTTTCCGCGATTTCGGGGGAAGAGATTTCGTAGCGGAGGACGAGGAGGGAAGCGACTTTGGAGAGGGTGATGTGGCCGATGCGCATGGCGCGGTGGTTGATGGCTTTTTGCATGAATTCGAAGAGCGCGGTGGCTTCCCACCAGTTTTGGTCTTTGTCTGGTTTGCCCGGGTCCGATGTTTGCTGGGGTTTTGCCTTCGCGGCGCCTCTTCCTCTCGATCTCTGCGGCACAGCGGAGGTCGTGGATAGCCCGGAAGGGTCCGCGGGGACAGAAGCTTCGACGCGGCCGTCAACGCGCGCTTTCGCGGCTTCGAATTCCTTCTACACATGAATATGAGTAAATGCTGCCGTCCATAGGATGTGGTGTGAAGCATGCACTCACCGGAAACAAACTCTTAAACTGCCGATACACGGACGTCCCACCCCAACTTATCCCCTGCGCCTTACTCAAAAACCACATAATCAGTGTCTCTCTATGTTTCCAAAACCTGCTCTCTGCCTCCTCCACACTCTTGCACCCAAACCGCTCATCCTCCGCATACTCCTGGTACAACAAGCTCGCGCTAGGCCCGCCCCCACGCTTCCGCGGCTCGTTGTAGATGTCGGTCATGAAATAGAGGATTTGCACTGCTTCGACCATTTCGGCGAAGATGTCTTTGTATGCGCGCGAGGGCCGCAGTTCGAACCATCCGCATTGGCCGAGTGCCCAGATCAGGGTCCCGCCGGTGGTGGATTGGCCGTAGGAGTAGCGGGTCACGTCTGTGATCTTGATGTCGAGGGGTTTGAAGGGCTTCTTTATAACTGTATAGCTCCCGAATTCGAATCAGCATGTGTACTTCTAACCCTGGACTTGGGAACTCTAACTGGATGGTGGGGACTTACGATATCTCCCATTCTCCCTCTTCGGCGCGCCCAATCTCCCCTCCACAATCAGCGGCGTATCCGCATATGCGGCCAGCAAACTCGCCGGCTGTCCATTGCTGGCGCACACGACGCGGACCTCTGAGAGCGGGAAGTCGGGGTAGTCGTCCTCGTTCGTGATGGAGGGGTCAAGAGGCTTCAGGACGGAGAGCTCGGGCATAGGAGGCATGATGGGCCGGGGGCGTGTCACATGGTGGTATGGGATGGGATAGTATTAATCAGAATGGGAACACCAAAGATGCAGTGGTGCCGAGCGGAAGTGAGGTGTAATAGTGCGGATGTCTAGGGCGGGCGGCGCGAGGCGAGGCTGAATTACATTTCGAGGTCGAGTTCCTGGTTTCAATGCGTCGGGTTCGCCCCGCTACCCTTGTGCCGCGGTGGCGCTGATTGGTGGGGCGTTTTTCAGCCTTGCGCCTGGCCATCCTTCTCCGCATTCACGTGCGGCGCGTGCAGCACGTGCAGCACGTCCACTTTTCACTTTCATCCTGACTGAGACCAGGGGAAATGGTCTGTAGAAGCATGCGTAATCTATGTACACTTTTGATACATGGGCTGGATATATGAAGTGTATCCATCTCATTTGCATCTCAATTCGCTCCCTACCTCCCCGCTCTATCCAGGACCTCGGCCACCTTCTCCCTCACGCCCTGCTTCCCCTCATACTTCTCCAGCAACTTCCCCACCACATCCTCCCTCGAGATCCCAGTCGACAACTGCAAGATCTCCTCTTCCCTCGGTAGCCCAATCCACGCATGCGGATACTCCTTGTAGTTCGCCGACGAAGTCAGCGGGAGATGTGACCTGCCCTCAAAAAACCTAGCCACATCCGCCGGCCTCACATCCTCCAGCGTATTCGGCTGCCAACTCGGCCTCTCCTTCTTCCGCTCAATCAACCTCGCAGTGACACCCTCGACAAAGTCCGGATGCGCCATGAAGTGTGCCGCGATGTCGTATTCGCGCTGGAACGTCTCTGCTATGGACCACGAGCCCCCAACGCGCATTTGATGCAGTGTCACGGCCACGGAAATGGGGGAGCGGGTTTGGATCGTGTCGATGGTGCGTTCCGCCCACTTCTTCAGCGGCTCCGAGGACCCAGAGTCGGATTTCACGGTCTCGAGCGCGGTGAGGATGGCGTTCATGTCCGGTTGCTCTGGCGAGAAGACTTTGTCGATGGTGGTCCGCAGGTCTCCTGAAATCGCGGGTTTGTCTGCCGGCAGACCGGTGCTAAACTCTTCGATGGTGCTGTTGATGATCTTGTGTCGTTCCTTCAGATCCATGTAATCCGGAAACTGGAGTTCAGCGAGCCGCGATTCAAGGCTAGCGAGGGAAGAAGAATGGATAAAGTGCGTCGCCACGCCGTGGTAAAACGCATCCACACCCCGCAGCTGCTCGCTCGTCAGGGCGAGATATGTACCCAGCTGTCCGTCCATCCGCGGCAAGAAAAACGAGGCTCCGACATCCGGGAAGAACCCAATTGTCGTCTCTGGCATGGCAAACACCGTGTTCTCCGTCGCGATCCTAAACGGCGCATGGATACTGAGTCCAACGCCGCCGCCCATGGTGATGCCGTCCATGAACGCGACATAGGGTTTCGTGTATGTGGCGATGAGGTGGTCGAGCTTGTATTCCAGGCCGAAATAGTCGGCCGACTTTTGCTGCCCCTCCGCGCCCGTCCTGTTCCATTTTGCGAGCGCGGCGACGTCCCCGCCTGCACAGAAGGCTCGACCCGCCCCTTTCATGACGACGACGCCAGCCAGCTCCGACTTGGTCCACTCCTGCAACCGCGGGATGATCTTCCGTGCCATGGAGCCGTTGAGGGAATTGAGCTTCTTCGGCCGGTTCAGTTCGATGCTCCGAACGCCGTGGTTGTTGGTGAATATGACATCGTCTGCTTCGTCGTCGGGCTGGGGTTCGAGGAGGATTTGGGCAGGTGCGGAATACTGCATTCTTCATCAACATGTGTGGTGGGGGTTGTGGGGGTTGTGGGCGTTGTTGCGAACCATTCTGGTGCCTGTCATCCAGGCAGGATTTGATATCTTCGCGCGCAGGGGCATGGCGGGTATTGCTGGCCGCGCGGTACAGCTGAGCGGTGCTGCTGTCCGTCTGAGGGAAGTGCGGAGAGACATGAGCGCGGCGGCGGACGTGAGGGACGTGAGGGACGGCGATGAGCTTTTGAAGGCCTGCCGAACCTCGGGTATCCGAAGGAGCGCAAACTTGAGCTGGAAGCACAATAATGGAACGAGCGACGACTGAAGCCGATGATGCAGTATGCACCAGTCTAGGGAGGTTCCAATTGATAGGCCTTCGCACGTGCCGGGAAAGGTTTCCCGCCAAAAGCGCCGTCGTCTCGACCTGGAGCTCTGGTGGTGCGGGCAGCTCGAAAAGGCCCGCGCCCCTGCAACCCCGCACGTGACGGCGAACGAAATTCTGGTGGCGGCGAGTCTTGCGAAAAATGTCCGGGCTCGTTCGATCTCCATCCTCCATCGCGACCCGCGACCCGCTTCCCCATCCCAATTCGCCCTCGTTTTCCTTCTGGCTGCTTTTGCTCTGTGTGAAAGATGTCGGCCTTTTCTCGAGCCTTTTTCCAGACCAGCAGAACGGTGCTGCGTCCCCACAGGTCCATCAACCCGGTGCAGCAAGCTCTCGGCCTGCAGGGCTCCAGCAGATATGTCAACCGCGTGAGGAGCTACGCCGCCGTCTACCAGCGCGACAAGCCGCATGTCAACATCGGTATGTAGTTTCTGAAGGGCCAGGGAATACCCCAACTCTAATTCAACACGCAGGAACCATCGGTCACGTCGACCACGGAAAGGTGCACGCCTCGACCTGAATTTTCCCCACGCCGACCAGACTAACGCCCGCAGACCACCCTCACGGCCGCCATCACAAAACGACAAGCATCCAAGGGCCTCGCAGCCTTCCTCGACTATGGTGCCATTGACAAGGCCCCCGAGGAGCGGAAGCGCGGGATCACCATTGCCACGGCACACATCGAGTACGCCACTCCAGCCCGCCACTACTCGCACGTCGACTGTCCTGGCCACGCCGATTACATCAAGAACATGATCACGGGAACAGCCAACATGGACGGCGCCATCATCGTCGTTGCGGCCTCGGATGGACAGATGTAGGTGGAATGGAGACAATGGCAGTCGGATCGAAGCTGACACTCCCCACAGGCCCCAGACCCGAGAGCATCTGCTCCTCGCCCGCCAAGTCGGTGTCCAGAAGATTGTCGTCTTCGTCAACAAGGTCGATGCCATTGAGGACAAGGAGATGTTGGAGCTCGTCGAGATGGAGATGCGAGAACTGCTGACCACCTACGGCTTCGAGGGCGACGAGACTCCCATCATCATGGGCTCCGCTCTATGCGCGCTTGAAGGCCGCAAACCCGAGATTGGCGAACAGAAGATTGACGAGCTGCTCGAGGCTGTCGACACGTGGATTCCCACCCCCAAGCGCGACACCGAGAAGCCCTTTCTCATGGCCGTCGAGGACGTCTTCTCCATTGCCGGACGTGGTACCGTGTGCTCGGGTCGTGTGGAGCGCGGTGTCCTGAAGAAGGACTCGGAAGTCGAGCTCGTCGGCAAGGGCGTTGCCCCGATCAAAACCAAGGTCACCGATATTGAAACCTTCAAGAAGTCTTGCGACGAGTCACGAGCCGGCGACAACTCCGGTCTTCTCCTCCGAGGTGTGAAGCGCGAAGACGTCAGGCGAGGAATGGTCGTGGCTGTCCCTGGTTCGGTCAAGGCGAGCAGGAAATTCATGTGCTCCATGTACGTCTTGAGCAAGGAGGAGGGCGGCCGACACACGGGTTTCGCCGAGAACTACCGCCCACAAATGTTCATCCGAACGGCAGACGAGTCGGTCAAGCTCTCGTGGCCGGAAGGCACAGAAAACCCGCACGACAAGATGGTTATGCCGGGCGACAACGTCGAAATGGTCTGCGAGCTCCACCAACCACATGTCGTCGAAGCAGGCCAGCGGTTCAACATGCGCGAGGGTGGACGGACTGTGGCCACGGGTCTCGTGACGCAGATTCTCGAGTAAAATAGTTTCGATGGCAGTCATGGTTCGACGACGCGTTAGAATGGGCAAGTCAGGCGCTTGGCCATTTCACCCCCGCATAGGCAACACCTCGCTCGTAGGGATGTGTACAATATGGTGCTGAGCTATATCCCCTCTCCGCTTCACGCTTGTCTTGTCGATATGTATTTTACGAATCTAGATCTTGGACGGGCATGGGAGGCGTCGAGGGGCTTGCTTGGTATGACTAGGAAGATAGAATACAAAAATGATATAAGCACATAATTGTTATTTCTGTGACGTGCAGGTGGAGGCGAGGTAGCTTCAGCACGGGCCAACACAATGACTTCAAGGCACCTCCGCAACCTCCAACCTCCATGATACCCCTTTGGCCCGCGCAATCGAGCATGTCCAAACCCACGGCCAACTGGGAAAAGGTCGGCGACAAGTTCTACCGCAGAGTGGAGCTGTACAGAAACATCTTCGACGCAGACCTCGAGCTCGAAAAGTACAATGTGGTGGGGGCTCCGTACAGCGGCGCTGTAGGTATGCGCCCAGATGGCCGGCGGAGCAGGCTCGGGGCTGACTGGCGGCAGCGATATACCGCGACGAGGAGAAGATACACGCCTACCGGGGGATGCAGACGGCCAAGTCCAGCATCGACATCTACAGCTGTGCGGGAACGCTGATCCGGCGCATCAATGTACGTAGAGCGGGGCCGGGGGTGAAGGCTAAGCTGACTGCTGCGCCAGTGGGACAAGGGCTCCATCAAAGGGCTGGGATGGTCTGAGGATGAGAAGCTGCTCGTCGTCACGGAAGACGGCACGGTCCGGTGCTACTACGACCTCCAGGGCGACTTTGTGCCGTTCACGCTCGGCCACGGCGCCGACGAGGTCGGCGTGCAGTCGTGCAGATTCTGGTCCACGGGCTTCGTCGCCCTGCTCGGCAACAACCACCTCATATCCGTCGCCCGCTACGACGAGCCGCGGCCGAAGCTGCTCGCGATCCCGCCCTCGGAAGCGGTCGTCTCGTGGGCGATAATCCCCCCGGCGTATTCGCTCTCGCGGTCCGTGGAAGTGATCCTCGCCATCGGCACGACGCTCTACGTTGTCGATGCCACCGACGCAGAGGACCGCGACTTCACCGCGGGGCCCTTTCGACACATTAGCGTCTCTCCCCGCGGCGAGTTCCTGGCGTTCTATACCGACGATGGCAAGGTGTGGGTCGTCAGCGGGGACTGGTCCGAGAAGCTGTCCGAGTACAATTCCCGTGCGAAGACGGTGCCCAAGGACATGCAGTGGTGTGGCAGCAATGCCGTCGCCCTCGCCTGGGAAGACGAGGTCCACCTCATCGGGCCACGGAGCGTTGCCACCAAGTTCTACTACGACGCCTGGGTCCATTTGCTGCCTGACGTGGACGGGCTGAGACTGCTGACCAACGACGTGTGCGAGTATCTGCAAAAGGTGCCCGACGAAACCGAGGAAGTCTTCCGTCTGGGCTCTGAATCCCCCGCCGCAAACCTCCTCGAAGCATCCAATCTCCTCGACCAGAAATCCCCCAAAGCCGACGACCTCATCCAACTCATCCGCCCCTCCCTCGCCGAAGCTGTCGACACATGCGTCAAAGCCGCAGGCCACGAATACAACATCCACTGGCAAAAGGCACTCCTCAAAGCCGCCTCATACGGCAAATCTGTCCTCGACCTCTACAACTCGGACGACTTCGTGGATATGTGCGAAACCCTGCGCGTCCTCAACGCAGTCCGCTTCTACGAGATTGGCCTCCCCCTATCCTACGACCAATTCAAGCGCCTCACGCCCGAGAAACTCATCGCTCGCCTCACAAACCGAAATGCGTACCTCCTCGCCCTACGCATATCCTCGTACCTCCAACTCCCCGCCTCCTCCATCCACGTGCACTGGGCCGCGCAAAAAGTCCGCATCTCCACCGCCGACGACGATTCCATCTGCACCCTCATCGTCAAGAAACTGCACGGTGCGCCGGGCGTCTCTTTCGAAGGAATCGCGCGTGCCGCCTACGACGAAGGGCGCGTGCGTCTCGCCACCCAACTCCTGAACTACGAACCCCGTCCCGGGAAACAGGTCCCGCTCCTCCTGGGCATGAAAGAAGACACCATCGCCCTCGACAAAGCCATCGAATCCGGAGACACGGATCTCGTGTACCACGTCCTGCTGCACCTGCGCAAGAAACTTCCTCTCGCGGCTTTTTTCCGCGTGCTGAATACCCGCCCGCTCGCCACCGCGCTCGTCGAATCCTCGGCGTGGCACCAAGACAAAGACCTCCTAAAAGACTTGTACTACCAAGATGACCGCCGGCTTGAGGGGTCGAATTTACTTTTGTCTGAAGCCCTGGAGAGTACGGACCTAGCACTCGCGCTGGATAAACTGAAACTAGCGAGTAAATACCTGCAAGATACTAAAGATCTGGCTTTCCACCGCACCCAACTCGAGGACGCGGCGAAACTGCTCCGGTTGCAGGAAACGTTTGAAAAAGAGCTGAAGATGGAGTCTGGGGCTTTCGTAGGCCAGAGTGTTAATCAAACCATTTTCTCGCTCACTAGACTCGGGCATGCGAAGCGCGCGCAGAAAGTTATTGCGGAATTCAAAGTCCCCGAACGCACAGCAACCTGGCTCAAACTCCGCGCGTTGGTTTCCGCACGGCATTGGAATGAGATTGAAGAGTGGGCGGGGAAGAGCAAAAAGAGTCCGATTGGGTGGGAACCGTTCTTCAATGAGGTGCTTGCGGCGGGGAATTCGAGGGTTGCGAGTTTGTTTATCCCGAAATGCACCGGCGTGACGGTTGGGCAGCGGGTGGAAATGTGGGAGAAGTGTGGGTTGCTAGTGAAAGCCGGAGAAGAGGCGTTCAAGGCGAAGGATAGGGCGCTTTTGATGGAAGTAGGGGAGCGGGCGACGGGGAGTGCGAAGGTGGAGATTGAGAGGTTTGTTGGGATGTTGGGGAAGGGGCGGTAGGGGAGAGGAAGGAAGTGAGGGACGGGGGTTTGTTTGTAAGGGATTTGATGGGGGATGGATGGATTGTAGAGTATGTTACCTATGGCCAGGCTACAGCTATGATACGGTATGCATACTGGTCCAGAAACAGTGATTACACACGTGCGACGCATTTCGGTCGCACCGACGTCAAGATCCAAAACTATGAAGCATATCCCAAGATATAAGACAATAGACCGAATCGAATTGAATCCAAAGACAAGGCACCAACGCCGCCGCTCATGCAAATCATTACGAACCTATTCGTGCCCTGAACACAATCCAACCACACTCATCCCACTCATATCCTCGCAGCAGCTCTACCATAGCAATTTAGTTAGCCATCATCTCCTTCAGCGCCTCTCTCATGCCAAACCTCTCAACATCACTCCCCACCTTCCTCCTAAACAATCCCAAATCCTCTAAGAACGTCTCGGCCTCGGCCTGCAGATCGAGTGCGAACTCATCGCCTTCATCGTAGCCTGAATCCGAGTCATCATCACTGCCTTCTTCATCTCCAGAATCAGGGGTAGCAGCAGCGGCCACGTTTTCTTTACCCTCTCCATCGACTTCGACACCCAAGCCCAACCCCCTTTCTGCATTTTCCTTTCCATCTAAGGACGTTTGTTCGAGATAAGGTGTCTCGGGGAGCTCCTCCCTCGGCGGCAGCACAATCGGATTCTTCAGCTCATCCAACGCCAATGCAAGGTGTCTTCTCAGCGCCTCGTTCTCGCCTCTCAACTGTGCATTCACGGGCCTCAACTCCTCAACCTCCATCGTCAGCGCTTTGATCTTGCATTCCGACACCTGCCGATTCTCCTCCATAAGTCTCTGCATCCGTCCCACCTGTTTCTGATACTCCTCCAACTCCGTCGCCTCCTCGCGTTTGCGCTGGCTGGCGGCGTTCACGGAGACTTGTAAGGAGCGGATCTGCTCTGCCATCTCTTTGATCTGCGCGTCGCGCTGCGCCGAGGATGTGGTGTCTTGATTTACGGACGCGCGGGTTCGAATTCGCTTCGCTTGGTCGGCATACCGGAGCGTGGAGAGCGTTTCCTCATAGTCGGAGGGCGCGATGCAAGCTACCATCGCTGTTTTGCTATTTCCTCCCAAACTATCCTTCAGCAACCACGTCAGTACGGAGTCCCGGAATGGCACAACGTCCCGTTGGCGACGGTTCTTGTTGTGCCGACGTGGGTCCGCGAGTGCGGCGATTACCCGCCCGAGGGTAGTGAGGGACTTGTTGATTTGGCCGCCTTCTTTGAGACGTTGACCCGTTGCTTCAGTGCTTTTTGCGCGTTCGCTGCCGGCGAGGTCGACGAGCCGCATACGGGCGCTGCGTTCGATGGTTTGGTCCGAGAGGAGAGAGTGTTGGATCTGTTTGAGTTGGATGGTGAAGACGGCGTGGGAGCGGGAGGAGGTGTCGTTCATTTTCGTCGAGGCGGTTGTGCGGGTCTAGGCGATTGTCAGTAGAGTGTTCTGGGTTGATGGTCGGGGCAAGAAATACCATGTCGCCCATCTTCATGAGCCGCTCCACGTCGCCGTAGTGTTTTACTTCGGCTTCCGTCAGTCCCTGCACGTAGACGCCGTCTGTCTGCGACTCGCGTATCTTGAGATATATGGGAGGCGTGGTTCGCGGGGTAAGAAGATCGCGGACGTGCTCGTTGTACACTTCAAAATACGAGACGTGAACATGGTATGTCGTGTTCGGAGTCGGATCCTGCTGGATTCTCTCAAAGAGCTCCTCGCATGTCCGCGGGATGAGACCAGGCTGCTCCGGGGTCCCCATCATGGTGTAACTCTTCCCCGAGCCCGTCTGGCCATACGCGAAAATGCACGTGTGATAGCCATCGAAGTTGTGGTCAAGAAACTCTTCTCCAAAAGACCTGTAGACGTCCTCCTGGTGGGCGTAATGCGGATCTGCGACGTCGTGCGACCAGAAGGACTTGTCGAAGATGAATTCCTTGTCCTCGTGGACTCGTCCCCGGCCGGAGTTGGCGACGTCGTCGCCGAAGGGAGCGAGGAGGGTCGTCTTCTGGGTAGCGGGTTCCATGCGCACGAGGCATTGCGTGCCTTTGTCTTGCTCTACATGATATCAGGACGTCCGGATCTCATGGTGCGTACCATGCGACTCACCTCTCGGAAGGAAGGCCCTGCACCGAACTACGACCTTGACATTTCCCGGATCGTCGACGGGCGGCGGTGCGAGCATCATGGCGACGGGTTCGCTGGCGCGCAACGAGGGCGCTGATGCGGATGTAGAGTGTAGACTGCCATACATGCGCGGATCCATGGTGTCTTCGAGCAGTTGGTAGAGCGATTCGCGAAGAAGTTGCGACCGCAACAGGTGGAGAAGGTGCATGGGTGTTGTCGTCTGCCGGTCGTAGCGACCGACCGCGCCTTTCCCGAAACGGAGCTTTGTAAACAAAGACAACGCAGCCAGTGTCGCCGCGATTCAGCCGAGCGGAGACGTCACGCCAAGCCGCCACAATGAATTATCGCAACACCGAAACGACGACACGACAGCGAGACGTCTGGACGACGGAACAGATCATTCGACGATTGGGAACAGCTTGCGAGTGCATCTGGCATGGAGGTCCGGCGTTGAAGAGATAGACTTTGGCTCCCCAGGCAACCCCGCGTGCCGCCTTTCATTCCTCGGCCCCTTCAAATGGCTCCCCCTCTTGAAGACCCTGCGGGCGATGATGCCCATGGCGAATTCACGCCATCTCGATTGGAACAACACAGGCGGGATGAAGGCTTGTACCAGTCCATTCTCATGCATCTGTTGCACAACTCGCGCACATCTTCGGGAAAGTTGAATCTGGACATACTCGAGTCATCTCTGGAGCTTCTTGATCGCATTCCAGAGCGAATTGATAATGTCAATACCAGAGTGCGTTTATGTGGTCACGTGCGACTTGAATATCACCACTGAATCCAGGTAGGCCTCGATCATGTTCGATATGCTAGCAGCGGACATTGTAAGCAGCATTCCACATGAAAAGGAAAGCCAAGGTCGAGTCCCCAGGATTGCACGGCTGAGTGTGTCCAACAGTGTCCTACGAGGAAGGGTATTTCCAGAGATTGAATCAGAATTGCAGCGACTATGTTCTGCCCTGCACGAAAGGGATAACAACCAGGAGCAGACAGACGAGGACACAGCCATAAAATTGTCAGCATTAGACCCTCACAATGCTCATGACGAGCGGACCTCGGTCACGGTCGCATACATCGAATTTTTGAAGCACTCATTCTGGATACCAGTGAAGGATGCTCGTGTCTTGACGGAACAGGGCCTTCGTTCTTTGATGGACTTGTTCGGTGGGCATCCGGCCATTGACTCCGCCGCTCACGACGCCATCTCCGCCTACTTCACCAGCCTAGGACGGCCAGAGTTGTCTAATCATGCATCAACTTCCAAAGCAATCTCTGATGGCTCCAGAAACACAGATATACACGCCCCCGTTGGTCTGCTCTTTTGGTCCAAGCTCTCGCAGCTTCCTCTTGGCTACTTTTCTTCAGACGGTGGTAAAATATTCAGGACTTGGTTCCAATGGATCTGGTACGAGGATCCGGCCAGCGCAGAGGTGGAAGCCGTCTATGAGGCACTATACTGGTCACGACTGCAGGCTGGCATATTGGCAGGTTATGCCGAGCGACGCAAATACTGCCTTGGCATTCTCCGCCGGTCCCTAGACTTTGCAGCACGGGGTCACCACATGCGAGATATCGTTACCCCCCACATGAAATTCAAATCCGGGCAACGCTCCGAGTATTGTAAGCAATATGACATCTATTGCAATCTCTTCGAGACTATTGTCCTCGATCGGTACATGAACCAGGTTGAGGCTTGCCTGCCAGAGCTCTCCAGGCTTCTCGGTTCGGAATGCTTGATACACCCAGCCTGGATATCAACATTGTTGTCGGCAGGCCTACACTCCAAAGTACAAGACGGTGTTCGTAAGCTCACTGGGTCGTGGTATATGGAATCTATTCAACGCAGGGAGAAATGCCTCGTCGTGGGCCAGATCGAATTTTTCATTAAAGGGTTCTTGCCCTGGGCAACCCAAGGGACACTCTTCACTTCGTCTCTTGTTTCGACCCGGGAACACACGGTGTGCTCTCATGGTGCTGCTCTTGCCAATGTCGTACGTCGTTTCATCTCCGAGTTGCCCAACCCGACGGAGCGGCATCACGTGCTCAGTAACATATTGCGCTTTATCTTAGATGTTCGGGGTAGGATGTTTCCGTATGCCGTCCTCTATCTCCTCCAAGGACTTGTGGGATCGACCGGTGGTCACGCCGGAGTGTCCGGCCTTGACGTCGTGGACGTTCAGCTTCTTCTCCGGGTTTACCGGCAGCCTGGGTTGGCCGAAGTGGCCAAAGACCTCAGCGCAGTCTTGTGCTCTCAAATTCTTGATCAAGCAGTGGAAAACAACCCAAAGCTCATGGAGGTTCCTGGATACGATGTGCTTCAACTGCGCTTACAGGAACTGCGGACACGCGCCCCGCCTCCTCCAAATAATTTTATCACAAACGAGAGAACGCGTTCACTTAGCGAAGTAGACTCACCCCTACATCGATTCCTTGTCGAGCTCGAAAAGTCTCAGTATAAGCTTATTCAGGGCATGGCGCTTGCTTCCGCCTGCGATTACCTGGTCGATACGTTGGATACATTGACTGTAGGCCAGGGTGATGTCAACAATCTTTGCAGCGTACTCGAGGCAGTATGGGACGAGGCGGACACCCAAGAGTTCCGCCGAGCAATTGCTGTGAGACTACCACACCTATTCTTCCACCCAAAGTGCATCAACACTTGCATTACCCAACACAGTACTGCCGAGGGTGAGGACAGGTTGACTATTCTTCTGGCTAGAATACTTCCCGATCTGCACCGTCTCGCAGAGAGCAGATCCTACCTCCTGTCTGCTCTAAATAGCTCCATCCGCAAGGCATGCTTCTCCGCTCCTGCCATCATCGGTATTCTCCCGTTTGAAGAATTTCTGGTCCGCTTCATCGAAAACCCTCCAATTCCCCGGAACGACTTCATGTTCGAGGTCGCCACCGTCGAGATCCTCCAAATCACCATCCCACATCGGACATACGATTTCTACTACGGCCAACGAGAATGGCACTCTTACGCCTGTATCATTGATCTCATCAATCGCTTCCCCTCAACCGAGCTCTCGGTCGCCAAACGCGTATTTGATCGCCTAATCTATCCGTGGAAGAACCAACGGGACGATATCCCCATCCGGAGTAAATGGAAAAACGCACTCCATCTCCAGACCATACTCCTCCTATCTGAATTCTGCATCACCGCCATAGACGCAGAATCATACCTCGACACATTCACCAAAATTCTCATCTTAGAACCCTGGCCGAGATACCGATTCGTACTAGAATGGATCATCGCCCGCGCCTACTACCGCTTTCCCGAATGCACACATCGCATCCTACCCAACCTTTTCGACGGTGGAGACGCGAACCCCAGACTCGTAGCCAGCTCAATGAAACTTGCCGTCACAGCCGCCTCCTTCCTAGCCAACGAAGCCTTCGCCCTGAAGCTCATGATCCAACTTGTACCCTTCTCAGCAAGCTCGAAGGTCCAGATCAGACATGAGGCACAGTGGTCGTTTCCCATGCTGTGGCAATTGGCGGAACAAAGGAACTGGGTTTCCATCTTGGAGAATCCGGCTTTTGAAGCGCTGAATAAGTTTATTGTGGCGTTGGATAAATTCAGTGGTTTGGGATGGACTAGTCGCACGCTGAAGTTGGATGTTGCGGAGGATACTACGCTCACAAACATCTTCACGGGAGATTATATGCGCGTAGACCGTGAGCCGGAACGAGAGTCTGTCGCGAGGGAAGACTTTGTGCGTCTTTGGGAGGACGACGAAGCTTCTCATCTTAAGTTGAATATCCCAGAACCGAGGATCAGACTCGGTGACCCGATTCCCCACAACAAAACGGCCTGGGACACTGACGATAAAGACCAACCCGACACGACGACCGCAGCAGCGTCCGCCACTGCCACCCCCCTCCAAACAAAATCCGGCTTCGACCTCTCCTCGCTCCATCCCTCCCCGCCAACTAACCCTCGCCCGGCGCCCCTCATCCTCCTCGCCTCCCTAATCGACAACCCGACAAATCTAGGCGGCCTCTCCCGTATCGCAGAATCCTTCGGCTGCGAAGCGTTGATGGTGCGCGATACAAATGTTGTCGCGAACAAAGACTTTCAGGCCACGGCTGTAACGAGTTACAAGCATCTCCCCATTGAGGAGTTGAGGGCGGAGGGGATTGGGAGGTGGTGTTTGGAGATGAAAAGTAAAGGGTGGAAGGTCGTGGGCGTGGAACAGACAGATCGGAGTGGTATTTTGGGGGAGGAGAGAGTCCAATCTGCTTCCACCGCTAACTTTAACGCTGAGACTGGCACGGAAGCGGAAGCGGAAGCGTCTGAAGTGCAAATGAAATCAGATGCAAGTACTGTGGATAGGAGTAAGCAGAAGGACTATGAGTATGAGGGCATAGGCACGTTGCCTAGGAAATGTGTGCTTGTGTTGGGCAGCGAGAGAGGCGGGATTCCGCCACAGGTCTTGGCGATTGTGGATCGGTGTGTTGAGATTAGGACCAGGGGGGTTACGAGGAGTTTGAATGTGCAGACGGCGGCGGGGATTGCGGTTTATGAGTGGTGGAGGGAGTGGGGTGGGGAGGGGGCGCGAGGGAGAGGGGGTTGTGCGGAGGGGAGTTGGGGGGGGTGGTGATGCCATGGTGAGATAAGATTGCTGTTTTTCAAGGGTGTTGATGCTTTGGGGAATGTAGGCTCTTGGTCATGAAAGGATGAAGCAGTGCTACTGTAGCTTAACTGTTCTAATTGAAAGGCTCATCTAACTCACATACACAAACCATCAGAAATCCCAAGTTGTACAATCCTCCTGAATCACACATGGTCCCTCCTCGAGCTCCTAAGAAGAACCCTGGATCCTCTAATAATCTCCTCAAGCGCCCGACCCACGGTCTGCGTGAATTCATGTAGCAGAAAAGTCATCCTGTGCTGAAGCTTCTAGCAGCATTTTGGCGCCCGTTGTTGCTGTGTGCGCTAGGAGGGTGGCGCACCACTGGTCTTTGTGATGAATGTCAATGTCGATACGCTGCGGCTCCGTTGACACACCCAACTCTTCTTTGATTAAAATCGCGATTGTTTCTAAACAGCGCGTCCAACAGGAAGTACTACGAGTCATACTTTTCACTTACTTCCTGTCACGTGAGCCGGAAGTAAGTAGGAGAACTCTGAGTCGTACCGTACGACTGAGAATCTGAAAAGTATAAGCGTAGTACGTTTTATATAGAGATTTGGTGTTAAGGTAGGTGGTAGGTGGTAGGTGGCCGAGGGAGGTAAGTTCCTGTAGTGTAACAAGCAGAGATTTCTGTATCACATACCATAGCTAAGGGATGGTTTTTCGTGAGCGTTCCCTCCCAAATTACCATCTCCATCTTATCTAAACTAATTTATATCATCCAAATCGTCAAAATCGTCGAAATGAGTCTTTAAAACTTCCTCTAAGCTGGCCGTAGTAGGCGTACCAACCCGACCGTCGCGTCCTTCTCAGCCTCCTCCCCCGCCAATTTGTCCCATCGCGCGGGCTCCTGTCGCCTCGAGAAGTCGGCCTCGTCGCTGTCGTCGTCGCGAGAAGGCTCTCCGGACGCTGCTAATGCCTAATTAAAGGACTACCCAGAGGAATCTCGCCTCAACGCCAGGCTCTCCTTCCCCATTAAGTAGGACAATATTGCGGCGAATGGGAGGAAGTTAAAGCTAGAGAGACTTAGGTACCACGTGAAGCACCTTAGCTCGCTTAGAGGCAACTAGAAGAGCTCCAAAGTTTAGCGTCATGGAGCTAATTTAGTGTATATTAACAACAACGGCTAGAAGTTAAAGGTTTAGCTCTGCAAGCTCTGCCATAACTAAGGGATCTAGGACTCTGCCAAATACATCAGCGGCTACCACTACGTCTCTACCCACCTGTTAAGGGAGCACCAAATTAACGTGGATAGCGGAGAGCTCTTACCTGATAGGCCACGGGCCCTGAGGAGCCCGTAGGAGGCAGCAACCACGGCTGGTTCTGCCCGTATCGTTAATCACCAACCGTGGGAGGAAGAGGCCCTACAGAGCGCGGTAGTCGACTGGGTTATACTTCAGGATCAATCCTTCCGCCATGCATCGTTAGCAGAACTCTAGGCCATCATTAGCTAGAACCAAGCTAACCTTCTCGACGCGCTGCTAGCGTCAACTACCACCATATCCCAGTACGTGAAGTCAGGACTTGTGCAGCAGAAAGCGGAGATTTGAACAGTACTAAGGATGGCCCTGTCAAAAATTACGTTAAGTGTTAATATATAGACTTCTTCAAACTACCTCTCCTTCCTTAGTGTAGTAGCCCACTTCGTCGGTAGGTGACAGCAGAACCCCAGGCCAGCGCGTCGTCGCGTCTTAGCTAGCCTTAGCGACGCGAAAACTCTGTTCTAACTACTAAACAGATGCTAACCACTAACAACAAGACTTACTTATTAGCTTCTACAACCTATTTAGCGACCATACAGGCCAAAACCAAGCGCGCGCTATTGCTCAGATCATTAACGACTTTAAAATCGCTCCAAAATTCCACTGTTTTGTTGCCAACAACGCCCACAACAATGACAATAACACCATTAACGCGCTATCAAAGCACCTAGGCCAAGACCTCAGCAGAGAACACCAACTACGTTGCGCTGGCCATACCATCCAGCCAGTAGTAAAGGCAGTCATCTACAAGCGAGGCGTGAATCAATTTAAGAAGGACCTGGGCAACGCTGCTCCTCAAGAGACCTTTAAGCTCTATCAAAAACACAGCGTCGTCAGAAAACTCTATAACTTTGTCAACGCAGTCTGCTCATCACACAAACGCCATGAAGCCTTTAAGGCAGTCTAGCAGACCCTTAGCAATAAAGATAAACTCTAGAGTTTTGCCCTACTTAATCTAGTACAAGATAGAGGGATTCGCTAGCACTCAACATACTTCATGCTTCTACGCTGCCTCCAGCTTAAGGATCCCATTAACAGGTTCATACAGAAGTGGCGGGGCTCGGAAACTAACGACAGCGACGACGACTCTCGCCAAGCTAGCAACGCCGCCCTAAGCGAGATTATACAAGAAAAGGAGTAGGAGGAGGTTAAGCAGCTCACAAACTTCCTTAAGGTCTTTCACCAGATAACCAAGAGGCTTAAAGGCAACGCGGAGCAGGGCTCCCTATAGATAACTATCATTAACTTACAGCTCCTCTACACTAAGCTGCTCCGCATGAAGGTAGAACTTAAGCCAGAGGGACCCAACTCGTACCTTAAAAACGGCGTAGCCTTTAGGATCGGGAGGCTTCTCACGTACTAGGAGAAGTATATAATTAAGCCGCCAGTCTCCTACTATGCGATCGCGACTATCCTTCACCTAAGGCTCCGTCTCTAGTAGTTTAAGAACCGTTAGCGTCGACACTGGGTCTGGCATAGGAAGGCAGAGTCCTTAGTAAAAGAGATCTTCCAGCGCTACGTAGACGCTAAGGAAGAGGAGGAGCCAGAGCCAGAGGAGATCACTCAACAGAAGCAGCCTGCCTCCACGAGCGCCCACGATATACGATACGAACAGACTCTAAGCCTTAACCCTACCTACCTCACTGGCAGAAAGACCTACAAGCGCGCCAAGAAGACGACGGAGCTCTAATTATACTGCAATAGTATTTGCACGACCTACAGGAGGCTAGAGACAAGGAGAGTAGCCTGTTATATAGAGATCCTCTCACTTAGTGGCGTAAGGTAGGGAAGAGGTCCTACCCAACCCTGTACAAAATAGCCCTCAATTTCCTCTCTATCCTGAGCACTAGCTGCGACTGTGAGAGAGCATTTAGTAGCGGTGGCAGGACTGTTACAATTAATAGGAATTAGTTAGGCGGAGCAACAATCAAGGCACTTCAACTACAAAAGCACTAGCTCCGCTAGCAAGTAGTCTCTAGTCAGTTGAACAACCTGGCCGACCTCATCCGCAGTCGGGCATCACGTGAGGAGCCAATTGCTACACCAGGTTCAACCGTTACGACGTAACTTTTGGTGAAAAGTTAAGAAGTACAAGAGCTTCAACAGGAAGTACTGTGTAACCGTAAGTCTCCTTAGCGTCAGAGCTACCAGCAGGAAGTAATACTAATCTGAGACGTAGCGTAGACAAATCGGGCTGAAGTGAAACGTATACTTCCTGTTGGACGCGCTGTTTCTAAAAGTTGTGTTACACTGTTAGTACAGTACATGTATTCGAACAAATTGGGTGTAAGCTCAACGGGTGGTCTTGCGAGTACTTACGAGCGATGGCCGTGGAGAGGGGAGTCGCGTCGAATTCAATTGCATTCGCTCGAATGGGCTCTAGGAGTTCTTCGATTCGGGTCTGCCCTACGACGGGGTTTCCCATGATGAGATCAGTCACGGCATTACGACTTCTCCAGTGCATCTATACCGAAATTGCTCCAAGGAGTAACATGAACACCACGGACGCGGTGTCAGTAGCCACGGCCGTAATCCACATGACCACAAGCGACAAGCCTTGAGGTCCTTTCAAGTCGGTATTAGGTGCCAGAAGCATCAGACCAACAATTGGTCAAGACGTAGACTGGAATATCTCTCATCATTTCGCGCGCTCCAAAGGCCATCAGGAGTGCTGTATCCAATCGTTTGTTTGTCTCTCTTCTTTCATTGTCTTCAATCAAGACCAAACTTCAGGATCACAAGATTGTAGCAACCAATATAGCAAGCACAATATGGAGTGATTAAATGTCTGACCAGGCTGTTCGTTGATATTTAGGATATTTATCCCATCGCTGCAAGGCTCACTTGGTAGTCCAGACAATAGGAAACTCTTCGCTACCATGACAGCCAAACCCAGCACGCTCCGAAGAAGGTGCCCAATGAATATTTGGAGATGTGCCCAAAAGTTAGATACCCTCGGCTTAGCTTGCCTTCGCTAATCGAGACAGACGACCCCGATCAAAAACCAATTCCAGACCCTCCAGAACCTGTGGCGGACAGGAAATATATAGATGGACATGTGCTCAGAGGTTAAAATGGTTGCATTGCGAATCATGGTATAGGCGGCGATGGTTCTGAACGCGCACTTCCGACCCGTGTTCTGGATATTCAACCTCCTGAGGAGGACCAGATCATTAGGCTCATTAACAGCAAAGGAGTGTCGGGCACGTGTTTTGCTCTGAGTCATTGTTGGGGCCACTACCATCCGTGCACCACGACGCAGTCGTACATTAACTCCGTAACGGGCAGCGTCGATTTCATTTGATGGGCTCCCACGAACGGTGCAAGAGGCGGTGGATGTAACAAGATTCTTTGGGATTCGGTACCTTTGGATAATCATGATTATCTATGCATTACGATATCCAGGATGCTGAAGAGGACTAGGCGAGCGAAGCGTCTCGAATGGCACTAGTTTATAAAATGCGCTCTTGACAATAGCCGCCACGGCGTCCAAATTCTGGGATGAAGGACTGTTTCGGGGGGTTTCAAGAGCATGAGGTCAGCGGACCTTTGGACAAAGGCGATCTTTGTCGCCTCGTTTTCAGTCAGGAAATCGAGCACCCGTTTGCTCTCAGTGGTGACGGCCTTCCACTTACTAAACGGGGCTAGGCACTTCAAGAGCGACTACTTTCTCAACGCGTCCTGCAGTTTGGACCACACGGGCTGCAGTTTGTTTGAGTGCAGTACTAAAATTCAATGCGAGTGCGGCGAGCGACCAAACCCATTCATCGTGGACACCACTGATTTTAGAAATGCGATTCGTCTCAAGGCTGAGAATATTAGCCCCGTTTCAAAGAAGATCGTGAACTGGCAAAAAGTAGTGGGTTTGGATTCCTCTTTGACCTTACGAGGCAATTGGATATATTTCCGACCCTAGGAGGCTTAGCCAGGGAATGGTGCCACTCCGACGATAGATATCTTGCTGGAATTTGTAAGGATAAAATTCAAGAGCAACTCGCATGGATTCTACTCCACGAGCGGTATAGGGTCTCTTGTCGTCTCGCTAGTGTATCATGGAGAGCACCATCATGGTCTTGGGCGAGCATGTCTGGCGATGTCTGGTTCCTGAGTGTGGACTCACACGTGCCGTGGATATCTCACACAGACCTTGTGGATTGTGTCATCAATCTGAAAGTGGGAGACACGTTTGGGGAGCTTCTATCGGGGATACTGTTTCTACGTGGTCTATGCATCCAGGCTCCAGAACTGTGCGTTTCGGATCCACAAATTTTCACCGTTCTGGACGAAACCACCCTTTTTAAGGATCTGGACTACTACGAAAAGGTTCAGACATTAGGGGAAAAAGATACGGTTCTTTAGCTTTTACTCGGTTGGGTGGATATGTTCTACGTTCCTAAGTAGAAGCGCCATTTTGTCTAGCTCGTTCTCAAACGATCTAACTCAGCAGAGGACATCTACGAGCGTATAGGGGCAGTGCGGCAAAAAGTTCCAAACTAGCAGAACGATTAGAATTGTTTGAGGGAGGGAAGAAAATGGTAGAGATTGTGTGAAAGGCGAGACTAATGAGGTTGAGGGGGGATTAGACAGGGCTTTCATTGCATGATGGGGCTGTACCACAGTGAAGTTATCGTTCCAGGTACGCAAGACCAGAAATGGCAAGCAGCCTTATTACTGCGGGTAACTATTGATGCCGACTTCGTAGGGAAGTAGGTCGGATAATGTAGTCGCATACAAAAAGGCATACTGGCCTATTTAGGCAGATTTTGAACCGATTTGAAGTTGGTTGGATTCTTCTTAGCGGTAGCGCCTTCCTCTATTTGAACCCTCCCACTTCGTGAGAATAGGTCAGCACCCCTCTACGTCGCGTGCTATGGTCTGCGACATTTTCTGAATCCAGTCAGGATCCATATATTTTAAGATGATCTCTTAAAAGGTCTTACGCCTTACGAAGGAGCTGGTATCTTTTAAGGGATACCTTTAGCTCTTATACTTACCGTACAAGTTATTCTTATTAGCCTAGCTAGACAAATAAAGTGTCTATAAATTATTAAAAAATTTACTAAAATAATATAGTTAGAGGGCTTCGAAATCGGACTCTGCACCTCCACGTGGTGAAGCCTGGGAACCTGACTCTTACAGAGATCAGAGCCAGCGCAGAGACGTCGCGTTGATGGTGGTGCGGTAGGTAACGCTGCTCTGTGGTGAGACAGTGCAGAGTTTTCACACCAGCGCCACCACAAACACCCACAACAGTTGGAAAAACGGTTCGCGAACTCTATTAACATAAAGGACTATCCTCAAGCACCTAACAGCAACAATATAACAACATAGCGAAACGCCTTATCCCCTACACCCTTGAGCAGACGAAACAGCAGCGGCTGTGCGACGGACAGACGCCGGCGACCCGAGCTTCGCATACTACTGGTACGGTGCTAGAGAGGCCGGGATGACGGCGGCGCTGCACACGGATGGACCCCGTATACCACTGGTGAGGCGCTAGAGGGGCCTAAAAACGTGCGACGGCGGCGACAGCGCGCAGATAGTCCCCGCATACTACTGGTGAGGTGCTGGAGGGGTCATAACAAAACGCGCCGTCAACGCCTGCGAGGAGCGACAGCAGCGCTGGGGGCGAGGCGCGAGGGGGGAGGGGGAGCGTAGCGGACAACTATACAGGACAGGAGGCAGTACCTACACATAAGGGAGACATTACTAGTAGAGGCAAGCGTGACAGGGTGGGCGGTTAAGGCTAGAGGACAACAGCAACCTACTGGCGCAGGCGTCACGCCTGCGCTTGCCTAGGGACGTACATACAGCACATCAGCGAAAGGTGTTTTTCCTCCAGTACAGGCAAGCCTTTGGGAGCTGCTTCTACGACTAGCCAACAGGGGGTTTTTTGTTTACCTGGTGTAAATAGCGGCAATAGTCTGCGTAGGCCTACAGGCTCGTATCAGACGGTAAACAAGAATTAATAATAATAATAATATAGTTAGAATTAGGATTAGTTATGTCTAGAACTCATAATTAGGGGTAATATTATTAATCTAGCTATTATATTCCTTAAAATTACTAGCTCCACTGTAGGGTGTACGCGCAAGAAGCGAAGTATAGCAAGCAGCCTAGCAAGTGCCAAAGGCCGTCTTACATGCAACGGTAGTGGCGGGAGCTGTAGCACCAAGCGTAGCACCCCATGTGAATCAAGGGGCGGCGTAACATGCCATGACCAGTGTCGTACAGCTAGCTTGTGTCGGATTTGATGGGTTTGATGATATCACTGATGGATGTGATGATGAACTGATGGGTGGAGTGTGGTGATTGATTGATCGTGTGTCTCCCCCGGGGGTGTCTGTCTTGGTGGCCTAAAGCCCATTCGGCTAGCTACATTACTCAGCTGCTAGCTACCCAATTATCTCTAAGGGCTGCAACGGCCACGTTCGCCGTCCATCGCCGTCAATCGCTGCAGGCCTCATACAGGTGCGCTCAGCCGTATATGACTGCAAGTAGCCGTCAATGACGGCAGGTAGCCGTTAATGGCCGTCAATTGACGCCTGCGGTACCGTAGCTGTGTGGCTGGCTGTATATAGCGGCAGGTAGCCGTCAATCGCCGTCAACTTACGGCTCCTGGCACCATGTAGCCGTCTGCTTGCTGGCGCGTAGATGACGGTAAGTAGCCGTCAATGGCCGTAGTTAACGTAGGTCTCATGCGCTCAGCCGTAGTATAACAGCAGGTAGCCGTTAATGGCCGTCAATCAACGGCTGCGGTACCGCAGCTGCGTGGCTGGCCGTATATGACGGCCATGTAGCCATCAACCGCTGCCAGTTGCCGTCAAACGCCGCAGGTCTCATACAGATGCGCTGAGCCATATATGACGGCCAGGTAGGCCTCAGTCGGCGTCAACCGCCGTCGATCGCCGTCGCTTGAGCCTGCGGTGCCGTGGCTGCGTGCTCTAGGTCAAACCAAGTTGCTATAGCCATTAGCATCCTATATAATCTCCCTGCAAGTGTTATAGCAGCGTAGGTCTCTTAGGCGGTCACATTGTTCTGTTAATTGCCTTAGACAACAAGCCTTGCCTTACACTTCTAGAAGTAATAGTGCTGATTAAGCTTGTAGGTATATACCTACAGAGAGTCCAGTATCTAGATCCCTTCTGCATTTGCTTTGTCTCTAGGCACCTTAGTCCACGACTTCACTTGCTTATAGCTATCAAG
Source organism: Clohesyomyces aquaticus (assembly GCA_002105025.1). Lineage (NCBI taxonomy): Eukaryota > Fungi > Ascomycota > Dothideomycetes > Pleosporales > Lindgomycetaceae > Clohesyomyces > Clohesyomyces aquaticus. Next base: position 7,697 of record MCFA01000014.1, on the reverse strand, counting down.
GGGGTTCTCCCTTAGCCTGCTTAAAGAGCGTGTAGAGTGGGTAACTAGGTTACAGTCTGTTTAGTAGGGGAGACTAGTAGCAGCTTGCTCTAATAAGGGCCGTAGCCTCTTATTTTCAGGCGTTTAAGGCTTGCTACATCTAGTTCCTTCCCTTTACTCAAACGTAACTTGCTTTAGTACTAGCTATAAAGGTGTCAGATTGGTGGAGGTTTTGGGCCCCGGCACTGCACTCACTACCCCATAGGCGACGGCGGTTAACGGCTACATGCCGTCAACTACGGCCATTGACGGCTACCTGCCGTCACATACGGCTGAGCTCACCTATGTGAGACCTGCGATAATTGACGGCGGTTGACGGCGGTTGACGGCGAATATGGCCGTCGCAGCCCTCAGATATAATTGGGTGGCTGGGAGCTGAGTAATGTAGTTAGCCGAGGGGGTCATAGGGACCAAGACAGACACACACGAACAAGACACTGATTCTATCAACCATCATCACATCCATCCGTGAAATCATCAATTCACATCAAATCTGACAAAAGGCTTTAGCCCATAGTTCAGGAGCATTAGCTCTACTAAATAAGGAACTAAGTAGAGTTTAGAGTCTGTCTAGATCATATAAGGGAGGCAACTAGGGATTAACTAGCTTTCCTTTACCTTAGCGCAGGAGAGCTCTCTTAACTAGCTATAATTCTCTAGCGCAAGGCAGGGCTTAATCTAGCTCCTAACCGTCTCTAGCGCTGCGCAGCAAGTTAGGGCACTGCTTGTATCTATCTAAGCTTATTAGTTGCGCTAGTAAAGCTGCTAGTAGTAGTGTACTTTAGCAGTGTTAGATAGGGTATAGTTTTCCTACCGCGCTTGTTATACTTGGTATCCCTAATAGGTTAGAAAGAGAGTTGTCTGTTGCCGTCTAGTTGTCGTGGCACACGTAGTAGTAGGAGCGTTATAATATACCCATTAAAGGGGTTAGCAGCAGCTAAAAAAGGGAAGTAGCGTGGCAAACAAAAGGGGGGCACGTGGCCTAGGGGCAGTGGTCCCCTAGTTTTAATAGGGAACAGGATTAGGAGCAGGGCAGGAGCAGTGATAATTAATAGGGAGCAAGTTATATAGATATAGGGGTCAATAGTGATATACCTATAAAGGTCAGCGAGAGGGTCTGCTGTAATCGAGGATAAAGATGTAAGTTTGTAAGCAGCCAGAGCTCCGTCACATGACTACGGTCCTATGACTAAGCTCGATTAACTACTACAAGAGCCTCTGATTTGTACACTACACACACACATGATGGACATATACATGAGCCACACAATATACACACGAGAACCCTCAATTCACCCACCATATCTGCTCTCTATCTCCAGTGACACCTGCCCCCACCTGCTTACAAAGTTATTGCTGTGTTGATCTAGACACGGGCCTTTGGCAGGATCTAGGCCAGAGGCTTGAATGTCAAAATTTCGGCCTGTTAAGTCTGGGGCAATGCATCTCAGCCTTGGAGAAGTTTCTTTTTCCGCCATTCGGATGTCCAGAATCATGTTACACGCGGCCTATCCTAGATGGCCACGTCACGCAGAGCCTCATCGGTGCTGTCGTCTGTAGGACGTATTCTAGCAACACAGCCTTCTGTCCGTGCGCCTAGGGTGGGACACCTAGCTCTGCGAACTGGATCAGAGAAGCCAAAAGCCTCCTCGGCTCTGGCCAGTGCAGATGACCCTGCAACGCTGGTATTGTTGCCTGCGCTAGAAGTCTTGGCCCTCTGCTGGCACTGCAGTTGGGTGTGCTGACCCCGGTGCCAGCTGTGAAGGAACTTGGACACCATCGTCAAGGTCGTTCGACATCAAGTTCCAGTCGGTATACTCTAGGGAGCTAGGAACAATGAGTTCACATGGCCAGTGTCTCCACGATTTCCGGGCGGCGAGCTGCAAGGCCTAGTGGAGGGGCACATGATCAATCAGTAGAAGCGGGGTGCGGCACTGTAGCCGAGTAGTTGATACGAGTGCAGTAAGCTGAATTAAGATACAGCACAAGTAAAGGCAGGCATGGAACGCATCAGAAAAAGAGAATCCCAACGATGGCACATTGCTCCACTCATGCATGGATTCGTGCACTTCGCGAACCGCGCCTGAACTCGGAAGCGAAGACGTTTCACCGGTCAGTTGAAAGGGCTTAGCTTGAGCTGATTGTATCGTCTTCAGTCTCGCTTATCTTCTGCACAGACGTGAATCATGCGAGGGGGAGTCACCGTTCGCCGTAGCCTCTGTAAGCCATCGGCAGCGCTCCGGGTGCTTGGCGTTCATGAAAAAGTAAGTGAACGTTTGCCTGGATGTTCTTGCTATTCTGTCAGAATTCCCCACGTTAGTCTCGTACGCCAGGTAGTCCGAAGCAAACGTAGGCATTACTGTCAGTTTCTATTGGTCTTCAGTATGGGCTTTCGTGAATATGATGATAAGATTGGCAAACAATTGTGAAGTACTGCAGAGAAAGATGGAATGATCTCGAAGACCTAGACGCGACCGGATGTAGCTAGATATGGTCTAGAAGCACTCGAAACGAAATTCAGCTCTTTCTTGTCAATTCATTCATGAGTCGGAAACCTCTGAAGGGTCGTATACAATCACGACGGCCGGCAGCAAGGGCCGAATTGCTTCCGGCTCGTCACCACTCTCATCCCCTTTGATGAAGAGAAAGGGGGACATGACCAGGCTCACTTGTCTCACATCCCTAGCACTGGTCGGGTCCACCCCCGATTGACTGCGATGGGGTTTCATGTTCGTATCGTCGAATGGTCTCCCAAGCATCTCTGGTGACTCCCATTGGATTCGGGATCGGTGAGCTTGAATCTGTACCAATATTCGTGCTGCTTTCCTCCATGTTGCGACGAGCTCGCTTTTCGCCGGCCCGCTAAAGGCTGCTTTGTCGGTGAGACATCCATAGAATTGCAGGATGGATGCTACACTCTCCCCGCAATACTGGGACAGATACAACTCCAAACAGCCCGTTCGCATGCGATCTGGATGGAGATCTATCACTTCGAGCTTATCTCCAGCCCGCGGGGGCGATAAGATGGATCTCATGTGCTTGAGGCGCCAGTCTTCAGCCTGCGCGGTGTTCCCTGGTTGAAGTTAGCACGACCAAGGACGAGTGGGACGATGAGACTCGCCTGTTCGAAGGTAGTCGTAGCAAATTGCAACCATGTCGCTCTCTCTCCTTCCCGATTCACTTTGATCATCGTCTAGCGCGTTGACTGCCAGGAATGGGGAGCCCAAGAATTCGGTGTAGATAGCGTTTGTCAGGACTGCCGATAGCAGTTTTCGGGGACTTCCACCAGTCTTTAACCATATATTGATATGACCCTCAAGACTCAATTCCCCGTCCACAAAGGTAACGTTCATGAGCATTTTCATGACTGCCTCAGAATTGCAGCTCCGAAACTTCTCGAAATCTCCTGCACCGTACTTTCGGGCCCATGAATCGATCTCTTTGTGTGCGTGATCAAGCTCTCTTGATATGAATTGGTCTTCCAACAAGACCCATGATGACTGTCGAAGTTCCCGGAAAGAGCTGACTTGGTATTGCGTAAGGTCTGATTTGTACCTTGCGTTTTCTCTGGTAATTTTCTTCAGTTCTTCGTTCAATTGACGGATCGTTTCCCTCAGATGGTTTATCACCGATTTTAAGGAAGTGATCTCGTTTAAAGCTCTCTTGTAGGCGTCTTTCAATTGTTCAACAAACCCCGCTCTAGCTGCATCCCTGCGATGGCAGAAGTAATAGAAGAGACTCTGAATTAATCCATATGTTTTGCGTTCCCCCATTTCCGGTTGTTCCGCTTTGATTTGTCTTACTGTGCGCTTGCTTGATTCTTCTGCCGCCAGATTACGCCCCTTGACCACCGAATCCGTTATCCAATGGTGTCGAGAAGCTTGGACATACTGAAATCCGATTGGATTTTGTCCAGTGTCTTGCGTCCAATACTTCGACCAGGGAGGCTGTTGGTTAGGGTTACAGTTCCGTGGCATCTGACCTTTGGGCTCGATTTTCGTCAGGGAGCCTTCCGTAAATCGTGCGTAAGGTGGGATGTTGACGCTTCCCCACGTTCTTCTATCTACTTCTTCACGTATCTCCTCTCGCCCACCGGCCCCAGTGTGCGCTGACGAATTGCTTGAATGCATCTATACTTGGTCAGCCCACGTTCGCCACACGTATCCCCTCCGGGGTTCGCGATTCTCGGCGGCGGAGGTTGGAGCGTCGGAACGCCCGGGGTTTGATTCATGATGGTTGGGGGAACTTACCGTTGAACAAGAAATTGGGAATTAGTATTCCCTTTACTCTCCCTTTTCTCGATATTAACTATATGTAGGCTCTTCTAGGCTCATAAAACAGTCAGCCTTCCAAGCGTCTTCGTTAGAGGGGATAAAGGCCCGATATGAATCGCGGAGTACAGGATACGATACCTTTTTGGCATTAAAACCGAAATGCAGGATTCAAATGCAAGCAGTGTTTACAGAGGAGAGCTCAGAACTGAAGATCAGAAGGACGTCAGTTCGCTCAGAACTGAAGATCAGATGGACGTCAGTTCCATCAGACGGAAGTAATAGACCAGGGGGCCGAAAAGCGAAACGGTCGATGGACCCACTCAGACGATGGGGTGGGTAATAAGTTTCCACCATCGCCTGTACGACCCATTTGCAGCCATTGAGTGAATTTTGGGGGGTACCGAGTCCACCAGCTGAATGCTTGATCTATGGTCCAATGGGCTGGATCCATCTGCGCCCCGTGCGGGATGTGGTCTTTGACTTCGGTAAGGCTCGGCGAGCTCCACCAGGCTGAGTGCGGTGATGTCGGCAACCAATGATCTGGAATGCATGCCAATATCACCATTCCACGAGATCTCACCGGTTAGCTACTCAGAATGCAGTAGCCGGCGGCGTGCCTGCAGAGTCTTAGAACCGTTCGAGTGATGCTGCGTTTGAGAAAAAAAAAAACCATTGCTTCCTGCTCAGCTGACCCACTCCAGGCTACGGATCATTCCCACTCGGCGAGGTGCATGCATATGCAAGTAGTGACAGCTTTTAGCGTCGAGTGTTTCGTCATATTTCTTCTTTGCTTTGGCAAAGTCGTAATATAGCTCAGATGGCGCGGGACGTTCCTCCTCTGTCAATGTACTTAATCAGGCGCGGGAGGGCCAGACGCACACGAAGAAGCATTGGCCTGGAGCTCTGCGAATCTGACATGAATCCTCCGCCTTACACAGCTGTCCCTCCAAGTCGCCGGAGCTTCGCAGAGGGGGGAAAGCTGAGTCCAAAGAATCCAAGGAACACAAATTCATTGTTGGCGTTGACTTCGGCACCACCAATTCAGGTCAGACTGCTACCTATGTGTAGGAGGCCTAGCTCACATCTTGAACAGGTCTTAGCTACGTGACGTCTGATGGGTCATCCGGAACGGATGTCAAAATAGTAAACAACTGGCCGGGCAAAAAAATAGGAGTTGCATGCAAAGCACCGTCCATCATCGCATATCCATGCGATAATAAAGATAAACACCTGAAAAAGATAGAATGGGGATTCTGCGCAGATCGGTTGCAAGCGTATTCTTGGACAAAATTGCTGTTCGGAGCAGACTCTCGAGTGACCAGAAACATGATTGCTGAGCTGCAGGACAAGTATGACTACGGCCCCGGCTTTTGCACTGTTCCGGAAGGGAAGAGCGCGAAGGATGTAGTCACAGACTATTTGCAATGTTTGTACAGTCACTTTGTGGAAACCATCAGCGGTCGAGATGTAAACAGTCAGGCGCTGTGGGACATGACACCGGCTGAGTTCTGGATCACGGTACCGGCACTTTGGTCCGACGCTGCCAAAGAAGCTACCTTTGATGCGGCAACAAGGGCTGGCTTTGGCTCAAGACGACTAGCGAGAGGACTGAAAGATTCAGTACACATCATAACAGAGCCGGAGGCTGCGGCCCTGACCGTACTGACTGAAGAAAATACCTCGCTTGGGGTAAGTGGAAATAGGTGCAGATGTTTGTCCCCTTAACTAAGACTAAGGTCAGAACTGCCCGAGAAATGTCTTGGTCTGTGACTGCGGCGGAGGCACAGTGGTAAGTTAGGTTCTCGCAGCTTTGTTTACACCGTTAGCTGTTTTATTTAGTTGCGGTGGGATTGAGATAATTACTGACGTTGAAATGTCCATTACAATAGGATATAGTAACTTACAAGGTTTCGCGCGGTGCAGGCGATAAGCTGAAATTTGAAAAGCTCCTTCCCGGTGAGGGAGCCATGTGCGGATCTACCAAGATCGATCGTAATTTCCATGACTGGATGAACAAGACCTTTGGCGATCACTACCGAAACCTGAGTCCCAAAATCAAGAATCCATCTAGCCTATTCTTTCGCAGCTTCGAAGATGCGAAGTGTGTCTTTACAGGCCCAAACCACACAACACCAAGCATGGAAGTCTCCCCAATTCCCATGAATGCGCCAGATTCCATCAACTACGACCGGGAGTATCATACCGTCATATTGACCACGTATGTAAATCACACGATAATGGTCGAAGGCTAACTCGAATAGAGAAAATATGTTGGGGCTCTTCCAGCCAGTAGTGGTTGAGATTCTTCGCCTCATTGGTACACAGGTAGCCGCTGTCGAGAAGAGAGGTAGTAATATAGAGGTAGACACACGAAATAGACGCCTTCTCTGTCATTCGCGCCACTAATTCTTTCCAGGAAATATTCCTAGTAGGTGGCTTTGGGGAGTCTCCCTACCTCAAAGCCGAGCTCAAGAAGTGGTGCGCTGAACGAAGTATCAAATATAACAATCCATGGTCATGGTGAGAACCCAAACCTGTCTTCATCATTCTTGATACTAACTCACACACTAGCCAAGAGGCAATTGTCAAGGGAGCCGCGCTTCGAGGCCTACTTGGGATCAAGCCCACAAGGGATATGTCTGATCACCACTATGGTTATTCCATCTCTATGCCGTTCCGAGAGGGCATCGACGATGAAGCTCATTCATGGACATGTCCATGGGAAGGCACAAAGTGGTGCCGCCATCGGATGGAATGGTTTATACGGAAGGCAAGTGGCACATAGAACTAAAACTTCCCTGTACACGTCCTAGCTCTAATACATTGGAACAGGGTGATTGTCTGGACGATCTTGTCCCGAAGAGATTCGAGCTTCAGCGGAGCGTATTTGCCGATACCATGGATGTGAGCGGGGTTATCAACGTTTGGGTCTGCGGGAGTGATTATGCTCCTGATTCTTCGTCAGGTAGGTTAAGCCAGGTAGAAATCTTCCGTTCGGCTTGATTATATCGTATGCTGATTACGTTGGAATAGACTGGCGTGTGAAGAAGCTTGGGGCAGTAAAAGTCGAATTCTCCTGGGACGACGTGGTTCGATCGCCTTCTAGGGCGGTTGCTGGGGATCTGATTTATCAGGTCAAGTACGAGATTGAAGTTGGTAAGAGAACCAAGCTCGAACATCTATCTGGTCATACATTACTGAATGCAATCATAGTCCTTGTTTCAGAGCGCGGTCTTCTAGAGTTCAGCGTCATTGTACATGGAGCTACCAAGGAGACCACTATTCGCTACGACGAGGGATTTGACACTGTTATCAGGTGAGCACTCTCTATTTCTGGTTTCGTAGGTGGGATCACTTATTTGTAAACCCCAAGGGCTTTCGATC